>BPTQ01000004.1:5880371-6420030 GCA_019973895.1 Chrysanthemum seticuspe | reverse complement strand
ACCCGCGTAAGAAACCGACTTAACTCCATTACCACTAGTAGTAACAACCTTGGGTGCATTAGGATCAGAAGTAACACAATGAGTAGTACCATACATCTGGGATTGCATAGCCACATCAAAACTCGACAGAGGAGTATTTGCTGAATAAACTTTAGTACCATTCGACTTAGATTGAAGCCCAATACCACTCGAATTGTTCACATCAGAAGATGAAGCCATCTTAGCAATATCACTGTCAATTTTATTCATTGCTTCATCAAAGTTCTGATGCGCATTAGCAATCAATTGCTCCACACTAGGCTGTTGTGAAACATTAGAGGCCGAATCAGAAGCAGGTGTATCATGGCTTTGCTCCAAATCATCCAAAACAACCTTATCCTTACGCTTATTCACGTTATCAGCCCCATCACATTCAATATGATCAACAAGCCTCTCGTCTTGACCAGTACTCCCATCATCATTGCTTGTATTCAACCGTGCAACAAGTTCATCATCCTTATGCACCCCAACTTGATCGGCCAAGTTAGATGGTGCATCAATAATTTGCGAACCACTAGTTTGATCGGCCAAACTAGTAGAAGACCCCACATCTCTGGTGCTCTTACGAGCACTATTCTTGTTAAAGAAACCTTTTTCCATCCCTCTTAAACCCTCAACCAACCGAACCAAAACCCCACAAACAAGTACCAATCGGAAAAACCAAATCCACGTACTCCCAACGTTTGTTGTTAAACACTAGTCATAAACTAGGGTTTATAAGCATGAAGAACATACGGCTATCCCATGAAAACAGAAATAGCAATCGATTATAATATAGCAATCCGAATCTTGAATAATAAAATCCACCCAATCGTTAATGAATAGATGGACCTACGTAGATGGAATAAGTAATGAAAGCCAAGACCTACTAGACGCAATAATGATATAATAAAGAATACCAATGAAGAGTAAATCACCGACCCACGATGTTAGATAAACCAATGAATATTAACCAAACCCAATCAAAGAAAGATTAAAAAAATTCAAAGGTTTAATATCAGTTGTAGTTAGAATCGTAGGGAAGGATGATCGTATTGCGTCGCCAGAGAGATACTTTTTAGGGTTTTTTTTCCATTTTTAATTATGTTATATACTAACAGTTTTATTTTATAAAGTAAAAAAGAGGCCCTAAACCACCAAACTCAGCTGATAATTCCTTGAATAATCGTCTTAGTACTATGTAGATTGTTTGAGTAACAAAAAATTTTATGTTCTTTTTAATGAAAGAAAAGAACTACTACTTTGATTCCTTTTTTTTATGCTTAATCAACAACATCATACATAACCTGTTGTGTTGTTTCCATGAAAAGAATAATCATAGTAATAGTTTTGAAATAAATTAACATTACTATATGTTATTGTTTTTTTTAAAACATTCTTCAATATGGTCAAATATGTTCTGTCGGGCCACAGTGGTTTTAAAATAACTTGTTTATTTATATACGTGCAAAGACGTTTTTAGTTGATTCCCACCTCTTCAATAAAAAAAATGCAGGCGAATGGTGGAACGACGACATACAAAATGTGTTTGAAGAGTTCATGAGCAGTGGATCGGATCCAGCCAACTCCGATGCTCTTACCATCAATGGCCAACCTGGCGACCTTTACAATTGCTCAGCCGCAGGTTTATTTGTACTTCTTTTTATACAAAGATTACATAACTAAACTTGCTAAAAAGGTGTATGAATATATAGGCTTGGACGAGTTCACTCAAATATGTTGTGTATTTTTGTTTGTAGGAACTACTAGGATCCAAGTCGAATCAGGAAAAACATACTTGCTCCGAATGGTCAATGCCGCCATGAACAACATTGCCTTCTTTGGCATTGCCAACCACTCACTCACCGTTGTCGGAACTGACGGAGCATACACCAAACCACTCACATCCTCCTACATCGCCATATCCCCCGGACAAACCCTAGACATCCTTTTAGAAGCAAACCAACCTAGAAACCACTACTACATTGCATCCAAGTTATTTAACGCCCAACGTGGTAGTCCATTCGACAACACAACGACAACTGCCATTGTTGAGTACACCGGAAACTACACTGCCTCATCTCCACCAATTTTCCCTGTCCTTCCAGCTTTTAATGATAGTAACGCGTCATTTAACTTCACTGCAAGCTTACGTAGTTTAGCTAGCGCTGAGCACCCCATTGACGTTCCATTAACAATCAAAAGGACACTCCTATACACTTTATCCATCAATCTATTACCATGTGCCGTGAACGGGACATGTGAAAGAGCAGGTCAGTGGTTATAAAGCTGAACATTTTATTTGATGCTTTTTAGCTAATTAGTGAAGTAAAAAGTAAAAGTACTTAACTAGTTATATATATAGACGATATTCAAGTGTTGTTCTAACTAAATTTTTGCCATTTGCAGATGGGAACCGATTTGCAGCAAGTATCAACAACATAACGTTTGACATGCCATCAACGTCAATTCTCGAAGCTTATTACCGAGGAGTAAACAATGGTGTATACGGACCTGACTTTCCAGATAACCCCCCATTGAAATTCAATTACACGCAACGAACTGGTTTAAACGCGTCATGGCGGTTTCCAGAGACTGGGACTGACGTGCAACACTTGAAACATAATGAGACAGTGGAGCTTGTATTCCAAGGAACAAATTTGGTGGGAGGAGTAGATCATCCTATGCATCTTCATGGACATAGCTTTTACGTTGTTGGAGCCGGATTTGGTAACTTTAAAAGAAGTAGAGATGTTCCGAATTATAACTTGGTTGATCCTCCATTGATGCAAACAATTGCTGTTCCTCAAAATGGTTGGACTGCCATTAGATTCAAAGCTGATAATCCAGGTTTGATTTAGAAACTTGACATCATTTTAAACAACAATTACCAGTTTAAATAAGGAAGGGATCTAGTGAGAAGAATAAAAAGAATCAGATTGATTTCTAACCACACATTTCAAATAAGAGGGAGAATTTTATGGGGATATGCATCTATTTTTGTAGATGCATCTGAAATGTGTGGTTGTAATTTCTTCTTATCATTCTCATTTTAACTTTACTTCTTATTTGATCCTAACTCTATATATAACATGCATATATCTAATACATTCAAATTGTCATATGGATTTCAGGTGTATGGTTCATGCATTGTCATCTAGAACGACACGTGAGTTGGGGAATGGGAATGGTATTCATAGTAAGGAACGGGAAGACCACGAACGCCAGAGTTTTGCCACCACCACCCGATATGCCCCCGTGTTAGAAATTCTATTTTTCAAAAACCTGTTACTCATATTTTTGTCTTTTGTGATAGTTTTCATGAGTTTATTTACTTCTATTTCGAAGAACTCAACTAGTATGCTCTAGAAATATAGGCATTTGAGTTTTGTTTTCGATTGTAATAAGCTGGTTCCATTATTTACCAAATGTATCCAAGATTGTTGAGTCCATTATTAGTGATACCTTGTACGTATACAGTTTTTTTACGATCTTTTAATATTCAACATGAGGAAGATATATTATATATTTCGACATTTGGTAACCTTTGCGTGGCAAATTAGCTAGTGGTCTGATGGGTAGAAGTACGGTGGAACTAATTACCAAAACTAACAGTGACTCAATAATCTAGCTAGCGTACATAACAAATGATGTACTCCATCCGTCCCAAATTTATGTCTATTTGACTTTTTCAATCAAACTTTGACCATAAATATATCTTTTTGTGTTATATAATACTTGATGTAAAATATATAAATGAAATTGGGTTTTAAACGTATTTTCATTGATATAACTTTCATCAAGCATTATATAATAAAAATATATATAGTTAAGGTCAAAGTTTGATTGAAAAAGTCAAAATTGACATAAAATTCGGGACGGAGATAGTAATACGAATACAAAAGATTGAAATCAGAGATCAAGATGATCAGTTAACGAGTGAGAGAAAATTGGGGTTTTGATATTGAGTGTGTGTGTTGTTATCATCCAAGAGAGAGAACGAGATGTATATATGATCTTCAAAGTTTCATAATTGCCTCTTGTTCTTCTCATAATCTCCTACTTCCAAACTTTAGCTTTATTTGTCACTTGCAGTCCCTCAACTTACCTAAAACACCTAATCATGCAATAAGCACTTATGCAATTAGCATTTGTTGAATAAGCAAATTATAACCTACTTATTTTTTTTATATCCCTTTAATCTGATTATTAAACAAGTCAAACATCCCCAGTTTATCTATAAATAATTTTTGCCGAGGAAAACCAAGATGTTTGCTAAAATGTATGCAATTTGATCTAGAGTGCTAATTTTATTGGCACTTATGATCTCTTTTGCAATTTTCTCTCTTATAAAATGCACATCTATTTCAAATGTTTTGACCTATCATGAAAAACTGGATTAACTCCAAGTTGAGAACAACTTTATGTCACAAAAAAAAGAAACAAGTAACTGAATATCAACTTTAAGATTTTTCAAAATTTTTAGAATCCTGATAATTTCAGAAGAAGCAAAACTTAATGATATGTATTTTACTTCAATTAAAGATTTAGAGAGAGTGGTATGCTTCTTACTTTTCCGAGAATAATATTATGTTTAAGAATATAAAAAAAATGAAATAAGTTTTATTGTTTTAGGGCACTTTGACGGTCTACATCTACATATCCTTGCAAATCATCACTGGCTTTAGAAAAAACATACCTTAATCCTTTGCCATGAGAGCCTTTCAAATATCTCAAAACATTCAAAGCACTTTGCAAATGAGATTTCAAGTGAGAATGCATATGAAGAAAAACAGTGTACATGATAAGAGATATTTGGTCTAGTATAAGTTAGGTAGATAAGTTTTCCAACAAGTTTTTTTAGGTAAAAGAGGGAAAGGTGTCCCCGATAAAATATATTACTCCAAGAAACATTTAGGAACATAGGATGAGGGTGAAATCCCTTACCTCATCCCAATAAAAGGCAAAACAAATGCACCAATTGTGTTTCAGACCTAAACAATCATAAGAGAGACATGCTAGTATATGAACTAAACACAAATAAGGAGAATTATTCCTAACACGACTACGAAGGCGGATATCAAATTGATCACAAAAAGTCTTCATCTGTTTAGGTAAATCATAAATCTGAGCTTCGTATTCATCATTGAACTCAAGATCATCTTCACAGAATCCTTCTCCACCAGTTTGAAGTCATATATCTAAAAGTCTCATCATCAGGCAACTCAACTTCATCCTCATCAGATTTTTCCCATTGGTCCCCCGTAGACGTACTGGGCTTGGAAGCCAAAGCCTCATTCGTAAGCTTCATTTCCAACGATTTCCCTTGCTCTTCCACAAGCACACGATTCCCATCCAGCAATTGTCTTTCAAGTTCATTAATCCTAACTAGTAACTACCATAGTGGTAGCATTTGTACTAGGAGTTTGATTACCCCCTCCCCTCTTCCTTATCCACTAAGGCACTTAAAGCATCAAAAGTAGGAGTAGTAGCCTTATTAGCCATTTGTATTTTTGGATTCCCCTTCACCTTTGCCACTTTTTTGGTAGAAACCTAGCGGTACACAAAGGTAGACTTAGATTTCAAGCCAACTGGAGGTCCACCTGCAGGTTGACGCGACATCTTAGATTTCTAAGATATATCCGAGACGATTTTCTTAATTAGGACAATCATCTAGGACGTGTCCAAATACTTTGCATTCTGAACATCTAGGAGGTGCCTACTCGTACTCGACACAAATAGTGCTCGTAGTAAATATTTTAAGAATCAATGCCACATTTCAAGTTAACCATTGGCCACTCTCTAACATAATTCCTTCTTTAGAACCAAATTTGAAGAAATGCATATTAATCATCATTGACTTAACAAGGCCAAATTTCCCCCATGTATTCTTCACATAGTTCTCAACAACTGGATAAGCCACACGTTTACCTAAAAAGAACCTGTAAACAATATTATTAAGCTCTTCATTCACAACACTAACCGATTCTTTTGGGCCATGAATCTCAACACCATTACCAGCCGGCGTAAATTAAGTTCGAAAGTTAACAGTTTTCTGGCTCGTATTTCCCTTTACTTTTGAAGCAAAAGATATCGAATTGGAACATTACCTGTTGGACTAGGTGAATTACCCACGTTAGATTCAGTAACTGAAACCTGAGTCACACCGATAGGCTCGTTAGCCTTTTTCCCCACACTTGTTTCCAAGGTAGGAAACTCCATGTTAATAGGTGTCGAATTCAGTTCCACATTCACATCCATTTTCGAAGAACTATCAGCCCCAACATTTCTACCACCGTTTTACTTATGCCTTACTCATTTCCCAACCAAATTCCAAAACCCTTTTTGCATTCTTACATCCAAACAGCCTCAACAATGACCATAAATAAGGATAGTCATATAGCAGTAAGCACGTTACAAGCAGCACAAAATAAAATGATCGATACAAACCCTAAGATCGAATGTAACTCTAATAGTCCAAAATTGAAACGAAGAAAGGAAACACGAAAGGGATAGTTTAGATTAGTTTAATACGTAAATCAACTCAGCTAAGTAACCCTACACTGAGGAATATATGATTATGTAAGTGATTATCACAAAACTAAAAAACCAGATAAACCCTAGATGATCAAAAAAGAACGACCAGGATAGATTCGTTATAGGACTGCTTAATCGGTTATATAAATATATCAAAGCACATAAGATTGATGATTTGTGTAGAAAATTATAGAGAAACAATAAGATCTGTGTTTTCTCCAAAAAATGGCCAAAATGAGGCTAGGTTTTTTTATAAAGTTCCCAAACCGATACTCGAACTTGGGTCATCAGAATCACGAACGAAGCCTCTACCACAAAAGTTAAGACAGAATTAGCATCCATAGGAATGGACATAGGTTTACTAGAAACAAGACTTAACTTATTTTAAAGCTCAAGACAATATTTTCTTTGTGAAAGATAAAGATCATCACCATCTCTAATCACTTTAATTCCAAGAAAATATTTCAACAAATGCAAGATCTTTGATTTGAAATATTGAGCTGAGAAACTCTTTAAACCTTTTAATTTCAACATCATCATTACCAATAACAACAATGTCATCAACATAAATAAGTAAAGCAACAAAACTTTTACCAGGGGACTTGGTAAACAAAGAGTGATCACTAGAACTTTAAATAAACCACTTTCCTTAAGCACACCAAGAAGTTTTTCATTCTATTTTCTTGGTACTTGCTTAATACCATATAAAGATTTAGTAAGTTTACAGAAAATATACTTACAGTATTACTTTAGTAGCAAAACATTGAGGAATAGTCATATAAACATCTTCTTTCAAATCACAATAAAGAAAGGCATTATTGATATCAAGTTGATACAAAAGTCATTTGTTGTTGAAGATAAGCATTTGTTTTCAAGTTTAAAGAAGTCAAGGGACTATTATTGACAAGTGTGAAAGATCAAGGTCTAAAAGAAGACTCTTTATTCCTGGAGCTATATAAGCTGAAGTCATGACTTTCTTCTCATTTTATTCCACTTATTCATCTGTTTGTTTTTCTTCTCTCTTCTCTCTTGTATCTGAGATTGAGAGAAACCCTAGTTTCACTACTAGAATATGGAGCAACAGTGATGAAAATTAGCGACCAAGTTAGTGTGTCGCAAAAAAAAGGTTCACAGTGACGGATTAGGGATAGATTAGCTACAAAATTTGCTTTGATAAACTAGCTACAAAAATTGTGACAAATCAGTAACAAAATTAGAGAGGAATTAAGCATCAGTCACAATTCTATCTCTAAATGTAATCATATAGAGACGAAGTTAGCGACAAACTTAGGTTGGAACTATTAGCGACAAAATTATGACGACATGGCGATGGATTTTTTTCGATGTCTCAAATACGTCGCTAAGTTTTTTCACTTAGTTAATGATTAGTGACTGTTCTTTGAGGAACAATGAAAGAGTAACAACCAAAAAGTCTTTATACGTATTTGAAAATCTCCCAATCACTAACAATGATGGATGCTAGGTTATCTTTACAATGATAAGACGAGTCAAAAACAACCACAAAAGTATGAAGACCAATTTAGCAAAATTAAATTGAAAAAATTGTTTAAAAAGGCATCCAACTTGCCACTTTTTCCTTTTGTAGGCATCATACTTTTAGTTTTCCTATTGTAGCATTCAACTTTTTTAATTTTCCTATTGTAGACATGTAGCAATAAAATAATAATAATAATACTAACGAGTTGCTGTATGAAGCTAAAGCTCAAAAAAAATTAAATTGATGAAGCTCTGAGTTAATCTTGAGCTCGAAAACTAATTAAACTTTAAGTTAAAAGTCAAGCTCGGGTTGAGCTTGTTTAACTAAAGCTCAAGTGGAGCTTATTCGACCTTTTAACAAGCTGACTTCAATTATCTTACAAATAGCTTATTTCATTTACAATTTTACTTGTGTCGATTACTATAATGTCTATGCTTATACGAAACTTTAAGTTAAGCTATTTAAGACATACTGTTTTCGGATTTGGTTATGTTCCGAATTTGGTTATGTTGTAAAAATGTGAAAAAAAACTCGGTAAATGTATAAAAACCTAACGAGATAATCCCTTTGTGAAAGAAGAAATATCTATCAACAACTGTTGTTTGTATGTTACTAAGTAACCTAATAAACCGATTGACCAAAACTCGGCAAATCCGCTTAATATAGGTCCTATTTTTCTTTGAACATCCTATAGACCCGGTAATTAGATTGACGTGACTAATTCTAATTCATAATAACAAAAATACTTATAAAGAGGTATATAGATAACAATAATAGTAATAAGGGTTTTGATAAACAATGCCTGTTGGGCAATATGTAAAGCAACAATTAATTTGAATATAAAAAAACTTAGGGCATGCTTGGTTAGGGGTTAAAGGGGGGTGGGGAATGGGTAAGGTATTCAAAAGGGCCCACCTCACTCATAATATAGTGCTTGGTTAGGGAGGGGTAAGGGATTGATTACCCCGTAATGGGTAATGAACCATTATAGAGTAAATTGAGGGGTAAGGTATTGATTACCCACCTCACTCATTCCTTTGCATTCCCTTTCCCTTTCCTTTTCCCTTTCCCTTTCCCCACTTTGAACCAAGCGGGCCCTTAGACTTTGTACTTTGTAAAATAAAAAATGATATATATTTAAGCTAATTTTTATATTTATTTATTATGCATTAAATACATAATTACTTTATATATGAAAAAAAAATTATTTAATATGTCATAAAAAAAAATTATTTAATATGTCATAAGTATTGTCCAGTGGTTATTGTTTAGCAAAACACTAATAATAATAATATTGATAATGATATTAAGAGAATACAACTAGTACTATAACCCCAAAATCTAGTATGCACTTAACATGATAACTATTATTTTAAGTAGTAGATTTTAATACGGTATTGTGGTTATATAGTTGAAATATCAGAAAATATAATGACATCATTTAGTTAGGATATAAAACATTCTGAATTTTGTATGCTACGGAGTACATTAGTACATTACACTATACAGAATGTATAAGGTCCACTAATCTTTTATATAGCCTTATCTATAAAACTTTTAAAATATCCACATTAGAACACCACATGTTATTCACACTAGAGCAACATACGGTTATTGACATGTGAAAAGATTTGGCGCCATTCTGGGAAATCATTTGGCGCCCCTAGATATGTGGGGATCGTGGAGCAGCAGTCACTCCTTCCACATAAGGTTTATCTGGCGGTTTGGATGCTGTAGAACAAGGTATGTTCATACACCATTCACTTTTAGATCATTACTTGTGGTAATTAGTTTAATTTACCTTTTAATTTAATGTTAGGGTGCTTGATTCATTGAGTTTGATTGCATGATTATAGTTAATTAGGTAATTTTTTACTTTTCAATTTTATGTTAGTAATCTAGGGTTCCTTCAATTAGATATAGGATAAGGTAAGAATTTGAGGTATATGGTTGATTTGATTATATAGCAATATGGAGAAAAGTAGGGGGTCTCATGGGTTTTGGTGGCCCTGTGCCATAACTACGAATTGGCCCTATTAGGCAAAAAAAAACTTAAGCAAATTTAGTTTCTGCTACTATTTTAATATGTCGATTGGAAAATGTATTAACGTCTATCATATTAAGATTCATAGTCATTCGAGTAGTTAGTATATTGATGTAGGTGGTTAGGTACTGTTAATATTGATTAAAATGTCAAATGTAGATGAAAACCTAATTGCTAATTAGTATTTGAAATTTTAAAGACCTGGAAAGTAGAAACCCTAATAACAAAGTTGACTTACGATATGTTTCTTCCGTTTTTCTTCTTCTCCTGATGGCAAACCATAGTGGTTACTAATCATGTATACCTTGATTAATATGGGCCTCATACTTTTATGGCTAAACGGAAATACAAATGGGCCTTTTATACTATATTATATACATGTATATAACGAAGGAAGTAAAAAATTGTGGCCCTATGTATATGGGGGCCCTGTGCCACTGCACAGGCTGCAAACCCTATCAAGCCGGCCATGGAGAAAGGATAGTTTTTTGATTATTTGTTATTTTGACTTCATTCTTCTTGTAGCATTTTGTTCTACTAGATTGTCACTAAGTATTAATTCAGAATTTGCAAAAGTACTATAAATTATCTTTCTTATTTCTTATTTGATAATTTGACTTTTGAAGTCAAACAATATATGTTTAACCTAATTATGTGATATGGTCATCTAGTACATCTAACTGATTATTCTGATTATTTTACAATACAACTTTACACTCTTTGGTTGTATATAACACGTACATTTCTCAGCCGAATGAATGTCATATGTGAACATTATGTGGTCAATGTATTATATGGTTTTTTTATGCTTGATAGTCCATATATACATGATTGTTTGAGGGCTAATTAAGATCTGATTATTCTTCATCTTTCATTTCTCATATAATATTCTATTTCTTTTTGGTTTGACATTTTTTACAGTGATTATGGGACGCACTAATGTTGGGCGTGGAGGTAGAGGTGGACGAGGAGGCGTACATGGCGTTAGTGATCATGCAGTTGCTCGTGGTTGGGGTCAGAAAAGTATACAAACTAACACCGCTAGTACCCTCTCTGAGAAAAATGCAACCGTGTCCTCTGATACATGTGTTAAGAAGCTGTAGGCCGGGATGAGCCAAACAGGGACATATCCCAACGTGGAGGTAGAGGTGGACGTGGATGCGGACGTGGCCTTAGTGATCATGCAGCTGCTCGTGGTTGGGGTAAAAAAAGTATACAGACTAACACCGCTAATACCCGTTCTGATAAAAATGAAACTATGTCCTCTGATACATGATTTCAAGAAGCTGTAGGCCAGGATGAGCCAAACACGGACATATCCCAACGTCGAAGAGGTTCAAACATTATCGAACAAGTCCCACATGACCCATCAAAGAGGACGATGATCAGTTTGGATGGCGGAGAGTATGCCTATTTATTTAAATACATCTACATGTTGCTCGTGATATTAGTGTTAATTTTTTTTTTTGATAATCTGCTACTAGTGTTCATTTTGTTGCAATGTTTCCCTTTGTAGGTTTACTGACCCAAATGTCTCTCGTAAGATAACTTCTATCTTGAAGACCATGTTTAATGGTTCCTGGACAACATGGAAGGAGGTTGACAAGTCAGCTCGTGATGAATTATGGGTGCATTTTAAGGTATGTACACTGTTACTACCAGGCAAGAACATCATCAAATATTATGACCACCCACTAACAACATACTCTGTCCTTACTAGCCTTTACTGAATTATGGGTGTGTCCAGTAGTATCTACTGGTGAAAGGTATTCACAGTCAATTATCAGTATCTAAAATAAGCCATAAAAATGATGATGACCTGTGGAAACAATGTGCCGGAGATGATACAAAAGGTGGAGTGTTTGGGTGGGGTTCCATGTCAGATCCACATTACACTATGACTGGTACACCAAGTACTACAAGATGCACTGGTGCTCCATCCTTAGGATCCAAAGATGTCCAGGTGTGTTTCTCTCTTTTAAATACAAATAGCTTTAGGTTTCTTAATCCTTACTTTGTTACTGCTAGAAGTATCACATATCTTTATTTTAGTACATACTAGCTTAGAACCCTTGGTCAACACCAGCTAGCCATGAAATATTGAAAACCTGTAAACTTTTAGGCACTACTATAGCAACAACAATGTCCAAAGTTTGGTACAGCAGTGCATGCATGGAATTGTGAATTTGTAGAAAAGTAACTTCAGTAACATAAAAACTTACACTATTACCTAACTATTCAATGCAATGACTGAATTATAACTCACTTTACGTATAAGACCCAATCAAGTTGCATTTAGCTATTTCAAAGAAACTAATATTTGAATTTGTTATGTTAAAGAACTATCTTGATAGCATTCGTGGGGAGTTAAAGGAAGAATTGAAGGAAGAAATGAAAGTCGAGATCAAGGAAGAAATGAAGAATGAGGTCAAGGAAGAAATGAAGAATGAGCTCAAAGAAGAAATGCGCGGAGAGCTAAAAGAAGAAATGCGTGAAGAGCTCAAGGAAGAAATGCGTGCAGAAATTAAAGACATGCTTGTTGAGTATGGTATCAAGAGTCACGTTACCCGCCATGCAAAAACAAAGCAAGGTAATGCAAGTGGCCGTACATCTTAAACGTCAACCATTACACTTTCAAGAGCTTTATAGGTCCTCTTAACTTTTGTAAGAGAGAATCTTTGGTTTAGATTTCTTTTTATGTTGTCGAAGAAAAGATGTTAGTTTTCTTTCAAATTTGATTGTTATTTGATTTGGATATGTTTGTTATTTAATTTGGATTCGGATTTTGTGACTATTATCGGTGTGATATCCGTTTGTGTGACATTTTGAATAAATGGCAAATAAATTGCCATTTATTGACTGATTAGCGACATATTTTATCCTTAAAAGATTTTTAAATTGTGAGAAATTAGAGACGGATTTGATCAAACATACTATGGAATGGTGTTGATTTACGCAACAAATTGTTAGTGACGGTTTTGAGACAATACTTTAGTGGCGGATTAACGACACATATATCCGTCTCTAGTAGTGACGGAATAACAACAAAATGATAGGCCGATTACTAGAAATGGATTAGTGACTGATTCGTCGTTACTGTTAGCGACAAAAAAGGTTTGTCACTAAGCCATCACTTTATGGTCAAATCAAATTTAATTTAGGTAACTTTATAAAGGCTCTAGCGAGGGGTCGGAGACTGACAATCCATCGCCGAAGCTCTACAACTTTTGTCGCTAAACTTGTAGCTAAAATTTTGCGAGGCCCTTTTTTGTGACGGAATATATCCGTCACCATTCCATCGTTGAAGGGCTTTAGTGACGGAGTAGCGATGCAAACTTTCGTTGTTGATGCCAGATTTTCTAGTAGTGTCTGTGTAATTCTTTCATTCGTATTAAACTTGTATTGTAAAAATGCTATTCTTTAGCTTTTGATAATAATAAAAGTGAGCCAAGGGGAGGTTGGCTGAGTTCACTATTAAAATTGGTTTGTGTTAATTGCTTTGGTTTTATAAATTTCTACATGGTATCAGAGCTAGGTTGCTCTATACCAAAGCTGTTTTAAAGGATTGTAAAGTTTTTTGAAAAACTAGGGTTTCTCTGATTTTGGGGGGTTTTGATCTATTGGAATAGATCTTGGTGTTATGAGTATAGATTGTGATTTCTTGATATCAGATCTTTTAGATCTGAAGGTTAATTGGAATTTCTCAAAAATTAGGGTTTCTTAATTTTTGGGGTTTTTTTTATCTTGGTGTTTCTTTAACTAATTACTTCTTGATTTTATAATCTTGTGAGTCAATTAGTCATCGGAGTGTATTAATTTGATTTTTTAACAAATTTGTTAAAATTAGGGTTTACTGTATCAAACCCTAATTCAGGTTGTTTTTCTTTGAAATAATTGATAATCTGACTATTCTTGATTCTAATTTCAAGTTTCTTGAAACAAAAATCAAAAACCCTAAAATAAGTTTTAGGGTTTGTTTGGGTCAGATTTGTGTTTTTGATATTTTTTGTCTAATCTTTGTTATTGTGGTTTTGTTTCAGGTATTTTCCGATGTGCTGTGGTTTGGATCTTCTTGATCCAGTTCTTGATTGTGTTCTTGGAAGCTTGCGTGGTTGTAATACCTCTCACTCTCTCTTTTAGGTTTTTTGGTTAGGATTGTGGAGGTTGAGTAGGTCAAGTGATTTATTTGTTAGAGTTGGTTGAGATTGTTTGGTGGTTAAGTGTAATTGAGGAGTTACAAGGTGTTGCTGTTTTTCTTTCTCTTATTTGTGTTGTTATTATTGTTTCTTTCAGATATTCATTATGGTTGGTGGTAATGAAGATAGGAATAAGGGTCCTGAAGGGGGAGTAGTGAATTAAAACTGGATATATATGACCCTTTATATTTACATCCTCAAGACATTGGTGCTCAGTTGATTACCTTCAAACTTGAAGGTACTTTTTTGTCTGGGTCAGATTTGTGTTTTTGATATTTTTTGTCTAATCTTTGTTATTGTGGTTTTGTTTCAGGTATTTTCTGGTCAGCTGCTGTGCAGCTGGCTTTGCATACTAGAAATAAACTTGGCTTTATTAATGGGAAGTGTGTTAGAGATCCCACTGATGCTTTATATCAGGCACAATGGGATAGGTGTAATTTTGTGGTTTTATCTTGGATTCTTAGTTGTATTTCACAAGATCTTTATAAAGGTCAAGTGTTTTCTGTGAATGCTAAGTCTGTGTGGGATGAATTAAGTGAAACATATAATAAAGAATAGGGGTCAGTGATATATAATCTGCATCATAAAATACATACATTAACACAATCTGGAATGAGTCTTTGAGAGTATTATCATGAATTTAATGTGTTATGGAGACAGTTTGACTCTCTTGTTGATTTACCTACTTGTACTTGTGAAACTGCCCCCACTTTGAAAAAGCATTCAGATCTTTTTTGAGACTGGTCCAATTTCTTATGGGTCTTGATGATGGTTTTAGCTATGTTAGAAGTCTCATTCTTACTACTGATCCCTTACCTGATGTTAAGTCTGCTTTTGCTACTCTATCTAGAGATGAGTCTCACAGAATTAATCATGTTGCTAACAAATCTGTTAAAAATGAAACAGCAGCTTTTGCTGCTAGACCTTTTACTGGTAATAATCAAAATAATAACTGGAGTTCTAATAAGAACACTAATAATAACAACAAAAGGTTTGGCAGGGTGTCAAACTTTTTTTGCAAGCATTGTAATATGACAGGTCATACTATTGATAGGTGTTTTGAATTGGTTGGATATCTACCTGGTTTTGTTAAAAAAGGCAATGTTAATAATGTGATTGATAATAAGACTGATGCTAGCAAGAGTACTACTCATACTCTTACTAGAGATCAGTATAACAGATTAATGTCTTTACTAAGTGGTTCAGGTGATACTAGCAAGGCCCATGCTAGTGTTGCAGGTATTGTTATTGCTTCAAATTGTGTGATTAGTTTCTTTACTTGTAGATTCTTTAATTTCAACTCTAATATTAGTACCTATAGTACTTATATTTGGTGGATTATTGACTCAGGAGCTAGTCAGCATATAACATTTTGTGCTACACATCTTTATGATATAATGGATGTCTCTCATCTAAATCTTACAGTTGCACATCCCAATGGGACTGTTGCACATGTTAAACAAATTGGAAGTTTTAAATTTGGAAATAATCTAATTTTAAAGGATGTGCTGGTAGTTCCTGGGTATCATGTGTGTTTGTTATCTGTTCATAAGTTTCTAAAGATAATAATGTGATTGTCAGTTTTAATGATAAAATGTGTAAAATTCAGGATTCCACTCAAAAGTTCCTGATGGGGACTGGTAGTGAAAAAGGAGGTCTTTACTTTCTAGATGAAGGTAAGAGGGTTAATAATAGTAACATTAAGAGTTGTCTTATGTCAAATTGTATTTGGCATAATAGACTTGGAAATCCCTCTGACTAAGTCTTAACTGTCTTAAAACTAGATTAAAAGATCTTAAGAATACTAATTCTGAACCCTGTGAAATATGTCATAAAGCTAAACAAACAAGAAAACCATTTCCTTTGAGTGATCATAAAACTAAAAACATGGGTGATCTTTTTCATTTAGATGTGTGGGGTCCATATAAGGTGACTAGTAGAGAAGGGTTTAAATATTTTCTTACTGTAGTTGATGATTACACCAGGTCTGTTTGGGTGTTTTTAATGAGAAGTAAAACTGAAGTTTTTGATCATATTAATACTTTTTATAATCTCATTAAAAATCAGTTTGAGAAAACTGTTGAAGTTTTTAGAAGTGACAATGGGACAGAATTTGTAAATAAGAGGTTTGAAAGTTTTTTAACAAATAATGGTATTTTACATCAAACATCTTGTCATTACACACCCCAACAGAATGGTGCAGCTGAGAGAAAACATAGGCATTTGTTAAATACTGCTAGAGCCCTCATGTTTCAGGGGGGTTACCTTTGAACATGTGGACTGAATCTATTCTGACTGCTACTTACCTTATTAACAGGTTGCCAACTGCTGTGTTGTCTGGTAAAAGTCCGTTTGAAATGGTGTATAATAGTGAACCTAATCTGTTGAATCTAAAATGTTTTGGCTGCTTATGTTTTTCAACTGTTTTAAATGAATCTGATAAGTTTGCATCCAGATCTGATAAATGTGTGTTTGTTGGATATGCTTTTGATAAAAAATGATACAAACTTTATAACATTGATCAAAAGAAGTTTATGTTTTCAAGAGATGTAAAATTTTATGAAACTATTTTTCCTTTTAAGAATACCTCATTCACTAAAGATTTTGTGTTTGATGATGATGGGGTAAATGGTTTGAATTTCTTTGATCAAGATTTTGATAGCAGTCAAAATAATTTTAGAACCAATGAACCCTATGATGATAAGATAGGTAGTATAGATGGTAACAACAAATCTATACCTGAATCTAGTACTCTTAAGCCTAGTGTCAGCACTGTAGAAGATGATGCTAGTGTTGATGATCATCTAAATACTGAACCTATAAAATCTGCTGATACTGCTGATGTAGATATCAATTTGCCAGTTGATACAGCAGAGGATATAGATACAGTCAATATAGACAACACTAGGGACACTTCTAGTAGGAAGGATACTTAAGGTAGTGAGTATACAACAGAAACTGTTATTTCTGATGATATACAGAGTACTTGTAATGTTGATGATGATTATGTGTCTGAGGGTGAGGATCTAGATATGTTTGGTAAAATGTTTGAGTCACCAGAACCAGCAGGGGCACAAACTGTTAGAAGAACCAGTAGAATGGCAGCTTTACCATCTAAGTATAAAGATTATGTGCTTAATAAAAATCACAAGTATGGTATTGATAAAGTTGTTAAGTATTCCAACTTGATTTTTGATAACTTTGTTTTTACATCTAGTCTAAATAAAATATATGAACCTACAACATATGAGGAAGCTGTGAAAGACAACAGATGGGTAGATGCTGTGAATCAAGAAATTGAAGCATTAAATAGAAATGGTACTTGGGAAGTTGTTGAGTTACCTAGTGGTAGAAAGGCTATTGGATATAAGTGGGTCTTTAAAGTTAAATATAAAGCTAATGGTTAAGTTGAAAGATATAAAGCTAGGTTGGTAGCTAAAGGGTATTATCAAAGAGAGGGTATTGATTATGAGGAGACTTTTTCTCCTGTTGTGAAAATTGTCACTATAAGATGTGTTTTAAGTATTGCTGTTAACAACAAGTGGCCTTTGTTCCAACTTGACATAAATAATGCATTCTTATATGGTGAGCTAGAAGAAGATGTTTATATGACTTTACCAGAAGGATTTTCTGATAAAAATGATAAAAGAGTTTGCAAACTGGTTGAGTCTTTATATGGATTGAAACAAGCAACTAGAAAATGGAATGAAAAACTTGTGTCTGTGCTTAAAGATAATGGGTTTATTCAAAGTCCTAATGATTATTCTTTGTTCATTAAGAATAAAAATGATGTCTTGTTAGTTCTGTTAGTATATGTGGATGATATTATTATTACAGGAAATGATACTAATGAAATTAACAAGTTTAAAAGTTTTTTAAGTTCAAAGTTTTTGATTAAAGATCTGGGTAAACTCAAATATTTTCTGGGAATAGAAGTGCTTGACATTGATAATGGAATTTGTCTTACTCAAAGAAAATACTGTACTGAGCTATTAACTGAATTTGGTATGCTTGGTTGTAAACCATGTGGGTCTCCTATAGAGACAAATCCTGATAATAAAAAGCTTGTTTCTAAGTTTGGAGATGATGAACCTTTGTCTAGTATAATTAATTACCAAAAACTTGTGGGCAAATTAATATACTTGACTTTGACAAGACCAGATATTTTATATGCTGTGCATTGTCTAAGTCAAGTAATGCATAAGCCTATGAAATCACATTTGAGACTTGCTTTCAGAGTATTGAGGTATTTGAAAAAGGAACCTGGTCTTGGGATTACCTTTAAAGAAGATGATATTAAGAATATAAAGGTGTATTTTGATTCAGATTGGGCTAAGTGTAAAGTGACCAGAAGGTCAGTTACAGGTTACTGTGTTTTTCTGGGAAATAATTTGGTTTCCTGGAAAAGTAAAAAACAAGCTATGGTTGCTAGATCCTCTACTGAGGCTGAGTTTAGAGCAATGTGTAATGTGTGCTGTGAAGTTATGTGGATCACCAAAATCTTGGGTGATTTACATGTTGATGTGAGATTGCCTGTGGATATGTATTGTGATAACAGTTCTGCTATGCAGATTTCTGTTAATCCAGTGCTTCATGAAAGAAGCAAGCATTTTGAGGTTGATCTCTATTTCTTAAGAGAGAAAGTTGTTGATGGTTTTATTAAACCAGTAAATGTCAAGTCTGAGGATAATGTTGCAGACTTGTTTACCAAAGGTCTCAACATCACTGATCATGACATGTTTTGTAGAATGCTTGGTTTGTTTAATGTGTTTCAGGACAATTCTAAAGATCAAGAAAGTGATGATGGGGGAGCTTCAGGAAGCTAGAGCTTATGGGGGAGCTGTTGGTGTCTAAATGCTTATGGGGGAGTGTTGAAGATAAGCATTTGTTTTCAAGTTTAAAGAAGTCAAGGGACTATTATTGACAAGTGTGAAAGATCAAGGTCTAAAAGAAGACTCTTTATTCCTGGAGCTATATAAGCTCAAGTCATGACTTTCTTCTCATTTTATTCCACTTATTCATCTGTTTGTTTTTCTTCTCTCTTGTATCTGAGATTGAGAGAAACCCTAGTTTGTGTAATTCTTTTATTCGTATTAAACTTGTATTGCAAAACTGCTATTCTTTAGCTTTTCATAATAATAAAAGTGAGCCAAGGGGAGGTTGGCTGGGTTCACTATTAAAACTGGTTTGTGTTAATTGCTTTGGTTTTATAAATTTCTACATTTGTTATGTACGCTAGCTAGATTATCGAGTCACTGTTAGTTTTGGTAATTAGTTCCACCATACTTCTACCTATCAGACCACTAGCTAATTAGCCACGCAAAGGTAACGAAATGTCGAAATATATACATATATCTTGCTCATATTTAATATTAAAAGATTGTAAAAAACTGTATACTTACGTTCAAAGTATCATTAATAATGGACTCAACAATCTTGGATACATTTGGTAAATAATGGAACCAGCTTATTACAATCGAAAACAAAACTCAAATGCCTATATTTCTAGAGCATACTAATTGTGTTCTTCGAAACAGAAGTAAATAAACACATGAACACTATCACAAAATACAAAAGAATGAGTAACAATTTTTTGAAAAATAGAACTTCTAACACGGGGGCATATCGGGTGGTGGCGGCAAAACTCTGGCATTCGTGGTCTTCCCGTTCCTTACTATGAATACCATTCCCATTCCCCAACTCACGTGTCGTTCAAGATGACAATGCATGAACCATACACCTGAAATCCATATGACAATTTGAATGTATTAGATACATGTTATATTTTAATTGGTAATACAGTTGTTTAAATGATGTCAAGTTTCTAAATCATACCTGGATTATCAGCTTTAAATCTAATGGCAGTCCAACCATTTTGAGGAACAGCAATTGTTTGCATCAATGGAGGATCAACCAAGTTATAATTCGGAACATCTCTACTTCTTTTAAAGTTGCCAAATCCCGCTCCAACAACGTAAAAACTATGTCCATGAAGATGCATAGGATGATCTACTCCTCCCACCAAATTTGTTCCTTGGAATACAAGCTCCACTGTCTCATTATGTTTCAAGTGTTGCACGTCAGTCCCAGTCTCTGGAAATCGCCATGAAGCGTTTAAACCAGTTCGTTGCGTGTAATTGAATTTCAATGGGGGGTTATCTGGAAAGTCAGGTCCGTATACACCATTGTTTACTCCTCGGTAATAAGCTTGGAGAATTGACGTCGATGGCATATCAAACGTTATGTTGTTGATACTTGCCGCCAATCTGTTCCTGTCTGCAAAATGGCAGAAATTGAGTTAGAACTACATTTGAATATCTTCTACATAAAAATATTAAGTACTTCTAGTTATTACAACTAATTATAATAACCTAAAACGTATCAAATAAAATGTTCAGCTCTACAATAATTAACCACTGACCTGCTCTTTCACATGTCTCGTTCACGGCACATGGTAATAGATTGATGGATAAAGTGTATAGGAGTGTCCTTTTTATCGTTAATGGAACGTCAATGGGGTGTTCGGCGCTAGCTAAGCTACGTAAGCTTGCAGTGAAGTTAAATGACGCGTTACTATCATTAAAAGCTGGAAGGACTGGGAAAATTGGTGGAGATGAGGCAGTGTAGTTTCCGGTGTACTCAACAATGGCAGTGGTCGTTGTGTTGTCGAATGAACTACCACGTTGGGCATTAAATAACTTGGATGCAATGTAGTAGTGATTTCTAGGTTGGTTTGCTTCTAAAAGGATGTCTAGGGTTTGTCCGGGGGATATGACGATGTAGGTGGATGTGAGTGGTTTGGTGTATGCTCCGTCAGTTCCAACAACGGTGAGTGAGTGGTTGGCAATGCCAAAGAAGGCAATGTTGTTCATGGCGGCATTGACCATTCGGAGCAAGTATGTTTTTCCTGATTCGACTTGGATCCTAGTAGTTCCTACAAACAAAAATACACAACATATTTGAGTAAACTCGTACAAGCCTATATATTCATACACCTTTTTATCAAGTTTAGTTATGTAATCTTTGTATAGAAAGAAGTACAAATAAACCTGCGGCTGAGCAATTGTAAAGGTCGCCAGGTTGGCCATTGATGGTAAGGGCATCGGAGTTGGCTGGATCCGATCCACTGCTGATGAACTCTTCAAACACATTTTGTATATCGTCGTTCCACCATTCGCCTGCATTTTTTTTAATTAAAGAGAAGGGAATCAACTAAAAACGTCTTTGCACGTATATAAATAAACAAGTTATTTTAAAACCACTGTGGCCATACAGAGCATATTTGATCATATTGAAGAATGTTTCAAAAAAACAATAACATATTGTAATCTTAATTTATTTCACAACTACTACCATCATTATTCTTTTCATGAAACCACACAACAAGTTATGTATGATGTGGTTGATTAAGCATAAAAAAAGTAATCAAAATAGTAGTCCTTTTCTTTCAAAATAAACATGGCTTTTAGTCCAATCATATAGTTTTTCATTAAAAAGAACATAAACTTTGTGTTACTCAAACAATCTACAGTGTTCTACCTAGTACTAATTAAGATGATTATTCGAGGAACTCTCAGCTGAGTTTGATGGTTTGGGGCATTTTTGCAATATGAAATAAAAATGTTAGTATATAATATAATTAAAAATGGATCAGAAGAGAGTATAAAGGCAAAAACCTATGATCATGGGGACTTCGGCATCAGGTTGACCAAAAGGGTAAGTTGTTCCAAGCCTAGGTAAAACGTAGATTAAGCCATGTACGGTGGCTCGTGACCAGTCACTATGTGCGTGCCACCACAACGTGCCTTCTTCATCGGAGAGAAAGACCATCTGAGTGAAATTACCCCCTGGTTTGATCGGGCATTGTGTCACAAACTCTGGTCCGTCTGACCAAGGATACCTCGGCTGTTTCACTCCATGCCTTCATTCATAACATCATAAGAACGAATTTAGTATTTGAATTCTCTTATAATATTAGAAAAATAGTACTTCAAAGATAATCATTTATTTATACCAATGAATTGTGATATTGTGCTCGCCCCTATTGATTACATCAACAATGACGGTGTCTCCTCGACGGGCTGTAATGGTTGGCCCTGGGAATTGTCCATTAACCGTTAATAGTTGCTTGTTCGTGCAAAGCCTTGTGTGGTTTGTTTCATCAACCTGAAATGGAGTTGAGTTTATTTAATTAGCTAAAACTTATAACACAAGTTTGAAGCATACACATATGCATATATATTATAGATTTCACAAGGGCTAAACACTTGAATATATAGCTTACCACAAAAGTGTATCGAAGTGTAGCTGCTTGTGCATGAATGAACGAAAGAATTAAAAGAAAACCTAGAGCTTGGAAGCTCATCTTCATTTTTATGAATGGTGTTATCAGAAACCCTAGACTTAGTTTGTGTTTGATAATGGTTTTTGCATGACTTGGGAGCATGTATATATGCTACCAGTAGTTTAAAGAAACAGAAAGGCTTCTAACATTGTTGGCTAGCTGGTCATTGGATTACTTAATGTATTCCGTTGACACATGTGTGTCTTTTCATATAAATATTGTTAGTGTCACCTAACATAGCCATCAACGACATAGTCCTAAAGAGATTAACACTGTGTTCTTAAGTTTTGTTCTAAAGAGATTAATATAATCGGATAACGATTAATGATATAACTTTACGATATTGTATTATGTATGCGTGTATGTTAAGGCTTCTACACACATTTAAACAATGATAATTTTCATGATTTCTTATACATTATCAAGGACGAAACCAAGGGATCCTGCAGGTGCTTGGGACCTCAATCGATTTTTTTGATTTAGTCTTAATTTTTGAAAAAAAACTTTAGTTTTTATTAAAGGCATTTTAAATGCACCCGGTCAATCAAAATGTGTTTCTATATTATGGTTTCAAAAAAAATTGTACAATTGATCATATTTGGTCTTGGTTCCGTCCGTTTACATTATACTCCGGAATGATTATGACGACTCATAGTTTCGATCATTAAATAACATATTGAAAAGTCTTCATACTTTTGAAACATTCTCAAAGTTGATACCACTTTCTACAAATCAACGTTGTGGGTAAACATTGATGCCTAAGAATATATTACGAATTAAGACTATTTGACCTAGCTAACTTCATTATCTTATGCAAAACATTTTACTCGTTTGTTTTATAGAAGGCAGCAGCCGGAAACAAGAAAGGCATGAGAATATTCGTGGATTATCATGAGTTTTAAACTCATAACTCATGATTATAAGATCCATAAACTTAATTAGTTGCATATCAATGATTCAATGAAAGCAATAACCAAACGATCATCGTAAGAAAAAATTACCGGGTTAATTTATTGGTATTACTTATTTTTTTTGCATAGAACTTTTGATACGTGTGTAATGTACTTCAGTTATATGACTGATATACTTTCCGCCATTGATCATCGCTACAAGCATAGTCACCGATCCATTGTCGATTTTTTGACGTAAAATTATTTTGACTATATTCAGCTACAAATACCATGTATGTAGGCCTTGAAACATAAATATATATCCACATAATCATCTCTAAACAAGATTTTTTAATTTATAAATAAATGAGAGTTACTGTAAATATAAAAATTCAACTGAGAATTTACACCGAATCCAAATGATATGAAAGAACATTCGTTTAAATATTTCGAATATTGGAGGAACCATCAACGGTGGATCATGTGGACTGATAACGACATGATCCATCAACTTACTACTGAAATTATATAAATCATGTAAACGGCTTTTTAAACAAGCGATAAAGGTTACATGTGCTTAATTAAATCAACGCGTTAATTAAGTTTCCTTCTAGCTGCCTAATAGTTTTATTCTAAAACCTACGTACTTTTTTGTGATTTAAGAATTCCCAGTTGCAGTAATCAACAAAACTAGTTGTCAATTTTCAATTAAGGAATACTTTGTTTACTAGTTTAAAATTTAGATTGTTTAATGAACGAATAATAAATTGTTTGTAGATTACTTGTATCACCTTGCAACTAAAGGTAATTACAACGAAGTAGAACAACAGCTACTGTAAAGTTCTCGAAAGCAACTAATGATAATAAACTTATGCACCAAGTTTACTAAATTGTATTGAATTCACAAGCATATTCATAAAATCGATTAGACAGCTATTAGCAGAAGTCTTGTTAGCCATATTTGAATTGGCGTAAACTTAATTGCGACCAGACATATTCTACATGATTCTTCTGCGTGCTCAATCAAAAGTATTGCATGGTGGGTTATGCTAGCAAGTGGAGCTAAGATTATGGTTTAAACTTGAAACTGGAAAGTATTAGCAAGGTATAGTACGTACGTCTTTCAAGTAGGCCGAAATTCAGTTTTGCGCTCCTAGTGTTCGAAGGTTAACTTGTTTGATATCGATCTACAAGCTAGTTTTCTGTTTTTCTTTTGAAGACCTTGCCTTCTTTGGTCTGTTGTTTATACTTTAGGTATTAAACACATGCAAATAGTTGCTTATGCGCTAATAAGGATTATTAATATGCCACTAGTAATTTAAATTTGTCATGATGATCAGCATCTGAATTGTTATATGAGCATATAGCCGCCTGCATATTGTAATTTTAAAATACAATTTGAGTAGGTGTGGAATTTTGCATGGAAGAAAATCTTTGTTGACAACTTCATGCATACTCATTGGTATCTTTCTCTCTTGAACTTTGGCATAATTTCTGTTCTTGATACTGAAATTTAACGATACTAAACTTAATCAGCCAAAATCATAAGAAAGAACAAAAGAAATTCCTATGTAACCAATTATGTTTTAGCTTTTTGGAGTTGTTACTAAATTTTGATAATACTAATATTGTGACAATTGTCTTCAAGTTGACTTTTTCTAATTGTTTTCTTTAAGTCTTAATAAATCTACAAAGCCGAAAACAATTAATCCACATGTATTGCAAGCATGAGAATTTTATTCAACGATTAACTTTTCAATACTCTATTTGCATTTTACATTTTATAATACTTTGATGCAAAATATATTAACGGATTAAGTTCTAAATGTATTTTTATTAGTAAATTTTTTATCAAATACTCCATATATAACATATAAAAAAATATTTAACGTCAAAATTAAAAAAAAAAAAAAAAAAATACTGCAAAAAGTTAGATATAAACAGAATTGAAGATCTGTTGTTGAATAACAATAACCCATTTAAATTTAATTCAGTATAATTTTAGATAGAATAATTAAACCGTTGACTAAAAGTTGGCATTATTTTAGACCAAACCCAAAACTGAAAGTTTTCTTTTGATATCTCAGTTTTGGCTCTTTCTTCCATTTTTATAGTGTGAGGTAGGGCTGAGCACAAAACCGATTGAACCGAGCTGAACCGGAAAACCAAGCCGAACCGGACAGAACCAAACCGACCCGACCATTTTCGGTTCGGTTTCGGTTCTATGTATTACCAGTTGTCGGTTTTCGGTTCGGTTCGGTCCGACCCAAAACCGACCAAACACGCACATAAAGCATGTAAACCGGGCCGAACCGACACAAAACCGAACCAAACCGATTCGGTTCGGTTTCGGTTCATATTTTTTGTAAAATCGGTTCTCGGGTCGGTTCGGTTTTCGTCGGTTCGAGTCGTTTTCGTCACGTTTTTGTATTGATTTGAACTCGCTTCCAGAGATAATTAGCCTAAACCAAAATTATATGCATTTAAATAAAGAGCGTTACATCGTTGGATCACAAATATACGCAAGAATATCTCTATGAATTGGATCGAGAGGGTCGAAAATCAATGTAACGTTCTTCCTATCAATTTGTAATTATTTTCCTTGCGCCTAGCTTCTTGTTGCGTTGCTAGTTAAATTATGTTGTTCCGTGAGATATGCATTTCAGTTAATTCTGAAGTGAAAAACACTAAAGCGAAATTCGGTAACATAAATATAAAGATGATATAAGATTTAAAGAAGTGGCATGTGCATAATTAACTATTTAACTCTGTCCTGAATATACATGAGTAAAATCCCTCCCACCATTGGGGAAAAAAGGCGACAACCAATACCCTAAAAAACCTTAAATCGGTTTAATTTTTTCGTCTTTTCAACCTAGATTCAACATTTAATCCCTTGTGGGTTACGTTTATTTTTAGGTTTGGAACTACGAGTAAAGTTCTAACGATCACAGGGTTTCTTAGGGTTTAATCTTTTCTAGATTTCGTTAGGGTTTCGGTTATTTTTTCAATTTATATACGAATTTATTAAGACTT
The DNA here is from genome assembly GCA_019973895.1 of Chrysanthemum seticuspe. NCBI lineage: Eukaryota > Viridiplantae > Streptophyta > Magnoliopsida > Asterales > Asteraceae > Chrysanthemum > Chrysanthemum seticuspe. The sequence goes on along the minus strand of BPTQ01000004.1, from coordinate 6,393,467 downwards.
CATCATGGAAGGCGAGTAAGCACTTGTGTTGAGTCGATCTAAACCCTAAATTTTTTTAAGGTTTCTACGTTATAGAAGTTAGACGTGTTTTGTGCTTCTTGTTTTGTTTGTGTATGGTTCAGATATGAAGAATGGGTTTTTGGGTGCGGGGGTGCAGGGGTCTGGGGTTGGGGGGGGGGGGGGGGGGGGGGGGGGGGGGGGATGGTAAAAATGATAAGAATAAGGATGATACTAGTTTGGCCGATTAAACTAGAGAGAAAATTCATGAACTAGAAAAGCAATTACTAGACGGGAAACTTGTGTTTGTGGGTGAGGATGGGTTACCACTAAAACCTTCGGTGAGCAATGTTTTTGCTACTAATGACAAGCAGAAGGCTGTAACTTCTGATGTTACTGTTGATGTGGGTGTGCATACTCATAATAAGAACACGAACATAAAAGCGCATGTTGTTGATGGAACCGAACAGGGATATACTATGGACCATTCAACTATTAACAATGAGAATGTTAACCATTCTCAAAAGCAGTCTACAATTGTGGACTAGTCAACTGTTGAAGCGTTTGAGGAGGCATTGTGTGGGCCTACTAATGCACCAAGTGACGTATCTAAGGTGAGTCGTGTAGGGGCTGATGGGAGAGACCAAACTATACCAAACATGAATGTAAGCAATACTCCAAAATCTTTTGCTAGTACAGTGACTGATGAGGCTAATAACGTTAAGGTAAACTTTAGAGCGCTTGACACGGGTAAACCTACGAATGCTAAGGTTGAAGTCCAAATACCTAAGCTATTTATTTTGGAAGTTCATACTAGATTTGGTTTCAGCTTGTACGGTTATTTCGTGGGTAAAATATTAGCATTCCCGGTTGTTAAGTACTATGTTAAGAATGCATGGAAGAAGTATGGCTTAGTATAAGTAATGTTGAACTCTAAGGGTTTCTTTTTCTCTAAGTTTACTTTGATTGAGGGTATGAATGGGGTTTTAGAGAATGGTTCATGGTTTATTCGATATGCACCTATCATCTTACGGAAATGGACGCCTAATGCTAATTTATTAAAAGAAGATCTGAATTCGGTTCCCATTTGAGTAAAATTTCATGATATTCCTATTGTAGCATTTAGTGCAGACTGATTGAGTGTGATGACTATTAAACTTGGTAGCCTAATTATGCTATTCGTATACGAGTACTATGTGTCTACAATCTTTGGTTCGTATGGATTATGCTCATGCATTGATTGATATTAGGGTTGATCGGGGAGTAAAAGGATGAGATGGTTATTGCTATTCCTAATGTGGAAGATGATGGAGAGGTTCTTCATACGGTGAGGGTGGAGTACGAATATGAACCACCTAAATGTAGTGTGTGTATGATTTTTGAGCATGATGATATGTTATATCCAAAACGGGTTATTGACAAACCAAAGACACAACATACAAATTATGATGGTTTTCAACAACCTCCGAGACATACTTCTCGTAGTATGAATGTGGGTTCTAAGGTTCAGTTTAAGCCTAAGAAACAAGTTTACCAAGCCGTCTCTAAATAGAATGGTGCTAGTTCAAGTGGTATAAAAAAGAATTCTGGAGTGCCTAGATAAGAAACGAATTCAACTAACCTTTTTGATGCGCTTAATACGATTGAGAAAGATGATGAGCTTGGATCAAATTGGGGGTCTTCAAATTCGGGTAAGACAGTAGTCCAAGATTTGGTAGGGGTTGAGTCGTCTTCGGTTCCTAGTTGTTCTAATGTGGCTTCTAAAGGTTTATTGATCCGGTTAATGAGGTAGTGAAGTGTTCGAGGGATATAATGAAACTGCTAGTTTTATGGTTTCTACGAGCTCAAATGTTAATAAAGTTTCTAAAAGTGGCTGTGGAAAAAGAAGTTAAAGGAAAATTATGATGAAGACCCGCACGATGGTGATAACTTTGATGAACCTGGTTTCATTAATGCTCAAATGCAGTTTACTAATGCTTTTGACAATAGTCTTCGTGGTAAACTTAAATAGCGTTTGTAGCAGGTCTCATAAGTATGGCATGTCATTCTTATGATAGGTTAAGTTTGAAGCACAATTGGTGCGTTTGTTTTCACCTAGTTTTGGCTGAGATATGAGATTCACCTACATTTGTTGTACTTTATTGTTTTTTATGGTAATAGTATTTAGCCAAAAAAATCCTATACCCAAAAAGAAATATAAAGATGACATGCTATTTAGGTGTGACAGCCGATGTGAGGTACGAAAACAACCTTACATTTTACTAGACCGTAACTAAATGAACATGTCTTACAAATATATATATATATATATATATATAACATTTATGACTTTTATTTTGAATATTATTTTCATAGTTATCAGTATCAAAACTTATATAACATACAGGGTTGTTTGGGTCTTTTCGGTGTGGGTTTTTATATAAAACCTACACCGAACCAAACTTTTGGCTTTCACAAAACAAAACCAAATCGTTGGTCTCAGAAGTGGTTTGGTTTCTTGAGGCGGCTTTTCGGGTTTTGTGGCTTTCATTCAGTTTTTGGTTTTCTTGCTCACAGTTATAAAATGATGTCAAGAACAAAGCTACTTCAACCAGCTATATACGTCATGAGTATAGAATGGGAATACGGTTAGTTTAAAACCTAAAACTTTTTCCGGCTCTATATTAAAAACAAAACCAGCAAATTTAGCATGAAGCTATAAAGCCGCAAAACAATGTACATATTCAACTTGATTTAACCTAAGAACGACTTCCATTGATTTAAGAAGTTACTACATTTATCGTTGTTCTAAAGGTTTGCAAATTCCAATCTCACAGCAACATGCAATTCTTCGAAATGAACGTTAGATGCACGATCAAGCCAATGTATTTCTTAATGCTAGGATCTTACCTTCCACAGCTGTAAATTTGTTTAGGATCTTAAAATTTTTAGTCAATGAAATTATAATATTTGAAAAAGGAAAACGTGTTAGGTTCAAGTTAATCTAATGGATGTCTCTTTTCACCTAATTATAAAATTTGCAAATCGGCCACTAGCTGAAGAAAGCCTAGCCGGCTTCGTCATCAATTGTGTTCGTCATCAGGGTGCAGGATTACTCCCCTTTACCAAAAAAAAAAAAAAAACTGTTTAAATTATTAAATATGATTTATGTCTTAGTTTCATGGATCCTTCTTTTAAAAACATAGATTTTTGTTTGAAAAAATTTAATACTTCTAATTGGTTTATATATGACAAAAACTTCTACGTCACACATAAAGCTTGAAGTTTAACATGTAGTATGTAACCTTAAATCCAATCATAAAGTGTCTATTAATTTACTGGCTCTACAAAATTATACATTTTAAACGAGACTTTATATTGTCTTCTTATTTGTTTATGGCCTAGTGGCCTACTACCTAAAATTCAACAATCTTAAACAATCAAAGAAAAACGAAAACCTTACTAACTCAATTATCATTCCATGTTAGACCAATAATAAAAAGGTTAAATACACATATAACAATGATGGCCTAGCCTAGATTATGTTAACTAAATACTATAGTCCTTAATAATTATATGTTAAAAAAATAATAAAATAAAAATGTGTCTACTTGAAATTTTATAATTGTTTCATAAAAATGATCAAGAAAATCTTCGCACACTCTTATTCTGACACTATATATCGGTTTTGTAGACACATGATATTTGCTATTGTGAAAGAAATATGTAACAGACTGAGATGTGAGATTTCGCCCATATCTGTTGTACTTAAATGTTTTTGGAGTAATACGTTTACCGTAAAAACTCTTTAAAAAAAAAGATGTTACATATGATTTAGTTATACATTGAACCCTAAACACTTACTAATTCATTAGCTTATTTAGTTATACAATACCACGTACAATAGTATATATGATGGGTTAAGTATATGCCTATTAAGGTGAATATCCTTGCCTGGAAAGTTAAGATGAATGCTCTCCTGTTGCGTTTCAATATTTATCGTCGTGGTATCGATATAGGTTCTATTATATGTCATGTTTGCGAAGGTGAGGTGGAAACTGCTTGTCACTTATTTTTCAGATGTCCGATTTTAAGACAGATTGTTCGTAAAATTTCTTCCTGGTGGGACGTTTCTTATACTGAGGTTGATTCTTATGAAGATTGGCTTTTTTTGTTGGATTCATTAAGGATTTCGGTTAAGCTTAAGATGATGTTTGAAGGTGTTTTCTATGTGCTATGGTGGTGTATGTGGAGTTATCGCAACAAGACTATATTCGAAGATAAAATTCCCTCGAAGTCGACTATCTTTGACGATGTAGTTTCGAGTTCATTCCATTGGTGTAGGTCTAGAAGCAAAGTAACGTTTAGTCGAGATGTATGGTTTAAAAACCCTCATTTAATTGTCTTGTAATCTAGCTCTTTGCTAGTTGTTCTTTAATAAAATTGATGTTCAAAAAAAGTATATATTTGAAAATAGGAGAATATATATAAGGTCTTTGAAGGTAGAGGCCATCTTTTTAATTACATAATATTAGCTTTTGTTTTAATGTATAGAGCATTTTGAACAATATTATCCCTAGGTTAATTTGTAGGTATGTCAATCAAAAGCATAACTCAAAGTGGTATTCCGAGATGGTGTGCCTAAGCAAACAAATGAATCATTTGATGGCTATAATTATGGTTTCTTTAAACAAAGGTTGAGTTATTTCAATATTGTTACTTTTCTTTTCCTATCTTAACACATTGGTATAATGTATGTATTGAATGTATTGCACATGAAGGGTATTTTTGGTAAAATTAGCTATAAGCTGTAAACTGTAAGCTGTAAGCTGCAAAGCTGTTAACATGAGCTACAAGTTGTATTTTTTTTTCAATAAAAGTGTTTGGTAAATTAGCTGTTAAATGTAATTATAAGCTGTTAACTGTTATTTTATGTTTTAACAGCTCCGAGATATTTAAAAAGCTTCATGAATCAGCTTTTCATTTTGGAGCTACTTGTTTAAAATAAAAGCTTGAAGTTGATATATCCAAATGGAGCTACTTATTTTAGAGAAGATTATTTTTGTAACAAAAAGCTTACAGCTCCAAAAAAAGCTGCGTACCAAACATGCCCGAAGAGAGAATTCATGGGTGTCTCGAAACTCACCCTAGTTTCGTCCCGATAATCATACTGTACCTCTTAGATGTCACCACAAGTCGAAGCGGAAGCTTCTACTCTTTCGTCTTTTAAAACCCTAGAATGTTTGATCATCAGTACGTGCTTTAAATCGTTCATCCTTTGAACAACCTGTCCAAATTGAGACATTATGGCTTAAACACCACATGCTTCAAAGTTTAAACTGTAAGTTGGGACATATCAGTATTAAGGAACTAACCATTGCAACCTTTTGACATGCTCAACTTAAAGATATGATCATTCTCTAAATGTTATCTTAAACTAAATAAAAACATTATGTCATCAAATGATTTTTCTAAAAGCTTTTCCATGAATTCCTCCATTATTTGTCATGCCTTTTAACGCTTGCTTATGTCTCTACCAGAACAGTTTTCATACTAATATGCTAATTAGGCAAAGAGCATATCCTAATCATGCATAACTTCCTTAATTTTAAACAAATATGCATCTTTTTTTAACTGCTATCAAATTGTTAAAACTAGCAAGGAGATTGATTTACAACAACATATATGCAATGCATAACATCATTTTAAGTTTTTAACAGATAAATTGTGACAGAATGAGTAACAAACTTTTATCAAAAACATTTACATGCAAAGAGTGCATGCATACATACATACAGATACTTTGAGATGCATATCTAAATTATGAGGTAAGTTAATAAATTAGTATGAAATATATATACCTCAAATAGATTAAAATTCATTTTCTTTATCTTCTCAAAACGTTCAAAGCGTCTCCATTAGTTTTTACGAGTATAATTTTTTTTTTTTTTTTCTTTGTTTTGGTTACAATCTCATTGTAGTTCAATTTATAAAATGACATACTCTGTACCACACATAGTACTGGCTCACTTCGTGACCCTTGTAGTACATTTTGCTTAATTACTACTCCCTCCGTCTCAAAATTATTGTCCTATATTAACTTTTTTAGTCTTTCTACTTCAAATTTGACCATAATTATTTTCGTTTGTGTTATATAATACTTGATGAAAAATATATAAATGTATTGAGTTTTAAATGTATTTTTCATTGGTATAATTCTCATCAAGTATTATATAACACAAATAAATATATTAATGGTCAAAGTTGAACAATAAAGACTGGTCAAAGTCAAACTGGGCAATAAAAATAGGACGGAGGGAGTATTAAAGTTTCCCCATTGTTGAAAGACTATATATATACGCACTATACTATATACCCCATCATTTTGATCACTTGTAGTCGTTACAAAATAAAATAATGAAAGTGAAAAAAGCCCACTTTCTGTAGGGGTCAAGATTTTAAAGACGCATTTAGTTAGGGAAAAACACCTTTATTTTTTATAAAATGTTTTATAGAAAATAAGAAAAACAGATATCACGTTTAAATAAGTATTTTCAACAAAAAATTTTGCGAAGCACAAAATCCTCTATTTCCTAGCTTAACAAGGAAAACTACAAAACAAATTTTAGTTGTTTTCTTTGTAAACCACAACCATCCATCTCCTTCAAAATAGAAAATACAAACATCAACTAAACGCGTTTTCTCTACTTTCAAATGTTTTGTGAAGATAAATTTCCCTTCCAAATTTTTACAAACATAGAGATAGAAAACAAAAGAATTTTTCTCCAACCAAACGCACCCTAACTGTTTCAAAATGCCAGGGCCTTAAAAATGCCTGAGCCACGGTAAGAGCATTAGATACCTTGTGGTGTCGTTGTGTGGTGGCGTGGGTAAAATGCTGTCATCTCAGCACTTTGCCTCATAACACCAGTTTCCACTACATCACACAAACACTTTCCCTCCTATCACACTAGAATCTGGTGCCATGATGCACCCTATGGCTCACACATAAGTCATAGCCCACTAAAACACAAATACAACACAAAGGTAAAAAATAATAATAATAATAATAAATAAATAAATAAATAAATAAATAAAAACGAGCCCAATTGAGCCAGTGGAGACGGCGCCAAACATGAAAACACCTCGCGTTTTTGTGTGCCATTTTGCCACCGCCCCATAACGCAACGTACCGAAAGCTCTAAGTCTGAAACTCTAGTTAGCCAAAAAGCTAGACTTATTCGGGTTCAAACGGTGTTTTTGTTTACATTAATATGCTTTTTTTCTTTTTCTTTTTTTTTTTTTTTGAGTTCTACATTTAAACTTATTTATTTTATTTTATTTTTGTGTATAGTAAGAATCGGAAGTAAACATAACTTGTATAAAAAATTATTGTATATATAGTTTTATCAGTTGAATGTTTCATGAATCTAGAGCTCCTTTTTTAGTTTCAGACCTAAATCCATTTGCTTTTGATGGCTTTTGATATATTGATTTTGATTAAGGATGGCAATTCTCGACACGACACGATAAATGACATGAACTTGATACGAAATTAAACAGGTTTCGGTTGGAGATAAACAGGTTTGGGTAAAAAAAACATATTTACCCGTATAACCCGTTTAATAAAGGGGTCGTGCTTGGGTTGAGTAAGTATTAAACAGGTCAACCCGTGAACCCGTTTTAAGTATATATGCCTCTAAAAATAAAATATATATAACTTAGGTTTTATGTTGGATTTAGATTAAATGCATTTTGTTATGTACTTTAATATATGAGTGAATTACGATTATAACTAACATATCATTGAAATTGCCGTATAATTATTTATATGTTATTTTTAACATTTTTTAAATTCTTATATCATTTTTGCATTAAAACTAGTTAAATTGGCAAACCACCAACCTTATTCACCATTTGACCTATTTACTTAAATAGGTTAAACGGGTTACACGTGTTATGCAGGTTTGGGTTATGGTTGAGTTTCTCGACACGATTAATAAATGGGTTGTTATGCTATTTAGACCTACAACACAAGCCAAAATATATATCTAATGCATAAATCATTTGTACAATTGCATTAAGTACTTTCTCTCTCTAAAATCCCACCAATCAATTTTGTAAATCAACTAATCAAATCATTAGGTTCATTTGTAGGCATGATTAGTAGGTCCAACAATCATTTTTTTAACCTGACATCCCGCGAACCCGAATAGGCTAACCCGAACACAACTCGATTGCCACCCCTACTTTTGATGGCTTTAATTATTGTAGATAGTGATGGTTAATTAGCAACGGCGTTGTGACAGATAAACTGTCGCTAGTAGCCATTTCGCGGGTCAAACACTAAAACACGAAAAAACTAAGGGTGCGTTTGGTACAGAGAATTTCAGATAAATGAAATGAAGCAGAGAATAGAATTTCAGGGAAATGAATTAGTCGAGAAATTTATTAAATTTCGTCGTTTGGCAACGACAGGAATTGACCTCAGAGAATTTTAGTTTGTTTTTATTTTTTTTATCAGTTAAAATAAATAAAATAATACATAAAAGACAACACATATAAATTGAGATATTAATTTTGCATTCAATACAGAAATATAAAACAAATAGAAATACCAAAAATCTATTTCATTATAAATGACAAATAAAAATGATCTACAACAATAGTTTGAGTCATTATTTTAACTATTTCCATGGCTAAAGTAATTTGCTATAAAAAAAAAGGGTATCTTACATTTGTTTTAGTGCACAGTTCCATTGTAATTGACGTCACGTTCTAAACAAAACAGAAGGAAAACCATTTCCACTCAAGATGAGATGGAAAAGACAATACAAAAAAATACGCTACAGAGAATTGGGAAGGAAACCTAAATCTTCGCTTTTTTTTTCCTTGACATACCAAACAATGGAATTGAAGATAATTCCATTTCTCTATCTTTTTTTCTCCTTACCAAACACACCCTTATTTTCTTCCTAAGACTCGAACCAAATTGACTTATGTGTGTTTTGAAAATAATTACCCATCAACTTGTGACTAAAGGGATATATAGTGGGTCGAGATAGAAAGAAAAGACTCGTTCGTTTACCCTTCGTGGTCCATATATATGAAAGACTTGATAGCTGGATAGAGTAAGATGAAAACCACTCATTTGTTGACCCATCCTGGTCCATAGGAGATATAACACCCTTTGTATAGTGTTAGCATCTTGAGAATCGATCGTCAAAAGATTGATCATGTGCGCGTACGTGTGAGTAATCTAACTATGGAAAATGGTATCTGTGGTCATAGATCATCCGTAACATCAGTAAACAATCAATCTGGTTTCTATCAGACAGTTCTTTTCCGTAACATCAGTAACTGAGAACAAACGGATAGAAAAATATAGTGACAATTCGATATTTTGTCTGTAAATCAATATCATCAAAAGCCCTCTATCAATGAATTGTTTCTCTTTAAGTACTGAGAACAAAATAAATCAAATTAAACAAACATATCATTTCAGGTATTCTCTATTACACAAAAAATGCATTACTAAAACGAAAAAACAAAAAACCGACTAAAAAATAACTCATTCATGAATCTAGTCCCAGTTTTCGCTTGTGTCCATCTTCCGGGAAAACAAATCATCAAACCAACACAATTAACAACAGTAGCATATGCCTATAGAAGATCGTCTTGCTCCTAAATTGACCCGAATCAGCAAACAAAATGACTCATTGTTCATAACGAGTGAAAGATTGACTAATCGTGTTTGTCAAGTGGCTTGAAAGGATTCAGTAATCTTAAGAAGTCCGGGTGTGACAAGCGTTAAACTACTTTAAGAATCCTGTCAACTTCATCTTCATATCGGTCGTATATGTAGAACAGAGCAAACACAAACGGAAGTACTGCAACAATAAAATCATTAAAACATGTGGTTTAATTATGACGATAAGGTTTATCATAAGTCTTTAACTAAAAAATAAAGGAGGAGAGACTGTACGAACCTTTGACAAAAAAGTTGTGTAGTGACATTGACCCGATCCAGCTTATAATGAAGAGTGACAGAGCTATCTGTCGAGATCAAAGAAATATTTATGTGTCCGTGTTTTGAGCAGATATTAATAATCGGAAGAATGCATTTAATGAAGTACCTTGAAGAATAGCATCCAGTCGTTCCCAGCAGAAATAGATTTTAAACTATCTACTGCACGATTCCAAGATGAAGCCACTGATAAAGCAGTTTTGCGGGTCAATTCCTCTGAATACTGAAACTTTGATTCCGGAATTTTCTCAACTGTATATCCCATTCTGCACCATCGGGAAAAGGATTCAACTTAGTGAACTCAATAACATGATAATTAACACTCAAAAATTGAAGCTTTATTGCGTTATTCAGTATATTGGGATGTGAACTTACAAACGATTGGGCAATTTCCCGTGAATAAACAGAAAGAGGGATGACCAGATGAGGATCTTGCAAATTGCGGTTATCATAGTACTTCCAGGTAATACAAAACTGAAGTAAAATACGATCAATGCAAGCATTGCAGTGAACGTCAGCTTTTTATCTCTCCAAAGAAGTATGTCCGCAACTGCAAAATATGAAAAATCATTAAATCAAGTAGCTGTTCACAGAATCACAGCCGATGTTAAAGAAAATAAGATTGTAATGAGTTGAATATTGCACGTCAAGTGAAACAATAAAAAATTGAATTGTATATTTTTAATGACTATACCCAATCCATTTCCAAGAAATACGGCAGCTTTAGAAGGCCCTTCTTTTCGAGGCAAAAGCTCAGCCCTGAGATCTGAGTATGATTCGATAGTCCTTTTGAGACCCTCCTGCAGTAACCAAAGAGGCATGTCAAATCTGAAAAACTACTACCATGTTAAATAAAACAGGCATGTCAAATCTGAAATCAAGTAATGGAACATGAACCGACCTGAAGGGACACAATAGGTAGATAACCAAGACGATCATTTGCTTTTGCAGAATTGAATGTTCTGTTGCAAGTCAGAAGCCTGATTCTTGAAGGCGTCAATTGTGGTACTTTCATCCCATATGGAGCTAAAATTGTATAAATACGCTCCACCATACGTGCAATAGGCATCATGACAGACGCGGGAATCTTGATTCTTGGCCTGCAAACTACAAAAATCAGAAATAAAGATATAGTGCAGCTAATCCTACATATGTATTATTTTATAAACAAAAAGTGATTGAAATAGTAGTGTAAATATCAATAGATTGAACAAATGAGAGAGCAAGAAAACCAATACCTTTCATAGCCAAGGCCAACAAGAATAAGTGACATGAACTCCCAAAACTTGATTGGCTCCATATTGGTTATGAAGTAAGCCTGGAAAAATAATTTGAAATAGTAAAATTTCAAGTAAAAATTAGAACTTATACATATGCTGGTTTCCGCAGGTAAAACGTTTACAGATATAACATGTGGGATAACATCGAGATATGAAGTATACCACACAAGATCATCAAAAATTGTTATCAGTGTCTACTAAAACATGCAATATAGGGACCAAATCATGTCGAAATATCATTTGGTTAATAGCAGAAAACTAAATGTGTGTGACTAGTAACAATTGATTATCTTTACCGCCTAAATTCTAGCATATCCTGCCCGAGTGGGAGTGGAATAAACTATATCGTTTAGATCAGATATTCAAAGATATTTCTTCTACAAAACTTAGTCTGCCTTAAGTAGATTATCAAAGCCAAAGATTAACTTCTAACTTTGCATACCTGAAGTTTGAATAGTAAATGGCATTTTGTGTAATATTATGCAATCATCCACTAGTATACAAATGAGAGTTCATCTGAAAAGGCAGAGTTGGATTACCTCGCCTGCAGCTCGCTTTGAGGCAGACCCGTCTGATGCTAGAGCTCGTTCAGCACATACATGAGCATGTGCAACATTTTCAACGTAAGTGAAATCATACATGTTTGTACCGTCCCCAATGATGAACTGTAATCCATAGATCAAAACCAAAGAGTAAAAATGAGTTATACAGATTACAAACTCACAATCTAATTTCACATTGAGATAGTCCAAATAAATAATTTATTACCTTTGACTTCCCTGCCCTTGCTGCAGCAACTAAAGATGGAACAAGCAACTTATCACCAGGACCAAAGATACTGCTAGGACGGATGCAGCAGGTTAAAAGTCCATTGACGCCATTGGCCTTGATAACTAGTGCTTCTCCCTCAGCTTTAGTTTCAGAATATGAATCGTTATGCTGAAACATTAAATATCATTATACATCAGCAATGAAAATCAAGTATCCTCATGGATATTAGTGATGACTAACAATAAATTCGTTATTCTAACAAGATATTTCAGATTGATGTACATTACTCACATAGCACCTCTCATCTACTATGGAATGGATAAACATTTAAATGAGGCTGACAGGAAAAAGGGAACAGCAAATTATTAAAAAAGAACCCAGAAAAGGTTTCGTTTCAGTGACAAGGATCTGGACAGAATTAATATGTTGCTCCACTGCAAGCTGTAAACTAAACCGAGCCATAAAAATACCTCAGGTTTCCAACCCATCATTTACGTAAAGAAGCTTTGTCCCCTGAACCATCCGTTAACAGAGATGCTCTTTGTATGGGCGTTTGCCTAAGCTTATTTTCTGGGCTAAAGCTTATGCTCAATATGTACCTTATGGCTTATAGTAATGAATAAGCTCATAAGCTAATGGTTGAGTGTTTGGATTAGCTTATGATAAAAAGGTGGAAAAAAGGCTTATATATATAAGCCCATTAGCCACAAAAACCGGGCTTATCTAAACCCCCACTATATAAGCTCAAAAGGCTAAGCTTATCCAGCTAATAAGCGTCATACAAAAGCTAAACCCCCACCCCCCCCCCCCCCCCCCCCCCCCCCCTTATGTAAATTGGTTTATTGACTACAGATATTACAAGAAAGAACTAAAACTACTTTGGCATCGAGATATGCAATCATTGAGTTCTGTGGAACCAATAATAATAAGATGGAAACGCATGCACAAAAGTATTTTTGAAGGTGTAAGGGCTCACGGTTAAGTATCTATATACTTTAAAATTATTCAGTGCCAAAAATACATCTAAAACTCCCATAAACACATTACCTTAGAAGGGTATGGCATTGATTCCTCTCCATTATATATTCCATGTATCCCATCAAAAACCACACTAGGAGAACTTGTATAAATAAGCCTCTTCACGTTGAGCTTAGTACAAGCATCAATGACATTCTTCGTGCCTGTAGGTTCAAATTGAAATCAAACTGCATAAGCTGGAAAAAGAAACGGTATTACCAAAGCTATCAAAAGTTAATCATTTCTCATCCAGGAATTTCTCCCTCAGATATGAATTGAACTATGATCATCATCATTCTTTTTACCTTGTACATTAACTGAATGATGCAGCTTGTAGTTATTAATGGATGAATCTGGTGCAGCCATGTGAAAAACTACCTCAGCCCCTTCACAAGCTGCAAATGATAAAGCACACCAAATACAATGTCAGATTCTAAAAGCAAATACCATAATCATCTTGGATTTTATTACCACCTACATCCATAGAAACAGATTCATTTTTCTTCTTTGCTGTAAGAGTCCCATCCCCACAAATCAAGTAAACAAGGAAAAAGAGCAGAAAAAGACATGATGCTCCCTAGTTCCCATATCCAACTAACAAATTTCCACAAATAGCACCTACAACCCCCACTCACACCATACTGATTTAAATGGGCAGAAAATGTATGCACATACGTTCAAAATATTTGCTTCCACGTCAGAACTTTTAAAGTTGCAATTCATGTACTCTGCATCAGTATGACTTAATATCAAAAGTCAAAACCTTCAATTCAAAACGTTTTTACTACAACTTTAAAAACTGCATCAACATCGTTTCTCGTCTCAACAACAACGAGTTTATCTACGTTCTCTACATTCCTACACACACAAAGGTCTGTAGCGTCTCTTCTTATAAATAGCCACTTATATACCAGCTCAGCTTCACGACTAGAATTTACAATAACATATTCGTACTTGAGTAGTAATGAATAAACTTGGAAAACATGTCCTTTCTGAAGAGAGTAACAAGTATAGGTCTCAAGAGCTTAAAAATGTCACGTTTGAGAACATTATATTACACTTTTATAATTGAGGATTGCCCATGAAATAATGAAGCATTACGAGTTTGATAATACAATGCAATGTTCGGGTTTATAATTGCATTAAGGTGGGCCAGATAAAAGGTCTAACTGAAACAAACAGAAATAAAGCTGAATTACAAAGCTAACTAAGTTACCTTTATCTACTTGAGATGAATCACGGAGATCCATAGAAACATATTGAGCACGGCCCAATCGTAAAGCTTGACCAAGGCTACCCTTCTCTTCATGGGGTTCAAGCTTGATCTCAGGACCCAAATCAGCAATCCGAACCGAATAGATTTCATAGCGGATAAGCATTTCAACTAAATGACGTGCAGCAAAGCCTCTCCCACCAGTTACAACACACCACCTCTCTTTCGTAGTAGCCATTTCTGAGTATTTATTAGACCCTGCAATACCATAACAATATAAATTGAGCTAACAACAAAAAACGCCTTCAACATTAACTGACTACAAAATGACAATATAACTCTTTATTCAAAAGACAGATAGAGCGCTATTTTTTGGTACAAGGGAAACCCTACCCGAGCCACTGGCCCTATTTATTTTCAAATCTCGTTCTTAAACTAGTAATAAGGGGGCGTTTGTTTCGGCTTATATAGCCGGCTTATAGCTTATTTTTGTTTTGGGCTTATGTTTCATAAGATCATTTTTTTGTGATTTATTTTGAAATTTTTCGGCTTATATATATTTATTATGTCATAATAAGCTTGTATAAGGCAAGAAGTTGCAAAACAAGCCACAAAAATTGAGCTTATGAAACATAAGGCCAAAACCAAATAAGACATAAGCCACTAGGTGTTTGTTTAAGCTTATTTTTGGGCATATTAGCTTATGTTTTTTCGACCTATGTTTCATAATCTCATTTTTTGGCTTACATTTAAACTATAAGGCGAAACCACATAAGAAAATAAAGCTTAAACAGACACCCCGTAATTACACATTTGCACCAAAAAAGCAACATACTGTCACCTTGTATGCATAGTATAGAAGTAAAATCGTTTTTTTTTACTGTAAATAAGTAGCGTACTTGCATTTAATTTAATTTATTTTTTTATACGAATACAACCCCACCCAAGCAGCGCCACCTTTAATGACCTAGCAACTAAAAAATCCCAGACTCCACAAAGCACCCCATAAAAGTGATAAAACACACTCTCAAGGCCTCACTACTACCCAGAGACGTAACCGGAGCTAAAAGTGATTGAGTGCACAAATTAAGTATGACTTTCAGTTAAAAGTACGACTTTGAGTTAAAATGATTGAGTTTAGTGAAAATTAAGTTCACTTTTCACCTATTAACAGACTAAAAGTTCGGGGTTTTTTTAACTTGTGCCCTTGGGCACAAGTTAAGCATGATAAAAGTACACAAAAAGTACACCCGGACCCATATAAAAGTACATTTGTCTGTACTTTTATGTGGATCCCTGTCTGTACTTTTATGTGGATCCCTGTATACTTTTTCGTAGACCCAGTGTACTTATAGTGTGCTTAACTTGTGCCCTTAGGACACAAGTTAGAAAAACCCTTATAAAAATTAGCACTAAGAATCGGGTCCCGTGACACCGCGGGACCCACTAGTTCCGTCCTTGACTACTACACCAACCCCTAGTCTAGGAACTAGCAAGCTCACATTTTGATGCAATTCTACCAATTGACGATACGCACGTGTTCTATAAACGGTTTAGTTGAACATAGTAAAAGCAACAATTGTTTGGGACAAGATATTCCTAACCCCCCCCCCCCCTCCCTAATTTTTTGCATTTTTTTAATTTTTTTTTTTTTTTATAATTTTGTTTATATCAAAAAAAACTATAAACCTGAAAATACGGAACAAGAAATATAAAGTTTAATAAGTGCTTAAAATTGTCAGAAATACGGAACGAAACCGACAAAAAACTGTGTTGTACTGAAATAAATGCAGCTCTAACACCAATGAATGAATTATCACATAAAAAACGACAGTATCGTTACGCACCTAAATGTAAAGTATACAGAAACAATCAAATATATATAATTACAATTCTAAATGCTAATTAATCAAATTCATTAAATAATATATAAATGCTGATTAATTACGGTTTGAAAGAGTATACCTGATACTCGCCAGAAAGAAAATCCAACGGAAATCACAGTTTTATGATCTGATGTGATCGACTTATAACCAAAAGTACAGCTTTTTATGCGTTTGGTACATGTGCAAGTCAGATTTATTAGAGACTGCTACACACATGTTACCTACTCACCACAAAAATAAATAAAGGGTTGAGTTATTAAGACCCTCTGTTTTTTTATTGAGACCCCCTGTTTTTTTGTTTTTTTTTTATTTTTTTTTATTTTTATAATTTTGTTTATATTAAAAAGCTATAAACCTGAAAATGCGAAACTGTAAATATAAAGTTTAATAAGCCAAACGCTTAAAACTGTCAGAAATACGGAACAAAAACTGACAAAAAACTGTGTTGTACTGGAAAAAGCGGGGAACAAAGAGAATATTCCCTGGGGGACAAAGGGGCAGGCTATGGGTAGGGAGGGTATTAATAGTAGGACCCTAAATAAAAGAGAAAATTAACTCACCACAAAAATACATGTTACCTACTCTTTCTTCATTTTCTAAACATTTTTATCATCTCTTTCTTATTTAGGTCTTGCTCAACTGCTCAGCTGCTCGACTCCACCCAAATTTTGACACTTATAATTCCTTTGACTGCTCAACTGCTCAACTCCACCCAATTTTTAACACGTGTCATTCTAAAAAAAGTACAAAGGAATGACACATGTCAAAATTTGGGTGGAGTTGAGCATGGCCTAAATTTGAAAGAGATGATAAAAATGTCTAGAAAATGGACCAACCTTATATATTTGGCCTCTTTTGATAATTTTTTCTAAATAAAAATATAGTAAAATGTTGCATCAAATATTATTTTAAGTTTTTAACCATCTTTTGAGTATTTTAACTTGAATTAAATATGGGGAAATTATATATATATATAGAATCTAGATCAAATAAGATCAAACTTAAAGTTGTTAAAATGAGATCGAACTAAAATTTGACAAGAGACACTCTCCTTACAATAAAAATAATTTTTTTATTTACTACAACTAAAATTTTTAAAGTTTCAATAGATTTCTTTTTAAAATTTAAGAAACCTAGGTGATACACTTTGATTA
Organism: Chrysanthemum seticuspe; assembly: GCA_019973895.1. Taxonomy (NCBI): domain Eukaryota; kingdom Viridiplantae; phylum Streptophyta; class Magnoliopsida; order Asterales; family Asteraceae; genus Chrysanthemum; species Chrysanthemum seticuspe. The sequence goes on along the minus strand of BPTQ01000004.1, from coordinate 6,376,143 downwards.
GAAGTTTAATGTGTATCAGGTATCTGTATGTGTATCACGTTTTGGAATATTTATTAGTGTAATGTGTATCAGGTGTATCACTAATCCAAACTCATGTATCATTTGGTTATTAGTTGCTAAAATGTTAATTTGTATTAAATTATTATTTTTTTTGTGTATGATTGCTAAAATTGTTATTTATAAATGTTTTAGTGGTTTTTTAGATTTGATCTTATTTTTATAACTTTAAGTTTGATCTCACATTAACCCTCCCCTATATATATATATATATATATATATATATATATATATATATATATATATATATATATATATATATATATATATATATATATATATATATATTCAATCAAAAGTCATATTGTATATATATTTTTCTAAAGCCTTAAAATTATCATATCTATTCAAATGATTATTTTAAAGATATTTAATAGAAAAAATAATGTCTAATAATTATAATTAATATAAAAAAAGACGACTACACCCTTATTTTTTTTTTTAAAAAAATTACAATTACAAAATATCCTTTTATTTAATTATGTCATTTGATGAGTTTATCTTTAGATGGAACGATGGATGGAGTTGTTGATATTTTTATTCAAGATTCGTCGATACCAAACGCTGTTGAGTTGTCGAACATGGTAGCTTTTTCTTTTCTTCAAAAATGGTTAAAGAATACTTTGTAATTGTAACAAAAGAAATTCATAAAAATAAGGGTATAACCGTTATTTTATATATCAATTATAATTATTTGACATTTTTTTCTATTAAATATATTTAAAATAATTATTTAGATATATTTGACAATTTTAATACTTTGGAAGGATATATGCAATTATGACTTTTGGTTGGATATATATGCAATGCCTACTTAAATTATTACCGTACAATAACATTTTTCAAGAGTATTTTACACTGGTCGACTAGTAGTAATGGTTACCCAAACTTCCTAACGTCACCCCTACCACTTCAGTGTCACATCAGATTCTCTCTATAAGACTAAACACATAACCATAAGGGTACTGGCAACCATGATCTCATACCTCAACCATACCTCACCACCCACCAATAATATCATTCCACCTCATCTCATACCTCATCATACTTTTCTAGTGACAACCATGATTTCATACCTCACCTAATTTTATTTTTTTTAATTTAGTGCAACAGTCACAATTTTGAAGCATATATACACGCTCCTCTTTCAAACCCCTTTCGGCAAAGTTTACCGTGCTTGCTCCAAACCGCACTATACAGCCACAGAGGCAATGGTGTTGCCGCACTGTTTCAGGGCATACCGAGCCCAAACTGTGTCGATTACCGGTACCCTAAACCCATAGTAAATCAAACCCACTTTTTTTACTCGTCATAAATCATGACACAAAAGAATGTATGAACTTATGTCGTAACTTATCTTGTGGTTATCTTGAAACTTGTATTTTAAACAATGTTGTAATTTGGGATGATCTTTTAAATTAAATCATGTATGTTGCTACCTATATTCTTAAGCGTTGTGCCTCGCGTTGTTGCATCTCGTGTTTTCGCTTTAGCGGGGTGTGACAGATTTGATAATCAGATGGTTTAGGGTTTAAACCACAAAAATTAATAAAAAGATAAAACACACACGCAAACCAAATGCAACCTCCGGTCGCTTAGACGATCAAGCCAACAAAACAATGGGGGGTCGCGTTGCTTGGAGACTCACGTAAAGGAGGGGGATGCGTCCTTTTTGCCTAGACCGACCTTGGGTTCAGTCGCCACTACGAGCGGTCTTATGGTCACTAAACACACCATCTTTACATCAGCGCTAGATTAACATTCCGCACGCCACTAAACCCGCCACCAAACAAGTGCAATGGTCATCAACAAATCTAATACATAAAAATATCTCATTTTATACAAAATAACCTACAAGCGCGCACAGAAAAAACAATTGGACAAATTGCTTGGTGGTCTCGCCACCAAACCAATGCATAAAATGAGGGTCCACGCATATAAAGAAGGACAAAGGAATGGAAAAGTAATGGTGACCGTGTGTGAAAGGTGGAGGCGATGGTAGTAGACCACCTCCCATAACACTTTGCCTTACTAGTATTTTCTAAGAAACACACAACTTTATAAAGAATTAGCTATTGGAAATGAATGATATTAAAACATAGTTTATAACACTGGTGCTTGGTTTAACTATTTTTGGCACAAACATAAAAATCAAGTAGCTCTAATCTTTGAGTTTTATGTAAACATACATTTGATATTAAATATACATGATTAATATATGATTGATATTGAACATGTATGATTCATATAATTTATTTTTATATGCAACTTTTTTTTAGTTTACGAATGTAATGGGTTTACTAGTTGTTATCGCACAAGGCTCTTGAAAATCTTGCGATAGCGTTGAGTCTCATATTTCAGAAGAAAAACTATATATGTTTTAGGCCAATTGTAAATAGGGATGAGCGTGGGTCCGGAACGGGATCCGATGAATTCGAAAACCAAATTTTGTGAAAATTAGGAGCCAAGAACTGAACCAAATATAGTTTTTGGTTCCGGTTCTTCGAGTCTACCCGGTTATGAACCGATTTTATAAAAAATAAAATAAAAAGAGTAAAGTCCTAAAAACATCCCTGTGGTTTGCCCCGTGGTGCTGTATACATCCCTAAACTTTTTTTTGGCACAAAATCATCCCTCCGTTAGTAAAGTTGGCACAAATACATCCCTCCGTTAGCAAATTCAGTTAATGAGGACTATCCCTCCGTTAGTAAAGTTGGCACAAATACATCCCTCCGTTAGCAAATTCAGTTAATGAGGACTAACGATGCAAATTTTTCTCCGTTATATTTATGTAAATCGTCCTTGTGGCAAGGAACAAATTGCAACCAAAGTCCTTAAATTTATTTACAAATTCGTCCCTGTGGTCAACGTTTGGTCAACGCCACGTGTCACCACATGAGTGGTGACACATGGCAACGGGTCGGGTCGGGTCGGTAAATAGGTCGGGTCGGTCACGGGTCGGGTCGGGTCGGTCAACGGGTCGGGTCGGGTTGCCACGTGGACCAATGAGGTGGTGCCACATGGCGTTGGTAAAATATACAATTTTTGGCTCGAGTGGGATTCGAACCCGGGTTGTTTGTGTGGGAAGCTATGCATTGCCCAACTGGGCTAGGCATAGTTTCATTAATAATACTCAAAATCTAATACATAACCCTTCCTTATTATTTGGCCCAATTCAATAATAACAAAATGTTCAATTTAGGTTTTGGCCTATCAATTTATGAGGTTATATGGACTGTCAAAAAATAAATAAATACACCGTCGGACTCGTTTTTTCGTGCTCTTTCCAATGGTATGCTCGGGGAATTTTTTCAACTTAGTTTGGACCTCGAAAAATGCGAAAATCATCATTTTTTCTTTGTTTTTGCATTTTTCAAGGTCCAAAACAAGTCGAAAAAATTTCCTGAGCATACTGTCGGACTCGTTTTTTCGTGCTCTTTCCAATGGTATGCTCGGGGAATTTTTTCGACTTGTTTTGGTCCTCGAAAAATGCAAAAATAAAGAAAAAACTATGATTTTCGCATTTTTCGAGGTCCAGACCAAGTCAAAAAAATTCCCCGATCATACCATTGGAAAGAGCACGAAAAAGCGAGTCCGACGGTATGCTCGGGGAATTTTTTCGACTTTTTTTGGACCTCGAAAAATGCAAAAACAAAGAAAAAACGATGATTTTTGCATTTTTCGAGGTCCAAACTAAGTTGAAAAAATTCCCCGAGCATACCATTGGAAAGAGCACGAAAAAACGAGTCCGACGGTGTATTTATTTATTTTTTGACAGTCCATATAACCTCATAAATTGATAGGCCAAAACCTAAATTGAACCTTTTGTTATTATTGAATTGGGCTTTTAACTTTTAGTAAGGGTTATGTATTAAATTTAAGGATATATACTTGAAGCTATGCTTAGCCCAGTTGGGCAAAGCTTTGCTTCTCACCCAAATGACCAGGGTTCGAATCCGGGGGGTGACAAATTGGTGATTTATTTTACCAATGCCACGTGGCACCACCTCATTGGTCCACGTGGCAACCCGACCCGTTCATTGATCCGACCCGATGACACGTGGCAGATAACGGAGAAAAATTTGCACCGTTAGTCCTCATTAACTGAATTTGCTAACGGAGGGATGTATTTGTGCCAACTTTACTAACGGAGGGATGATTTTGTGCCAAAAAAAAGTTTAGGGATGTAATCAGCACGACGGGGCAAACCACAGGGATGTTTTTAGGACTTTACTCAAATAAAAAACTTATGCACTAATGATTTAGTCCAATAAAAAGCAAAAAATGTTTGAATATTTTAAGCGTTTGCAATCATTTACGTTTAAACTATAATAATGTTTAACAACTAAATCATAAACTCAAACAAACAATCATTTATAGTTTCACATTGCTCTAACATTTAACAAAACAATGACACATAACAATCTGAAAAACAAAATAAAATAGCTTCAAACTTTGTCGAACTAAATAACCAAAACCGTTTATGGTTCCATCATTTGTTTCTTTTATCTCTTCTGGTTAGTTTCTCTAATTGTTCTTCCTTATCTTTCACAATCATATCGTCTTAAATAGAAAAGAGCAAAAGAACAGGAGAACCGGACCGAAACGGAGTTGCGATATCCAACCAAAAAATGTCATTGACTTGCTCATGGTTTTAGAAATAAATTTATTCCATGAAGTGTTTTGAGTATATAAAGAAAAATATATATTTTTAGAATTATTGAGTATTTGGTTACGAAATCGAGAACCGATGAACTCGAACTGAACTGACCCAAGATCCAAAAAATATTAAATTCAAGAACTAGAACCGGAACCATCGGGTTTGGATTCAGTTCAGTTTTTCTTGGTTTCGCTCCAAATCACCGATCCAATTCTCTGATTCTTTTGCTCATCCTTAACTGTTACTAATGAAATTCTTTTCTTTTTTCTCATGGTTTAATTATGTATACTATTTTGGTGTCTCTTTTAGATGATAAGAGTACATTATTATTGTAGACAAAAACTATTTATAATACCCACGCATGCGTGGGTTTTTATATATCATATTTATTTTTAAATCGATTATTAATTTATTTCTTTACATTAGACACAAATATTTTTAAAATTACTTTCGCTTTTTACTAAGTTTTTTCTTTATACTTTTCACACTTAAACTTTTATTTTTATTTTTTTTCTTGACTATATATAAAAACGCTTTTTTTTTAACTATGTCAAATCCGGAATATTTGAGTTTTTTTAGTAAATATTTTAAAATAATAATAAATAAATAAAATATATTACTAAATAAGGTATGAATAGATTTTTTTGAAATGAAATATTTTCATTAAAGATTTTGTTTTATTATATAAAAGATTGAACTAAACTAGTGTAGATTTGTTATTTTGTACTGCTATAGTTTTATCATTTATGAATTATGAGGGTGATTATTATCGCCATGACTGAGTTATTTTAAACGTCTTTCCTTGCGAATCAAATAAATATCTAAGTAAATTTGTTGTAAAAGAGTTACACTATATGAATTTCTTATTTTGCTATCCATGTTATGTGTGAAGCTCACCAACTAAATAGTTACGAGTTTAAATACTTCTTAAAATATGTGAGATAGATTGAGATAACATAAAACACAGCTATATCAATAACATGTAATATAATTAATCTTTCGAATAAAAATCTTTTACAATTATCAACACCTTCAGTTACAAAATAATCCATATGCATGATCAACTAGTAGCAAACACAAATAATACACAAAAAAACGAAAGACATGTATGTAATCATATATGCACACATAGATAAAAATAAAACATGACTTGTAGGTTCAATCAGTACTTGGTCTAATTGACCTTCTTCATATTTTCGATCGATACAAGCTACTGATTTGCTCAAAGTGTCGATTGTGTGGCTAATTCGACGAGCCACCACCGCCGCTACTAATCAAGCTAGTAGCAAGCAAGTCGGGAGTCTGCCCACTTGTCCCATTATCGGTCTTTAGCTCAAGGTCAAGAGGGTTTTCATTCGATGATCCACCACCACCACCACTAATCTTTTGAGTAGCAATATTGACTTCGCCAGTTGGACCGGTGCTAATTTCCACAGTATCCGTTGTTGGAGCCTCGTCGGTCTTTCCGCCGCAGCAGCAACAGCAACATCCAGTAAATGCACCCTGATTATCAAATAGTACTAGTTTTAGTCTAAATTTATTTACTCACCATAATTGAATGAAAAAACTCAATTTAGGGACATAATATTATAATACATTGACATAGTGCATTTACCACGCCATTTTATGCATGCATGCAAAATTCATCAAGATAATAATAAGACCCGTCTATGAGTGTGTGCGAGATGTGCAATTACACAGAGCCTCCTAAAAGTTAAAGACGCTGTGTGCATAATGATCGAGAATATCTTTACGAATGCATTTTAGCTATGTGTACAAACTTAACCAACTCGACATATATACAAATCGATGCTGTGGCAAGAGGGATCGAGAGAGAAACTTACGACGATAGAAGTCCAAACTTGTTTGAAACAGTTGACTATAGCAGCCATTTCTTTAGCTTGTTATTTTCAACTTGCACTGATAAGGAAAATGGAACAAGAAGGTAGACAAGTAATTATGATTGGTACATTAGTTCTTTTTAAACTGCACGAGCCCCTTGTGACTAACTTATTATATCAGCGTTTGGTGGCATTTTTCAACTACTAACAATTTTGTACTAAAAGTACAAACCATACGCAATTGCTTTTTTTATAGACTTGTATATAAACATAGACATACTGATCAAACACATATACGCATCTTGGTCGAAAAGGTATATGCGCATCCGTGAGCATTTCCATAACGAGCTACTGATCGAGCTAGAACTCCTAGTTGTGTACATATCGACTTCTACAATGTGCTACACGATTTTCTTCTTTCATATCTTTTTAATTTTGATATTACGTGATTTACTTCTCAGCCCGTTAACCAAAAAACGTTTAAGTACAATGGATATGAGTGAAATCACATATCTCAGCCCGTTACATAGGCATAAAGCTTACATAACAAGATATTACCTATTTTCTAAACAAGAAAACAAACCACTACTCAAATGATAACATAGGACATAACGAAAACAAAATTACTTCCTAGGTCCTTGAAGCTTGGTGCCATACATGGCATTAAAGGCATCCAAATTCCCCGGAAGATCAGAAACCTGCTTCGCATAGTCATCATAGTCATAGTCATCATACTCATCTTCAAACTCTTGGCCACCACCGAATAGATTAACAGACTCATCAAATGGGTTAGCAACCACCTCATCTTCAGAATCAGACACCACAATATCTCCCACTTTAGAAAAAGGGTTAACTCTCTTAGTAGAAGAGGCGGGCGGAATAGAAGAATCACTAGTTTTAGGAGCCACACCCGACTCCATCTCTTTCAAATCACTCACATGGGGTTCTTGTGATGCAGTACCTGTCTTAGTAGACTTATCATCATTAGCTTCCATTGTACGACCAGTATCCACATCCTTGTTGGTGTCATTAGGAGGAGTACCAAAAGCATCCGTAGGTTCCATATTAAGAGCATCAAACTGGTTAGATGTAGAGATCTTAGTTCCACTCGAACTAGCCACATCAGAAGCATTCTTCTTAGTGACTTCCACTTTCTTAGGTTCAGGAGGAGTCTTTTTGGGTTGATATTGAAACTGCTTACCCACAACAGGTTTAGTAAACCCTCCTTGACCCGGAATAGTAGAACCACCTTGCTTTCTCTTCTTCTTATTAATGACCGTCTTGAAACCATCATTAACACGCTTAGTAGGCTGACCAGGAGGTTCAACAACTTTAGGACAGTCAATAAGAGTATGACCAAAAATCTTACATTTATCACAATGAGGTGGTTTCCACTCGTATTCAACCCGTATCTTCTCAATAGTCGAACCCGACCCATCAAGTAACGGTATCTCAACAGTAAGGCTGTCCCTAAGCACCTCATCCGACTTCACTTCAATCATGCATCTAGCAAAACTACTACGGCCCCACGAGTCCTTGCACATTTTGCTAGTAAAAGCATCTAACCTTTTAGGCGTGCCTATCAATGTGGCAAGGAGACTAAGGCCATCATCAGAAAATATAGCAAGAGGAACATCATGGAATTTAACCCACACCGGGATGTTGGTCAAATCCTCTTTAAGTAAGTTGGTGTTCAATGTCCATGGTTTAAGAATAATCGGAACATTTCTAATCAACCAAGGACCGTTTTCAAGCACATCATCAACACCTTTCTTCGAATTGAACTTAAAGAAGAAGAACCCCTTTGCATTCATCATTACCTTTTGTATACCAAACTTAGCCCACGCATTGCGTACAAAGTAATCAACAACAGGAAAAGCAAGGCGTTGACCAAGGAAATACCCATACAAAGTATTCTCAAACCTAGTGTTCACCTCTTCAACCACTTTCATCGGGACAGAAAGATCCACACCATTAGCGTTCGTACTACACTCCAACCTACGAAAGTTTGACGTGTGTTTCTTTGGTTCAGTAGAAGTAACACCAGCATACGATGAAGAAGGTTGTTTCAAAACACCAACCTTCTCAATACCAACAGCCCCATGTGCATTCGTATCAACCTTATCATTAGCATTATTATGGCCATTAACATTAGAATCCATAGGACCACTCGTATCTTAAGGAGGTTTCGAATAATAACCAATAGCAGTAAGCATCTCCTCAAACTCCTTCTGCGACTGCAGCACCTTAAGATGCTCAAATGGATTAGCCCCAGTAGAAGTAGTAGCATCCACTATCACAGCTGGTTTTAATGGTTGCCCATCGTCACCCACAAGAACAAGTTTTCCCTCAAAGATTTGTTTTTCAATAGCACGAATTTTCAATAAAGTATCATGACCCTCAGGCGTGTCATGACTAGGTGTGTCATGACTAGGGCTTGAACCAAGTGGAACCGGCTCCACTTGTCCATCAGAACGAGAATCAGAAGCAATACAATCCATGGAACCAGTAAGATTTACATCATGTGGAACCGGCTCCACATGAGGTTCACGCTGCCTACAATCCATTAAGGCATCCTTATCAACGTTAGGCACACCCTCCATCAACACGACAATAAACAAACCCTAACCAAAAGAACACAATCGAAACAAGAAAAAACAACCCGTACCAAACCACGTAATCGCTACGTATTAATTAAACCCTAGTAGTAAACTAGGGTTTATAAGCATAATCGGTCATAGATCAACCCATGAATAACAATATATCAATTCGGTAATTAACAATATGTATCAGTAAGAATTAAATAACCATGAAAATGGTCGGTTCACATGCAAAGACTACACACGATTAAAGAAATCTACCTCGACAAAAGCGAACAAGAATTAAAATCATATACCCACATGCAAGACCCACTATTGTTAATTAATTAGACAACCAATCAACAGTAATGGGCAGTAGAGATAGAGAATAATAATTGGTCGACCAATATGGAATAAGGGTAGAAGAATTGTAATCATTTTTCGCCAGAGGGTTAGTCGGTTTTTTTACTATGGAATTAACTGTGTAATATGGTCTTGACCAACTAAAATGTACGGCGACAAATGACGTAGCTTGAATATTCTGCTATATATAATCGTTCAATATTCTTTATGATTTAGACGCAAACTAGTTCAAACACATATAAAAATATTGAAATTTTGGGTATTTTAGAAAATTTCGGTTCAAAACGAGTAGAACTGAAATACTCGAACCGAACCCGAGAACTAAAGCGAAACCGAAACACGCTCTCCAATCCGGTTCTCAGTTCCTAAAATATACATTTTTCGGTTTTCGGTCTCTCGGTTCCGATTCGGTTCTTTTTCCAAAACCACGTTCACCAGACTTATATGTATTAAATTAGTATTAGTATTTGTATTAGCATTGTTGAGCTTAATAGCAAATGTTAGGGTATTATATATTAGGAAATATGCAATCTCATGCTATTGAGCTTAAGATCCTAAACAAAACCTAAAGTCAATCGTTTGTTTTTTTCTTTTCTTTTTTGGTTGCATGTATTTGCATTAGATTTGTATTAATATAGTTTGAACCCAAACATAAGTGTCAAGGTATATATATTGAGGAGCAATGCTACATTCACAACGAGTTTATAAAATTATACCCACAAAATAACTTCACATATGTAGTGGTCCAATAATTTGCATCATAATCTTTCTTTCTTCTTTCTTATCCTTCACAATTGATTTGTAAATATAATTTTGTAAACCTTTTGTGAATGTAGCATTTATCTTTACTGAGACATAATTAATAAATCAATTACGTCTTACAATATATGGCAAAAGTTCAATATAGATCTCAAATTTACCATAGATCCAATGAACTAATCATAGTCATTTATTTTTCTAATGAAAAAAAAATAAACTTTCACATTTAAAAAAAATATATATATCTCGCAAACCGTTAATCGTTACGCGAAAAAAATTATACCATCGTGACGAGAATTAAATTATCTTTCTATAGATATGACTTCTATACATTCTTAACGATTTTTTTTAAAAAATTTCGGCACAGAAAAATCATATGTGATTCGATTTTTACAAATCATATATGATTTTTGCAAATCATATGTGATTTGTAAAAATCATATATAATTTGTAAAAATCATATATGATTTGATTTTTACAAATCACGTGTGATTTTTGAAAATCATATATGATTTTTCTGGGCGAATTTTTTTAAAAAAAAATTGTCGAAAATATAAAGAAGTGCATATCTATAGCAAGATAATTTAATTCTCGTCGCGGTGGTGTATTTTTTGTAGTTTGAAGATTTAACGTTTGCAAGATATGTTGTTTTTAAAAAAATGGTGAAAATTATCTTTTTATTAATTTTAATAAAAAATAGATGGCTAAGATTGATTTATTGAATCTTTGGCAAATATGAGATCCATAAAATCTAACAACATAAAATGTCTAGTATACTCACCACTCATCAAAGATAACTTATGATAAGTTAATATATATAATCTAATTACTTAATTAGTAAAATTATAATCGAAAGAGATGTAAATTGATGTTAGAACCACCTAATCACATCCATCTTAATTATCCTCTTAGGCTGCCATAATTTTTAATACCAAAAACGTATGAAAAAAAAACTTGGGACGGAAATCTATAATGTATTTAACAAAAATAGAATAAAGATAGTTGTTGAGCCAAAATGAGTACCACAATATATATCTATTCAATTCATAGAAGTATATTCACATGAAAGAATACCTACCTTAATTTTTATTGACAATGTATAAATTAGTTGAAGTAGTGATCAATTTTTATATGTATTGTGGACGTATCGCCAGGAATGGGTCAGGCCCGGCATCAGCGGCTCACTCTACACCTAAACCCTAATCCATGCCTATATATACATGACAGGTTATCTCTAACCCTAACAACTTATGCTATGCTACAGCGCATACTAACTTGACCGTCGGAGGTGGACCCCGGGGCTACGGCCTCGGGTCCACTCCTAACGGGTTCTCTTTGTTGACAGGTCTATTAGGGCTCGAGAATACGACTAACGGCCAAAGAGAGTCGTTGAATCTAGTCCGCGCCAGATTATGCATCAACAAATTGGCGCCATCCGTGAGACTCGCGACAAGTTGGCGCCATCCGTGGGACTCGCGACAAGTTTGGTGCTCTCACATCACCGGAAAGCAACCATCGAGTTCAAAAGCCGGTATTTTGATCTTTTTAAATTGGTAATAAGATACTGCCAATGTTTTCTAAAATTTAAAGAGATATCCCAATATTTTTTGTGCATGTCTTTTAAATCGGTAAGATATGTTATCTTTTAAATATTCAAAAGATTTTATGTAAATCTTTTAACTTGGTAAACACGATTTTACCTATAGAACACTAAGTCCGCACGATCGGACCTATTTTAAAACATCCGCACGATCGGACCTATTTTATCTTTTAGTCCGCACGATCGGACCTAAGAAAATATCCGCACAATCGGAGCTATTTTATTTTTTAGCCGCGAATTAATTCGCGCAGATACTGTTTTTACGGTTGGTACGCCTGTTCGCGCTCGAACAACGCAGTCGCGATAAATCTACCCGCGTAAGACTGTGCGTTCAGACATCTTCGCAGAGAACGCGTACGCGCGAACACCACGATGCTAGTCAATCGCCATGATGCGCACTGGACAAAAGCCGTGGTATAAACATCTGCGATCATCCAGAAACGTTCGAGTCTATGCGGTTAAGATAAATCCATCTGTGTCTATTCGTCGCGGTCACGGTACGTCCATCTGTTAAAAAAAAAAACACAATTAATTATTTCGTCGGTACGCATCCCACGACGGGTGCGCACTGCTAATTTTCTTATATGCTATGTGCTATATATTTTTTTATGCTATGTGCTATATATTGCTTAATTTTATTAGGTTTTATATGCTGCGATTCGTGGCATATACTTTTAATATTTGCATTAAGTGTTTTACGCAGGCATAACTAAGTTTAATGCTCCTACACGAGTAGCACCACCAAACTTGGGGGGCTACCAGGGTATATAGTACCACTGTTTCCGTCACGCATGTATATTTGGAAGCAGATCGTATGTAAGAGGTATTGCAAGCCCGGTACAAAGACGGATTTAAATATTCGCACCATCTTGCCGCAGGGGAGACGTTCTCTGTCGGTTGAAAAGACGGATGTAATGCGCGCAGAAGCACGTCTTCTGTCGCACATCTTTGTCGCGCACAGCACGCACTTATGCGCAGAAGCACGTCTTCTGTCGCACATCTTTGTCGCGCACAGCGCGCACTTATGCGCAGAAGCATGTCTTCTGTCGCACCTCTTTGTCGCGCATAACGCGCACCTATGCGCAGAAGCACGTCTTCTGTCGCACCTCTTTGTCGCGCACAGCGCACACTTATGGGCAGAAGCACGTCTTCTGTCGCACATCTTTTGTCGCGCACAGCGCGCACTTCTGCTACAGAAGCACGTCTTCTGTCGCACCATGTTGCATCGCTACTGGTACAAAAGGTATGCACTCACCCAGGATGCAGCATGCAGGTTCCACTTTCACCTACGCGGCCATCAGAACTTAAGTCTAGCATAACATAGCCATGCGCTATCTCATACTAGACTTGGGGGGCTTGTGGACGTATGGTCCGGACTGGGCCAGGAATGGGTCAGGCCCGGCATCAGCGGCCCACTCTACACCTAAACCCTAATCCATGCCTATATATACATGACAGGTTATCTCTAACCCTAACAACTTATGCTATGCTACAGCGCATACTAACTTGACCGTCGGAGGTGGACCCCGGGGCTACGGCCTCGGGTCCACTCCTAACGGGTTCTCTTTGTTGACAGGTCTATTAGTGCTCGAGAATACGACTAACGGCCAAGGAGAGTCATAGAAGTATATTCACATGAAAGAATACCTACCTTAATTTTTATTGACAATGTATAAATTAGTTGAAGTAGTGATCAATTTTTATATGTATAATTTCGTACTTTCTTACTTGGTAAAGATGTGATTACATAACTTGGTTTATAATGTTACATAGCTTGAATTAGAGTACTTTGAGTAAAAAACTTAAGCTCAATTAGATTGATTGGTTTTGTGACCCAATCTCGTTTTGTCTATATGTTTAATCTCCTTGTAATTTTCTAGCTCTTTGCTAGTTTGTTTGAATATATTGACGTTCCAAAAAAAAGTTAAAACATTTTTTGTGTTTTAATTTAACCTCAAAAAGCATTACAAGCCTTGTTAAGATGTATGTGTACCAAATTTATTCCAAGTCTATGCTTCTTTTTCAATATGTGGATACATGCGTGTTTGTTTATAAAAAGGATTCCCAAACTATGCTTTTAATTAAAAAGATTAAAGCAATGCTTTTTTTTTCTTTTTTTTTTTTTATCATCCAGATTCTTTCTCTCTTTGTCTCTCTTACAATATTTATGTTCAATAGCATAACACTTAAAAAAAATGTAAAATTTGGCACGACTTTCTCGTCCCAAAATTGCACACAATGTCGACCCAAAGTAAAAAAGGCACGACATGTCGTGCCTTTTTGGTAGACCCTATTGTGTTGACCCAAAAAAATTTGGGACGACATTTTCTTTAGACTTTGGGACGACAGATGTTGTGGGGCCCAAATAAAATTCAATCTGAAAATCAGATTTGGGACGACAATGTCGTACTTTTTTTTTTTTTTTTTTTTAAATCTTTTTAAATAACCTAAAAAAGTAATTAAATTGCAAAAAGGCACGACATTGTCGTGCCAAATTGTATACACACGTGGAAATTGTATACACACGTGGAAAAACAGGTGGCCACTTTGTGCAGAATGGCACGACATGCTTTGTATATTAGGGACGACAATGTCGTCCCTAATTGTCCTGGATGGCCAAAAAAAAATTGCAGGAAACTGCATATTTTCCAGATTTTTTCCGGATTTTTTTCCGGAAAAAATCTACCAAAACAAATGCAACCTGTAATCAATCACAATCCACAATACCAAATCGACAATATGATACAATACCAAATTACTAAACGGATCGAATAACATTCCACAATTCTACGATACCATTTAACAAATACGATACAAAGTAAACTACTCTTAAACTAACAAGTCTCAAACTAACATGTCTCAAACCAACAAGGCGCAAATTTCCTAAATAACATGTCTCAAACTAACATGTCTCAAATTTCCTAAATAACATTCGACAAATACAATACTATTCCATAATATTAATAAGTCTAAAATACACAAACTAACTTCCCGCCTACTCCTCAAAGAACTCGCCGCCCGAATCGCCGCCCGACTCGTTGCCCGCCTCATTATTATCCCCACTATCATCATCATTATTATTCAAGTCATTATTATCAATATGATCATTTTGGCTCAAATGGGGATTATTTTGTGAGTTGTACCGGTTAAGGTCTGGTGGCGGCATAGCATAGTTCGAACTAGTACCTGGGCACGTGATAGAGTTTGGAAAGGTGGGGCGATAACAACCGGCAAATGCATTATTGGGGTTGAAAGTGGAAGCTTGGAAACCATAAGGGCCGGGAGGGGGAAAAGGGGTAGGAATGGGTACCGAGGGAAAGGGAGGTGAAAATGGATTACCTTGTGATGAGTTGTAGTGGGACAAAAAATTCTGAAGGTAAGATCCGTATGTCCCAACTTCGGCTTGGGCCGCGACAGCGGCTTCCTTAGCCGCGGCAGACTCTTGCCTAGCCGCGACAGCTTCTGCCTCAGCCTGACGAGCCCGTTCTTGAGCAGCCTTGGTTTCCCTCATCGCCTATGCCATATGCTCCCTAGTAACGTAATCTTCAGTAGCATGCCCACGTGTGAACCTGCGAGCGGTTGAGCCACCACCAGGTAACCTCCTGCCCCTGCCTGCCCAGTTCTGGCGGTTATCACTCGGAACTACACGCTGCAATATTTCCAAGCTGCTCATGTACGGGATGAGACCGGCTCTGACTTGCTCTTGAAGGGCCCTCATCTCATTCTGTGTAATTTCAAAAAAAAAAAAAAAAAAAAAAAAAAAAAAAGTTAGGAAAAAAATAATAAATGAGAAGTAACTTAATATAATGACGCATGTTAAGAGATAAACTACTTACGTAAGCCGTCTCGTTCTCTCTCGTCTCAAATGTGCCATCTTTTTTTGAATGGCCTCTCCTCCAGGTTTCAAGCAGGTCTTCATTTTGATTGTTATTGTTGACCCTCTATACATACAATATAAAATAAATTGATAACGAGGTAAATATAAACAATATAAAAACCTTTAAAAATCACAAAAATTATAACGAGTCTTACATGAATGTTGCGTCCTTGAACGAACGACTGTCGACCTTGGTAAGTTATAATCTTGTTTTTTGATCGATTTTCTGCATTTGTGGTCGATCTTGCCATCCGTTTCGGGTCTAACCACCAGTCAACCAACATCTCCCATTCCTCTTGGGTTCTGTTCCCCCAGGATTTCTTGGGTGGAGGATGTGCCTTTGTCGCCGCGGGTGTCTCGTGAATATCAAAGTATTTAGACTTGAGCCTGTGTTTGTATTTTCGGTATAGCGTCCTCTGCTGTAACCATAGCCCAAGTCCTATCCTTTCCCCCACCGTATAAACATTCTGTCCAACCGTGAATCTGGTCTCATTATTCAACCAAGGCGCCAGGTTGAAATAGGTCTGCAAAAAAGTATACGCATTTAAACAAACACACAATTTAAATATAACAAGCATATCTAAACGGTTAATAACAATCACAATAGAAATAAAATAAACAATAAATATAACCTGTAGGGTCGGCATTATATGCGCCTTATAAGAATCAGGAATTTCTTCCCAATCGGCATCAAGGGGAAGTGGCCTCACTTGTTCCCCCATAAGACTATTTAACTGCATTGCATAAGTGCCTACCGGTGTGAAGGTGCCTTGATCATCGGTATCAAAGCCTATAGGCAAAGGCTGTCCGTTATTCTCCCTAAAAGCCTTCCTTAAGGCCCGATTTGCCGTCTCACCGGTGATCATTGAACCTACAAATATAAGTTATTAAGTTGTGAAAATACATGTAAAAAAAAAATTAGTTTTATCAATAAAAATTATATAATAATAAAAAATAAAATAATAAAATAAAAAATCACAATTTGTTACCTGCGCAATAGCCCGGCAAAGTAAATGAGGGCCGTCTTGGTGGATCACCGCCAGCATCCCCGCCGTGTGATCTAGGCTGTACACACGCCATCTGTAAAAGTACAAGTAAAAGAACACATAATTTCGTGGACCAATTAACACTAATATACACATTCATATAAACATATAGTAACAATTTCATTCAAATTACAATTTAAAAACAATGATTGTCATAATCAAATTACAATTCAAAAACAATTAATTGTCATAATCAGAATCATCACTAGATAAAACTTCTTCAACAACAATAGTGGGGTTCACTTCATCATCATCAGACACGTCAACATCATCATCATCAAGGACATGGGCAACGACGTTATCTTCATTAGTAACAAAATCAGCATCTTCTTCAGCAACAACATCTGGTGGGGCGTCCACTTCTGCTGATTCATCATTTACACTCAAATTCGCATACTCAAAACCAGTTAAACCAACAGACAATGCAACATCAGATGAATTGCTGCCATGTATAACATCCTGATAAGAATCTACCACATCCCCATGCCAGATCTTCCGATGATGAACATCTTCGACAACCTTCCAATGAGGTGGTCGTCTAGCAGGGTCTTCAAGGTAGAAGACTTGTGTTGCTTGTGTCGCAAGAATGTATTGTTGATTTCTAAAAGCATCCCGTTCAGTCAAAATATGATGTATGCCATGATCAATGTACGAACGTCTGGAGCGTGGCGTAGGGTTAGTAGGGTTACGGGTGTCGAACCATATACATCGGAACAACACAACCTTACGGTTGCCCATATAAGTGAGCTCTAGAATTTCTTCTAGTTGACCATAATACATAGCTCCATCAGGCCCGGGTGTTGAAACTCCACTGCTTTGAGTGGTATGAAGTTTATCGCACTCATGCACCAAGAACTTCACACCGTTCACTATGTATGCGGGGTATGTACTTGCACTAGATGAAGGTCCACATGCCAAAGAGAGTAACTCGGGACTACAACTTGGGTCTTTTGCCACGCTCTTTTCACGAATCTACGAAAGAGATACAAACAGATTTAGATGAGCAATAACTCTGGACTACAAGGTAATATATCTAATGTGTTTACCTTGTGATTGAACCAGGGAGGAAAACTTGTTTCCACGGTATCGTTAGGAAATTCACTGCAAAAAGGTAATGAATAAGTCATCGGAAACAAATAACTTAAGAAAAAAAAATGGTTCTTCAAAATATAAAAAATAAGAAACGTACTCTTTGTACGCCAGGATGTCTGCTTCTATTTCAGGACTGTTGTTAAGTATAAACCATACAACTGCCTGCATAACATCTGTATTCAACATGGTCGGGCGTTCTCTACCCACCGGTTTGCCTACGAACTGGAACACCTGGAATTTATTTGGTTGTTCTGGAAAAAACCGTCATCATTTCTGTCAAGACGATTAAATCTTGTCTCGACATCCTTAAGATAACGCGAACAGAAAGTTAATGCTTCTTCTGCAACATAACCCTCTGCTATAGAACCTTCAGGCTTGGCTTTATTTCGGACATAATTTTTTAGTTTTTTCATGTATCTTTCAAATGGATACATCCACCTGTAGTAAACAGGGCCACCTAGAATAGCCTCTTCAGGTAAATGTATAACCAAATGAATCATTATGTCAAAAAAAGCAGGAGGAAATATTTGCTCTAAATTAATCATAACCTCGATCATTTGCTTTTTAGCTTTCACCATGTCCTGCTGCATCAAACTTCGAGCACAAATCTGCTTAAAGAATAAGCAGAGCTCGATTAATGGGGTTGAAATGTCTTTAGGTAAGTATCGATGAACTCCATAAGGAAGTAACCGCTGCATCATTATATGACAGTCATGAGATTTTAGGCCTGTTATGTTGTTATCATCAGCGGTCACTTTTTTCTTGAAGTTCGATCCAAACCCATTAGGTAGTCTAACTCCTTTGATGAATTTACAAAAAAGTTTTCTGTTTTCTGGTGTGAAAGAGTACGTTGGATGAGGCTTATCGAACTTCCCGTTTCCTTTATCAATGAGCCACAACTCCTTTCGAACTCCCAAAGTTTTCAAGTCTTGCCTTGCCTTTAGCGTGTCTTTGGATTTGTCGTTCATTAACAAGGTATTCAACACACTCTCAAGCACGTTCTTTTCGATGTGCATGACATCGAGATTGTGTTTTAGTAGAAGAACGGGCCAATACTCCAGTTCGTAGAAGATAGAACGCTTACTCCAATTCAATTCGATTTGTCGATTTGGTTTAGGGTTATTTTTTAAAGTATTTGGATGCTTCCCTGAGACACGTTTAAAGACTTTACTAATTTGAATCATGATTTCCTCATGGGTAAAGCTTTTAGGAGGAGGTTTCTTTTCAGGTTTACCATGGAATTCCTTATGTTTTTTCCTCAGTTGATGACTTACGCGTAAGAATCTTCTATACCCAACATAAGCGATTTTATGCTTCACAGGAAGCGATGGAGTGTCCTGATTACATGTGGGGCATGCATAGTAGCCTTGTCCAACCCACCCAGACAAACTACTTCGAGCTGGAAAGTCATTGATAGTCCATAAAACCGCCGCTTTCATTTTGAAATGAGTACCCGTAGCAGCGTCTAAAGTCCACTCTCCTATCCATAACTCTTTGAGTTCTTTGATCAAAGGCTGCAAGAAAACATCAATGTCCTTTGCAGCTGATTTAGGGCCAGGAATTAACATCGTCAACATTAAAGAAGTCTCTTTCATACACATCCAAGGGGGTGTGTTGTATGTTGTCAATATCACCGGCCACATGCTGTAACCTTGACTCATGTTGCCAAACGGATTGAAACCATCAGCAGCCAACCCTAATCGGACGTTTCTAGGGTCACGAGAAAACTCAGGTTTCATTATGTCAAAAATTTTCCATGCTTAACCATCACACGGGTGATTCATCTTACCGTTTTCCTTAGACTGTCCAGTAGCATGCCAAGTCATCCACTTTGCGATGTCTTTTGTGTTGAACATACGTTGTAGTCTAGGTTTTAACGGAAAGTAACGCAACACCTTGTTGGCAACTTTCTTCCCGTTTGTCTTTTGGTTTTTCCATCTACTCTCGTTGCAGATTGGACAATTATTGAGAATTTTGTTCTCATCTGATCCCCAAAATAAAAAACAATCATTTATACAAGCATGGATCGATTCGTATCCTAACCCGATATCTTTGTATGTCTTCTTGATTTCATAGTATGACGGTGGGAAATTGAATCCTTTACTAGGGGGACATGCCTTTTGCAAAAGAGCTAGAATCTTGTTAAACCCGACATCAGTTATTTTATGTAAGACCTTGATGTGCGAAAGCTCTGACGTAAAGCCCAATGTAGTCATATCACAACCTGGGTACAACTTTTGGGTGGACCTAGCAAGTAACTCTTCGTACTTGTTAGTAATGTTATGATCACTGGTTTGAGCTGGTTGAGGACCTGTTGTTTGATCTGGTTGAGAAACTGTTGTTTGAGATGGTGGAGTTGGGACATTATCAGCAGAAATATCTTGGAAGAATGCATCCATGTTCATGTGTTCAGGTGAAGGTGGTTGTGGTATGTTATGTACTACGGGTGGAGGAAGTGGTTCACCGTGATATTTCCAAGGGGTATAAAGTGTGTCAAACCCGTATTTAGATATGTGTAACTCAAGAGTTTTGAGCGTACCCAATTTAGTTGGAGCGTTACCACAACGAACACATGGGCAATGAATCATTTTTGTGATGGGGTTTACCAATGGCTTACAATGCGCGATGAATGCAAAAAGACCATTTAAAAATTCTGGGGAATTACGGTTGGATACAGTGGTCCAACTCTTATCAATTGTCATGACTGCGTTGTAAAAAAACATATTCAAAAAAATTAATTTGTATATATACATACATATTCAAACATGAAAAGACGTAATTATGAGCTGTTCTATTTACCTAGTGCAACTATGGAAGGCAATCCTAACCCACTCTTTGAATGTGTCGTCTCATATATGAATGCGTATAACTGATTTACTATTTGAAAAAAATTCGGCAGTATTTCCCCTCAACTCCCCAAATATGTGCATTAAAGACATATTCGTAGGAGTGAAAGGGAAACACTGTCTAATTTCTCTCAAATAGTAAAACAGTTATACGCATCCATATCCTAAATGAGACAAAACATTCAAAAAGCAGTCCCAAACAGGGGACTTTCCGAAATTAATTTCTAATAAATTAATTTCGGACGGGTTTTCTATAGGATGATTAACTTCAGACGGGGAATTTCCAAAATTAATCACTAAAATCCTAAAAACAGTAACACAAGTATCATTTTCAGTATCGACAATTAATAACATATATATCACATATCATTTTCATTTTAACACGGTCACTTTAAGTTTATAAGTAACAATTAATAACATATCACATAACATTTTTTTCGATATCACATATCATTTTCATTATCGACAAAGTAATAAAAGTATATACATTATCGACAAAGTAATAAAAGTATATATATATATATATACCTATTTCGCGGCTGAAATACACGAAGTGAAGAAAAGAGAAAGAGAAAAAGAGGTGGTCTCGGCTGTCCCGGCTGTCTACGGTCCCGGCTGTCCCAAACACTACACATAAAACCAAAGTTAAACAAACTATTGTCGTCCCAAAACACATTGTCGTACCAAATTAACTAATAAAAACTTAAGGCACGACATTGTCGTACCAAAACACATTAACAAAATTAAAAAAAAAAGTCACTAACCCCAACACAAAAGGTGGTGGTGGTGGAGCTGTTGCAGCTGCTGCGGTTGTTGGTGGTGGTTCACGGCGATGGTTCACGGTGGTGGTGAGCTGTTGCGGTGGACCATCTAACCAACACAAACACAACATAAAACCATTGTAAACAAACCATAATTAAAGAAATTAAATTAACAAACCAAATTTTATCAAAAAAAAAATACCTTTAAATGTGACAAAATAACAAAAATTATACAAATTGTGCACAGTGGTGCGTGTGTAATTGATGGGTAAGAGTGATAGTAGTGTTTTGAAGAAAATTGCGTTTTTTTGTGATTTTTCCCGATTTTTTTTCTTTTTTTACGAGGGATATAGCAGTTTTGGTGGGTTTTTTTGTGCAATTGTTGAAGACAGAGAAGAATGAGATCTGGTCAATTATTGTAGTTTTTTTTGGACGACCAAATAGGGACGACAATGTCGTCCCTTTTTGTTTTTTTTCCCCGAATTATTTGGCGGCATATTTAACTTTTTGTGAAAATTTTTGGTAAAAAAAAGGGGACGACAATGTCGTCCCTTTTTGTCTTTTTTTTTATTTTCCTTTATTTTATGTATAATATAGTGTGTTTAAATTATTTAATTAATACTAAATAAATTAAATTTGTTATAAACTTTTTAAATAATTTAAAAATTAATTAATTAGTTATATAAAGTTTAAATTAGTTATAAAATTTCTTAAAATTTTTGCTACTTTTGAGGTTGTTTGGATTCTTAAAATTAATGATAAATTTTTTAGATAAATTAAAACGGATGAAATGTTAAACGAACGAGTCAAGATAATGTCGTTATACATGACATGTTAAAACGGATGAATCGAGATAGTATCATGATACATGATATGTAACATCCCACCAAAACTTCCCTCCAAAAATAATGGCGCCAAAATTTCCCTCCAAAAATAATGGCGCCAAAATTTCCCACCAAAATCTACCAGATCTGCTCTATATATCACATAAAGAAAACTTGAGATCTTATCCCACCAAAAGCCACCAGATCTTATCCTCAAAACCACTCAACCTCTCAACCTCTTATCTTCGCACAAATTTCAAAACCTGATATGGAGCCATTTAATCCTTTTATGTGTTCTTGTGGAGCAGGAAATATAAAATTAAGAACATCGCATAGAGAATATTCATCTGGACAACAATATTATTCACGTCCTCTGTCAAAGGTGAACAATCATACATTTCTTATTTATATAAATATACAAATAATTGGGTTGTAATCTCTTAAAATTTTCTTATTATGTAACAGCCCAGAAAAGATAATGGGTGCGGATATTTTATGTGGAATGATGCATTTGACGAGTACTTAAGAACAATCTCTGCACCAACAGAGTGCTCGAGCTGCCATGAAAAAGATCTTAGGATAAGCTTGCTTGAAACACAAAAACATGTGCTAGAGACAAGAATAAGGGTGCTTGAGGCCAAACTTGAAATGGCAACGATTCATGACGACCACGCATGTCAGTCGGATGCATTACTTCATGAGCTGTTAGGTGACATGGATAATCTTCGTATGTAGTATTAGTTGTTGTTCTTGTAGTTGTAGTTATTGTTGTACGTAGTTGTTGTTGTTGTTGTTCTTTTAGTTGTTGTTGTTGATGTAGTTGTTGTTCTGGTAGTTGTTGTTGTTGATGTTGTTGTTGTTGTAGTTGTTGTTCTGGTAGTGGTTGTTATTGATGTTGTTGTCGTTGTTCTTGTAATATGTATCCGTCAAGTATTTTTATAAATCAAAGCACATGCTGGATTTGTAAAGCTGGTCATGTTCTAAGTTAACATGTCACTTATTACTATGTACCTTTCAATTTGACCATGTTCTAAGTTAACAAGATTATGGTTTCCAAACACCCCTTTTCCAATACTAAATTACACATGAATAAAGAAACAACTTGACAACATAACGAAACAGATCAAACGAAACAACTCGGCAAGCAAACGATATTATACACAACACGACATAAACCATATGCTACACACGACATACGAAACAACTCAAACGAAACAACTTGACAACAAAATGAAACAGATCAAACAAAACAACTCGGCCATTCAATTATTTTCCCTGCTACTTCCCGCTCTGCTAGAACCTGCACCATATTTTCCCTTCCTTTGCTTGACGAACTGTTCAAACAATGCTTCAAGATTTGTTACCCTATTTCCCGCATCATCAAATGTGTAATCGAACGGGCTTTTTTCAGCTTCATCTTTTTCCTTCCTTTGCTTGACGACGAACTGCTCCCACATTGCTTCAGCTTCCAGTAGGTTTGCTCCTCCATTCCATAATGCAGAAGTAGCTTCACTGTCCAAATACACTCTGTAGAATCGCTCTTTCCTTAACCATTCCAGAATGCGGTCTCTCATAAACGGATCTATGTTCTTATAAGAACCATATTCATCATAAATTTCTGACCCATACGTATCAAGAACTCGAGTAAAGAGATATATGGACGATAAAACCAGTGACCACTCTTTTTCCGGCGTGTAATCAGCCATTTTATTGTTACGTGTGTTTTGTGGTTATTTATGTTTTGACGGGATATATAAGGAAAACTTTGCGGGAAAAATAATGGCGGGAAAAATGTATTTAATTTTAAAATAAAGTATTTGATCATAAATATAAACTATTTAATTTTCATTCTATATTAAATAAAATTATTTAAATTAAATAAAAATAATTTTTTAAAATTAAATAAACTATTTAAAAATAATGGCGGGAAACTATTGGCGGTAAAAATAATGGCGGGAAACAATTGGCGGTAAATATTTTTTCTAATTCTATAAATGTTTTTTAATTTTAGATTAAACTATTTAATCATAAATATAAACTATTTAATTTTAATTCTATATTAAATAAAATTATTTAAAATAAATAATTTAACTAAAAATTGGTGTTAAAAAAATAGATTTACATTTTGGGACGACAATGTCGTCCCAAAGTGTTTGGCGGGGGTAAATAAACTGGCGGGATGTATTTAATTTTCGTGAAAAGTTATTTAAATACCAAAAAAATTAAATAATTACAAAATGGGACGACATTGTCGTCCCAAAATGCATTGGTCAAAGGTTCTTATCTGACTTCTGTATTTGTTGAAAAACGTGTGGGTCCTACATGCAATTTGGGACGACAAAGTCGACCCAAAAAATATGCCCGTCCCCAAACCCTGATTTTGGTGTAGTGTAAGCTTTTCAAATAAATTATAACAGCCTGCAAATTGGTTTGTAGTAGGGGTGGAAACGAGTCGAGCCGCTTGTGAAAAGCTCGGGATCGGATTGTTAAAAAGCTCGAACGAGCCGCGCTTAAACGAGCTCGAGCCCGAGCTCTATACAAAAAGCTCGAGTAGGCTCGCGAGCCTAAACGAGCCCTAGAAATATATACGTATATATATTGTCTATACGTATAAACGAGCTTAAAAGTAGTAAACGAGCTCGAGCCTTATGTAATTAACGAGCCGAACTCCATTTGAACTATGTTTTCTTTAACACATCATAGAATTAGTCGAGCCCGAGCCGAGCTCGAGCTTGTGAAAATCTTCACGAGCCGAGCTCAAGCTCAAAATATAAGGCTCGAAACGAACTCGAGCTTTATATATATAAACGAGACGAGCTCGAGCTCGGCTCGGCTCGTTTCGGCCCCTAGTTTGTAGTATCATCAATATTTAAAACCCAGACAACTATTTGGTCCATATGGAGATATAGAAACTATAATTTGAAATCCCATAGAAGAAATTGACTTGAAAATAAACGTTGACTTGATATTTGGATTTGAACAAAACCCACATTGATAATACAATCTTTAATCACCAGTTTTTGATGAAAAGATCACTACAAAACAATCTTTCATCCCTCATCTTCTCTCTAATATTTTCTCTGACTTGTAGATAATTTCTAAAAAGGTCACATCTAATTTCAGTTCACTACCCAAAAAAAGTAAAATGTAATGATATATTATACACTATCTAAACAAACTAGCGATGAAAAATAGTTATGTAACTTATATACATTGTACATAAAGTTTAATTTAGTTACAAACTAACATTGCGGTTTTATAGTTATCAAGCGATTATGGATTAACGTATACTGTTTTTAAGTGTGGCATGTCATATAGCATTGACGTGATACACATTAGAGCACTCACAACGATCAACGCCCAACCGGCGTTATTCCGGCGTTATTTCGCGTTAACCAGCGTTAGCCGTTGCCTCACCGGCGTTAACCGTGTTTTAAAAAAAAAAACAAAAACAAAAAAAATTACCCTCTCTAACGGCTAGTTACCGTTGAGGTTTAAAAAAAATTCATTTTACCCCCCTAACGGCTAGTTTTGTTTAAAAAAAAATCAAAACCATTTTCTTACCACTATAAATACCAACTAAAACAACATTTTTTTTTCACACTTCCACTACTCAATCATTTCAATCTTATACTTCCAATTACTAAAAAAAATGTCGGGAGGCAACAACGATGATACATTATTGAATCTTCTCGGTGGTGGGTGGAATACCTCAAACCCGAACGCGGATTCATCTTCAAACCCCCAACGTCTCTTTTCCCAACCCACTAGGCTTGTCGAGCCAAGAAATGTACCTACAACATCAACAATATCTGTATTGGCAACAAAGTCAACAAAACACCTTAAACACCAACTTTCAAAATCTACAATTCTCACAACACTCACAACATTCACAAACTGAAACACATGATGTTCCTGAAACACCCACGTCTCCTCCAAAAAAATCCAAAGGTCGTGTTAAACGAAAATCCAAAAAATCCAAGGACCCCGAGCCCGAACCAATCGATGATGATGAAGAAGAATTCGCTACTGGGCGTTGGAAACCAGCAGAGGAAGAATTACTTGCCAGGTGTTATGTAGCTGTTACGGAGGATCCGATAGTCGGGCGTGCACAACCCAAAGATACGTTTTGGTATCGGGTCACAAATGAGTTCAATAGGCTCAATTTCAACGACGCAACAAGGATATGATGTCAAGCAAGTGGAAAACGTTGAACCACTGTTGCACAAAGTTCAACGGTTTTTTCAAACGTGCGAAACGGGAACAGAGAAGCGGGGAAAGTGAGATGGATGTCATGAAACGGGCGAAGCAAATATATGGTGAGGAGCACAAATCAGCACCGTTTGCTCTCGATGATGCTTGGGAGGTTTTGCGTAAGCATAAGAAATGAGACACGCCGGATCCGGTTGATTTAACCGGCGATGTCCCAAGCCAAACAAACGAGGCTTTGTTTGGTCATGATGAACAACCACGCCCCATGGGAAAAAAACGTGCTTCCAAGAAAGCAAGATCCGATAGCACGACAAGTACTGGGGGAGCGAGCACCGGTGGAACGAGCTCGTCAAGTCATTTCACCAAAACTATGACAAACGAGTATCGTATCAAACGTGAAACCGCCCAAGCGGCGTATCGGGCCCAACAAGTCAAAGATGAAACAATAACAAGATTGGAAGAGATAAAGTTTTTGATGGTTGACACTGAAGGCAAAGATCCAAATGTCGTCGCTTAGATCAATGACGAAAAAGACCGAATCATCAAAAAATATAACTTGCAACCTCGTCAGTAGATTGTATTATCGTCATTTCCTTTATGTTGTAACGTTTAATTTTCAGTGTCTTTTTTTATTTCGTTGTAATTTTTTTATTTATTTCGTATTGTAATATTTTTCAAATTAATGATATGTTTTTTAATAAATGAAGTGTTTGTTTTAGTTTAGGGGTTGAAATTGAAAATATCAAATGTTAAACCTTAACTTGGGATGTTATGATTGTGGGTAATTTTTGGGTGAGTTAAGATGGAATGTTAAAGCTGATGTGGCGCTAACGTGCCATGGTGTTAAAGTTTAACTTGTGTTATGATTGTTAGTGCTCTTAGAGAGGAGATAATAGACAAGAGAGAGAATGCAAGATTTTCTTTCATTTTTTTAGCTGAGTAGCATATTGTGGGAACATAGTCACAAAACAAGCATATACTTTTTCAACCATGCAAAAATAAGCACAAAGTAAGAAGTTACTCATGTGTACCCTAAAGCACACATGCATGCATGCAACTAAAACCAAAGTTGAGTCACGACATAAAATGTCTACTATACTCACGACTCATCAAAGATAACTTATGATAAGTTAAATGCTTATTAGCATAAAAATGCATTATATTTGTCACTTTTTGTCATTGTATGTTGCGGTTTTTTTTTTCTCATCTTGACATCAATTTTTTAAATTCGTGCTATTGTGTGTACTTTGCAACTATTTCATGACCATTTTACCTTTCAAAATTTGAAAAAAGTAAGGGTAAAATGGTTACAAAGTACACACGATTTTTTAATAGGTTTGTGTCAAGTTGAAGAAAAAAAAATACGTAACATACAATAATAAAAAGTGACAAGTATGCTGCTTTTTTTATGCTAATAACCTTAAGTTAAAATATAAAATCTAATTACTAAAGAAAATGATCGAAAGAGATGTTAATTGATGTTAGAAGTTAGAACCACCTAATCACATACATAACTATAGTAAAACGTATAAAAAATATCTTGAGACGAAATTTTTTTCTTTTTCTTTTTTTTAAACGTTAATTTTAACTATATCTAAATATTTAAACCACAAATTTTTCTCACATGTCATAAACATGACTTTAACGAGCAATCATTTGATTGGGAAGCTTCTCACACATCATAAGATACTAGCAGGGTACCCGCGCGTTGCGGCGGCGGGTACCCTGAAACTAAATTTTTTGGCGTGCAATGTTTTTCGATTATACTAAAAGTTTTGGCGAGCAAAGGCCACCTAGACCATGTCAAGGGGTGGTGATGCCGACACATGCCGTTAGCGGTGGTGGCAGATTTAGTTGGTGGCGCCGGTTGCTATTTAGCAAAAGAGTGTCAATTTGCGTTTCTGAGAGAGAGTGCGAGATATGATTGGTCTTTTGTGTGTGTTTATTTGTGGGTTTTTATACCCGTTTTGTACTAATCAATACATTTAATGGGCTGTTAAAGTGGACTGCAAGAATGGGGATGTTACAATACATGGCTTTTAAAGTCATAAAAATGGGTTTTAAAATTATTGGAGGGACTTTAAATTTTGTATTCAATGACTACTAATTTTACAAGTATTAGCTTAACTTTTAAGCTAGCTTGTGTATGTATTAATTTAGCAAGAGACATTATATTTTCATAATAAGTAAGTTACAAAGTCTAAATTTTAAGCCTTGCTATATAAAAAATATTCTAAATGCATTTTAAGATAGTAAAGATAAATAAAAAGTTAAAATGCGTCTCCAATACAAAAAACAATTTTAATTATTTGCATAAGCAAACTAACCTCTTGACACTAATCTATTTGCTAGCCTTTTGAAGGAAGCCCAACCCATTATAAAATAACAACAATAAGCCACAACACCCAGCAACCTAGGGTTTTATCCACCCTTATAAAAACATACGCACTCTAAACCCTAAAACATCAACTTAACCACCGCCTGGTGTGTTTTTTATTCGATCTCAGTAGTTGCTTATTTATTATTATTATTATTTTATTTAGTTTTTAATATTTCTGTTTAGATAGTTTAAGCCTAATATTGCAAATCCCTTGATTGTTTTCGGTAGATTAAGGGATCTATCGTTAGGCAAAACTAAATACTTCGGTCACATATATTTTGAATTCTATATGTGGCTACCTTTAATAAAGTAAGTTTTAGTGATGATATGAGGATGATGAAAAAAATCATTCGGATTCCCAATGAGTTTTCTCTTTATAATAGTTTTTATTTGAAGAGGAATGTGATCTTAACATCTTCCATTTCTGACTCATTTATCATCATCATATGTTATGATATAAGTGTTTATTTTTAAATTTAATTATTATTTTTATTTGTTTTGAATGGCCAGTGATGTAAGAATAATATTTGCTACTCTTGATGAGATATAAATCTCATTTGATGATTCTTTATCCACCAAGATCTCTGAGGCCTTTTCACTTCTTATTATTTTGTGCAGCCTCTGCAACAATTTTTTATTTATGTATGATTAAATTGTACATTGTGATTAAATTGTTGTTTATTTTGGTGTAGGAGTGAATTAAATAGTGTATTAATTGACCACTTTAATAGTATTAATGTAGTGTTTTTTTAACATGTGCATTATAGTGTTGTACACTATGCTTATGTGTTTGTAAGTCTGAAAATTATGTGCTTTTAAGTGTTGTACATCATGCTTAATTAGTTGCAAGTCTGAAAGTCTGAAAATTTAATAAGAGAGAGATTCATTTGTGCATTATAAGTAGTAGTGACTATTGAAACAGAAGCCCTTTGGTTGAAACGGAATCTTTTATGTATTTAACAAAAAATAGAATAAAGATAGACAGATAGTTGTTGAGCCAAAATGAACCACAATACTTATTCAATTCATAAAAGTATTTTCTTACAGGGTAAACATGTAATTACATAAGTTGAACTTACGTACTTTAAGTTGATATACAATGATAATGACACTTTCTTCAGGTTTAAATTATGTTGGACGTCACTTTAACCAAAATTTCATGGTTTGCAAGTCATTGTAAACCAGATTAATGACATGGCTACAACTTCTATAAATCAAATGCAATGATATATTCACTTGATTAAAAATCTTTCTAATAAGTTATAAAGGATTAAACTTATAAAGGTTGTCTTTGAGACGGGACTTTTAAACACTTTTAGGGGCTTGAGCTGCTAAAACAAGCTAGTTTATAAAATAAGTTTTGTTTGTCACACAGACTTAATAAAACTTATATAACTCATAAGTTTCCATAAGCACAAGTCAATTAAAATAAACTTATGGAGGCTTATAATTAGTTAAATTACTTAAACATTGTTCAAAATATAACAGATTATCAAGCAAAATATGTAGATATATTTGAATCTAATTTGATGTAATTTTACATTAATAAGCTTTAGCTCCAACCAATTCGTCAAACAACTTTATAAAAATATGTAAAATAAGTTTTGTTTGTCACACATGCTTATTGATACTTTTATGAGCCATAAGCTCAAGCCAGTTGAAACGGGCTTATGGGAGCTTATAGCTAGTCAAATTACTAAAATACCTTTCAAAATATAATAAATTAACACAAAAGCCGGAAATATACCATAATTTAATTTTATGTATTTTTATATGATTTTAAATTAATAAGCTTCAGCTCCAACTAATACGGCAAACAATTTTATAAAAAAATAAGCTCCAACTTCTAGCTTATAATATAAGCTCCAACTATAACTACAACTCATTCGCTAACCATACTTAGGTAGTGTTTGATAACAACTTAATGTGTCTTAATTGAAAATTATGTAAGTTAATTAAGTCATCAAATGGATGTTTGTTTAGTGCTTAAAACTAACATGTGACCTTCTAGAAAAAGCCAGAGAGATGAGGGTCTACAAATTAAGTTCATCCCTTTTATCCTAATTTTACATATTTACCCTTCCATTTCTTAACTTTAT
This sequence comes from Chrysanthemum seticuspe, assembly GCA_019973895.1. Taxonomy (NCBI): domain Eukaryota; kingdom Viridiplantae; phylum Streptophyta; class Magnoliopsida; order Asterales; family Asteraceae; genus Chrysanthemum; species Chrysanthemum seticuspe. The sequence continues at coordinate 6,345,147 of BPTQ01000004.1, read as the reverse complement.
TTCAAATAAAAGGGTATAACAGTAATTTTTTTTAATTCAAATAATTTATTCAGCACATAAAACAAACAACCATTTATTCATCTACAAACAGACAACATATATCTAGATAGACACTTTAATTTAACAGAACTTAATAAAAAAAAACTAAACAAACAGGCCCTTATTATTGCTCATGATATTTAATCTAGAACTACTAATGCATTAATTTCATAGAAGATCATTTTAGTAAGAGACTGAGATTCGTAATAAAACGTGTCAAATTCAAATCATGCATGTTAGTTGCAAATTCCTTTACGCCATATCTTTTAACCATAAAATCAACAATCATGAAGGGTTAATAATTTACCATGATTCAAGATCTTGCAAAAATGACATGTAGAATATGAAGTTTACCAACCAAATCACTAAATTTAAGTTACCTGCATGGCTGTATCCATCATTACTTCAAACTAAACAATTAAACAAGACGCACATGCATTATTGAGTAAACTGCAAAATACAATACATTCTTATAGTTTGTCAATTTTCGCACTAAAAATCATTGTTATAATTTTTTTGCAATAATCATCTTTCTTTTAGTAAAAGTTAGACATAATACATCTATATGGACTAACGTTGTAATTTTTTTAACAGTCAAATACATTTCTTGATAAAATCACTCTCAAACACCATTTTATTCATTTCATCTTCTTCTTCACACAATCATCATTACCTCATCATCATTTTTTTTCTCACAACTTCCACAACAAAAAAAACTTAAACCACTAACCAAAATCACTTTCAACTACCATAAAATACTTAATCCATAAAATATTTATACTCATCACTATTAAATCACTCACAAAAACCTCGAAATACCAAAACCCATCACCTCTACCACTACCATTTGCCACATCTACTAACACCATCATATTAGTTGGCGGAAGTGGAAACGGATGATGGAGAAAGGTGGTGGTGGAGATAGCGAGTGGTGGTGGAGGTAGTAAATGGTGGTGGTCACAAATCCGGCCATCAGATTTTTTGTGATGGTTGGGAGTGATTTTATGTTGTTGTAAATGATTTTATGGTGTGCGTTTAGGTATTTTATGATTGTTGTAAATGATTTTATGGTGGGTGGTTTATTTAGTGAGAAGAAGATGATGAAATGAATAAAATGATGTTTGAAAGTGATTTTATCAAGATATGTGTTTAACTTTTAGTAGATAACGTATATAACGGGAAAAATAGTTTACATCATTAATCTCTAAGAATGTACTAGTGTTATGTTTAACTTGTATTAACTGAAAGATAATTATTGCTAAAAGTTTATGATAAATTACAAAAATGTATTTTAAAATTTACTCTACATCATATTTCAGTTTTAGAATGACAAACCTACAATCACATTATATATAATACAAATATTTTAGATAGATTTTTTACAAGACTTCCGGACACGTAGCTTACCGAATCAGTTGCGACACGGATGGAAATGAACTAGAGATGGCAAAAAAATCCGTATCCGATGGGGACCCGATCCTCAAACCCGATTTGACTGGGGAATCCCCAAGTTGACCGGGGATGAGGATGGGGACGGGGAATCCCCGAATTAATGAAACCGGGGATGGGGCGGGAATGGGGATAACATAAATCCCCGACCCCGAACTTTTTTATGTACAAATAAGTATAAATTATATGTATATTAATACTAAATATACTTGTATATATAAATGCCGGTGAGTATTGACAAGTATTATAGTTGAAATAATTTGTATGTGTATATGACATTTAATGGATTAAAATCATCAAATATTTTAAAATGTTATACGTATTATCCAACCAATATTTTTTTCGAATACACTCATTCGATGCACTTTATTTTTATTTTATACACGATGTTTCAATATATACAACTATGCCTTAAATTTAAATGACATTTTAATTAACCCACTAGCACAACGTACGCTTTTTAAGACATTTTATAGGCAAATTCTATATAATTTCAATTAGTTATGTAATTTTTATGCTTAATTCATAAGGGCCGAAAATCCCGAATCCCCGTGGGGATCCCCGATCCCCATTGGGGATGGGGATGGGGATGCAAAACGATTTCCCGATAGGGATGGGAGCGGGGATAAGGATTGTAGTGAGAAACGGAGATGGGGATGGTAAATACAATCCTCGATATTCCCCGCCCCGTTGTCATCCCTATAATGAACTTATAACTAATTGGTTGATAAATTTTCTCAAAAACCACCGATAGGTTACAACTAATTTGTTACTAACATATTGTTTAGGTTTGTTTATTGAGATAGACAAATATTCTTGTTGCTTTCTTTAGCTCTTGCCATTTACTATAAAATGTCACAAAAATTTAAATATATTGTGATGTCATAACTTATATAATGGTTTAGCTTAGTGGGTGACCCGATACCTATATAATTTTTGTACGTAATTTTAATAGCATTTATACAGCTTATTTATAATAATAAAACACTTAGCTTGTGTTGTGTTTACTCATAACCTTCGCACATATATATTTATATCAACTATTTCTTTAAAAATGCATTATTATAAAACATATAGTTGATTGTTTATAAAAACATATAATGTTCTGTTGTTTCCTCACTAAATTAGATAAATAAAACTAGTAGGTAACTAGGTACATGTAACTTAACCGAACCGAAAATCAAGATTCATCGGGTTTTTTTCATTCAAAATCGGCTTCCGATCACTCAACCGGTTCACATCCAATCGGTTCAACCGGCCGGGTCAACCCGGGTTTTGTAGACGAAGTAAAGATAGCAATAAGATTTTTATAATATGTTTTCGACAAAAGAGTAAGCACGTATTAAAGTGTGCTTGTACTATACATAAAAATTGCATTATGTTTGGGCTATATAGAGGCCCAAATGTGGGTTCATTACATTGGGCTAAATTGCTAATACTGGGTTAAACAAGAAAAATCAAAAACCAAACCAATCTTATATAAAACCAAACTGTTTTTCTGAAAACATTTTTTGGCTCAAAATTGAATTGCGTTAATTAGTTTATGATTTGGTTTAGATCAAAATAAAAACTTAACCGAACCGAAAATCAAATTAAATTGATATATTATATATATATACTATTTGTGGTTGGAGGAAGTATAAAAATACATGCTACAAATGGGTAGTTGTCAACATGTGATTGGGTCTATATAAGTGAAAGTACACAATTTTTTTTGTTGGCAACACACTATTGGCTGAAGTGTGTTTGGGAACTTACTGTTCACGCATATATACAGTTATATACGTATACTTTGTTCCACCGCCTTTAAACATTTACCATCATCCATTTATTTTGACAGATCCTTCCAGATCTTCCCACCTCAATTCAGTATATTCATTCCTGTCTAGCCTAAAGATATCAGGTATTTAAAAGGTGCTTCATTTCATGTTTTTAGTTAAATTTCCAACTGGGTTTAACTTATTTTTAGTTTATCTCAAATGGGTTTTTTTTTTCATTTTGAGTAATTTTATAGTGTCATGGTTTTATTAGGTATGTTTTTAGTTAAATTCCCATCTGGGGTTTAACATCTTTTTAGTTTATCTCAAATGGGGTTTCTTCATTTTCAATAATTTTACAGTATCATGGTTATTAGAGGTATTAAAAAGGAAGTTAATTTTACAGTATCATGGTAATAGTGATGGTAAAAGTGATGGTTCAACCTTCTGTGAATTTTCAGATGATTGGTGGTTTACGCAAAGGTTGCAGGTTGTAGAGCCGTGGATGGTCGGGATTGGTAATATGAGAAAATCTAATAAGACTAATGGCGGTGGTGGAGGAATTGTGAGTGGCGGTACGGTGAATGTTAAGGTTTTGGCGGCTCAAATGGGTGGGTTTGGAGGCTCAAATGGGTAACTTTTGGGGCTCAAATAGGTGTGGGTTTGTAGGCTGAAATAAGCGGGTTTGGTGGCTGAAATCAGGGTGTATAAGTGCTAAATCGGGGGCTGAAAATGATGGACTTCCGTGCTGCAATGGGGGCTGAAGTGGGTGCGTTTGGATGTCGAAATGGGACTGAAACAGGTGCGTTTGGGGTTGAAGTTGGGGCTGTAATAGGTTGTTTATTTATCATGATTATTGCCCATTGTGATTTTATTTTCTAAATTTAGTATAACATTTTGTCTAAAACAATACGTATACCTTCTATTTTGCGCCCGGGCTAAGGTGTTGTTTTTCGCCTAAAGCGGCCTAGAGTTTCGCCTAACTAAAACAGGTACATTGTTTAGAGTGTTTAATGTACATAACTAAGTAACATCGATCTTATGTTTAATGTTAGTCTTATGTGCTGCTGACAAGATGTATGTGGAGAAGAAGAGTAAACAAACTAGGGTTTGGCCTTCAAATGGCATGTAAGATGTGCAATAAATTTAAGTTTTACATATTTAATATTTCAACTATTCAGTTGGGTTTTTTTTTAAAGGTTTGGGTTATACTAAATTGGTTTGGGTTTGATTGTTGTTGTTACCGTTTGGTTTTGTTGGGCAACATGAGGCAGTGAAAACTGATGCGAGGAACTTAAAGTTGAAGCGGAAAGAACCAACGGGCTGATGCACAACAATGTTTAATGTCAACACGGTCCAAAAGGTTATTTGTTAATGTTGACTTTTAGATTTTGAAGGGTTAACATGATTTTCGATTTTATCTTTGATTAAATCTGTATATTGCATTTCATAATAGAAAATGGTTGATAGGAGGCCCGGTTGCGAGCAGCCCGGCAGAGGTGGGAGCAAATGCTCCAAGACAAATTGAAGTTGAAGCTCAAATGGAAGCAAAGCGGAAGAGACACTTTGAGTAGGAACCACTGCGACTGGCATTATTGAAGGTATTGGAGGCTTTATTCGTGGCTGTATTTAAAATAACTTTGGTTAACTAATGTGCATCGATGTACCTTTTTTTTACAGGTGGTCAGGACAATGAATAAGCCAAAGTTCAAGTAAGCAACCTCTTATTTGTACTTTATCTTCTCTTAGCCGAGGTATGAGTCCAAAAGTTATGTGGTTAACATTGTTAGTGATGCTATTAATGTTAACGCCCTTCTTATTTGTAATTTATCTTCTGACATGCATAACTGTAGACTCTTAATTTTTGTTCACCTTTTCAGGTACGGTTGCTATATTGCAAAATGTATGCGCGTGCCTCGGCATTCCCAAACAACCACAGCCTGTAGGTCAAATTTTCCCAGCTGATAATGGTCTTGCACAGTAACTACCCGCAAGTAAGTTGACTTCCACTTTCGGCCACCACTATAAGCATGTACCATTAATAATTTTGTAAATGCTGTCATCGTTTTAGGTGTACCTTCGCAAGCGAGAACAAGTCGGCCCAGATTACGTGAAAATAGTAGGCCTCGACGGTCATGGCTACAAGGTTAATTGATTATTTAGTTTGAATCGCATTTCCTCTAATTTCAGATTATACGTGTATAAATAAGGACTTCTCTTTTACATGCACTATCGATAAGAATGCCATCTAAGTATACAGGATTAAAAGCCCCATACGTGTGAACACATTCAGGTAAGTTGTTGCTTAGGCAAATCAAATCCTGATACAAGTATGCAAGTCACCATTGAGCAGTGGCCTCTTCACGTGGCCGCTGGAAATGATACAAGCACCATAATGTCAGCTATTCCTACCGTGCGCACTTGGTTTGTATGTCATGGCTATAAACAAGTATTCAGTTCCAACTTCGGGATCCAGATACAAAACGTGATTAGTATAGCACGACATCTAACTGCTTGCTAATTGTCTTCTGGGTTGTTGCAGGACGAGCGCGTTTGCCAATCATTTTAGACTTTCGGTCGGGAAATATCCGTTACATAGGTGGTACCTCTGGTCTACGTAACATTGGCGAGAGTTTTGACACGGATACGACCCAGGTAAGCACGTCAGCTGACGTTGGGAGGAGACCTGTTTGTTGTGAGTTTTAGCAGTTAACTTTTGAAGCACTGTTGCCTACCCGTATTTAATTTTTGGTTGTGGCATGGTTAGTTTGCACCAACTTTTTGGTTTATTGCAGGAAAGGGACGCGTTAATGAACCCGTTTTAGGAAGCCACGATAGGCGTTACAATCAACCCTCACAAGGTATGTCATACCATAGCAAGTTATCGTTCAACGTCGTCACTTAATCGTCCTAACAATTGCTTCATATACTACTTTTGCCATTCATATTTTCCGATGATTTATTGAAATAAATGTGAAATTAGCTATACCAACCCCTAATATCATCAACTAATATTTGATTTTACTTATGTGTAGTAAAGTTGCAATAATCACTTTCAAAACACACATCCAAACAACCCTTAAAAGTTTAAACTTTAAAATGGTACATCAGCGTCTGTAAGTCTCTAACATGTGGTTCTTTCGTTTACCAGGTTGTATAAAAGGTTGTCTGTTAATTCAAATGGGGCTATCATTTTCATGGCCATATGCAAATATCGATGACCTTGATGATCACATCGATTCTATAATATCCAAATCATTAAGTTTCAAAAAAAATGACGTGCGGACGGTGTTAAGATCATTCAGTTTTGATGATTTCCGTGCTTCTAGGCTCACAAAGGTGAAATCGTTTAAATCCAATGTGATGGTTCGAGGGTCTATAAGCTTTAGTGGGAGGGAACTCAATAAAGTTTCTAGCTTTAAGCGTTCTACTCCCGAAGTATACCACACACCTACAAGAAGTCCATTGCCAGAACCTAAAGTTTGGATGGTTGAATCTTTAGCAACTGATGCAAAACCAGGTGGACCTGAATCACCTTCGGCTAAACCACTAATGAACCGTGGGCTGGCTGCGATCAGGCTGCAGAAAACATATAAAAGTTTTAGAACGAGAAGACAGTTAGCTGATTGTGCAGTCATGGTTGACCAAAGTTGGTTAGTATTTATTTGCATGCTTTTGGTTTTTTGTTTTGTGGTTTCACTGTTTATAATTTCAACCCATATACTTATAAGTGGGTCAATTTGGGTTGTGTTCGATCTCAAAGGGGTAAAAAAAAATCAGGCAGGGGGAGAGGGTTAAATGGGTTGATACTTGCCCAAAGTCATTTTTTAATGCACATAAAAAAAATTTTCAAAATCTACCCTTAACAAATAGTACGAGTAAGAAATAGTTGTAGAAAATGATTGTTATAAATAAAGATATGGATCGGGTAAATTTTCAAGCAAGTCAAAGGGAGTGTTCTAAATAATATAGCTTTGTTCAATAATATAGCTTTGATATAGCTTTCATTAGTGTTGGCTGCAAGAAGAACAATAATGAAAGCTATATCAAAGAATGTAGCATGTTCAAAGACACTAAGTTAAAAAAATAAACGCGCCCCTCTTTTTACACGTTAGTGAGATGTAGAATAGCCTATAAATTATCACTTCGCAAGCGACACTGCATAAAACTTTATTTTATATCATCCAATGGTCTTAAAAATGCAGTATAAATTTCTGTGTTGCTTGATTCTAATAGAATTAGTTACTTATCATGAACTGAAATGCGAACTTTGCCACATTTGTCTAACTTGCAAATGGTAATCTTTAGGTCGTTGTGCCCAAAGGGTCTCTTCGCCAGCTATATGTAAAAGAAAATGTGGCCTTGCCTAGATGCAATATACAACATTGTCACTGATCCAGACAATAAAAGGGTCTTCAAGAATTTTCAGGTTGATTGTCAACGATTTATATGCTCTTAACCTATTAACAATGCAAACAGGGAAAAGGCGAAGTAAGAGGAATCCAACTTTTTCTATGAAATAATGATCACAAGTAAGCGCAAATATGTGTAGTTGACCTATTTTATCTGCTAAAAGAGTATCCCTAAAGCATTAAACACATAAAAATGATCACCAATTGCCCGAAGTGAGAAGCGGCTGAAGCTGATATTAATCAGGTTCAGTTGTCGCCTTGGATGCCTGATATTACAACTTATTATCAAACGCAATAGCAACCCATTCAGGTTTTTCATATACTTTTTTGTTTGCATACTTTTTTTCTCTTTTTCTTTTCATATACAACTTCGTGCTTCCGTGTGGTTGGTATTTATTTTGAATTATGACACGTGGGACTTTTCTTTTCTGAACATATCTCGAAACCTTTGAATTTTCCTTGCAACGAGTTTCTTGGACGAACCACGAATTTGATACTCATATTTTGAGACTTCACAAGGTAATGTCTAATTACATATTTTTATTTCGAATTTTGCTATTGTATTCTCAACCATTTTCAGGTAATGGATTCTTTTACGCTTGGTACGTAGTGTATAGTCCAAATAACTTGACACTTATGTTAATCATAAAGCTTAGAGACAAACTGCTAAATGCCAACACTTTTAGTCACGAAACCTTATGTAGGAATGCTTAGTACTAATGAATTTGAAAAGTTACTTCGTTTGTTCCATATAATTTCTGCTACCCGCATGAAACTGAATAGTTATGTCTAGGCGCATGACTGTGTAAAGTTGAAATTAGATAGCTATCTTATCATAGTTTTGCATGAAACTGATTCACCTACCTATTGGACATTGATCATAATTCTTGCTGTTATTACGAGTTGGTATAACATAAACTAAAATTTTTCCATGAAGCTACAAATGATATGGGTTATTGCAGATTACTTGAAAGTTAAAAAAGTTTAATCTTATATATACATAAGAGATTATGTATGATAAAAGAGAAGTCCAAAATGTCTAATTGTGAACACTAAACAATTGCAGATATGCATTTGGATTCTCAGCTCAACTTTTGCTTCATGATTTGTTTTATGCAGGCACAAGTATATGAAGAGTATGATTAGATGACGACGATAAGTTGTTTTGAGTGTGTTCAGTATGTTGGCTTATGAGCAGCCGGTTGACGGAACAGTCATGGTAATGAATAAAGGGGGAATGGATGCAATCAAATTATAAGACGGCACATTGCCAAATTTCAGCTTCAAAACATATTGTTGAAGCGGGGGTCGCTGTTATAGGGCATGTAGGATTGACCTCTCATGCCATTAGTGTTCTTGGCTAATTGAGCATGTATGTATGTACAAGTAGCAATGACGCGAAACACTATATTACTTTTATTTGCTATTATATTTTGAGTTAAAGATTGTAGATATGTACACACATACTTTTGACAGTAAAGTTGTTTACTTCTGATATATCTTTAAGAATTCGTCAAATTTGTATGTGTATACATAATGCAGAATGATTTTGACGTTAAAATAAAAAGGTTCCCCGCAGCAACGCGCGGGCAAACCTGCTAGTTGTTTCTATATTAAAAGTTGTTTAGTTAAAAAAGGTGTTGGAAGCATGAATAATGAATCAAACTTGGTCTATTCTTTCAAATGCCAAGCATTTTGCCACTAAGACAACACAATTTATTAGTCAATGTTCAACCTTTAATACATTTATTAAGAAAGTCCATCATTTAGTCACTCTTAGGCATCCTTGTTTTTCGTTTAACTTTTGTAAGCGTTCTTAGACTGGGTGTACCGGTGACCAATATCATAACCGTCAACTCAACGTTACATCACATTTTCACTACACCACTAACAATAAACTTATATATAAATATACCTCAAAAATCAAAAATCACAACTCACACACTAACAACCAACTTCCCAAGTCGGGCAGTCTTTCGACCGAGTTCTCCCATTTCATCCCCAACAACGCGTTTGAGAAAAGCTTTTCTTTAGAGGTGACGCCTCTTAAAAGGTCACCAACGCGTAGGTGAACCTCTTATTACACCCGGTCTATATATCATATTACTATAGTCTTCATTCTCATTTAACCATGCAATAATAGTAGTATATGAACATCTTGACTTTTGGAAATCAACACTTAACTGAACGTATTGACTTGCAGAACTTCACTTACTTCTATTTAATAAGAGCAAATTTAATAAATTTATGATTGTCAGGAAATTTAGTGTAAACCATTGAATGCATGCATTTAAGTCTAACCAAAGTCAATATGAAAAATACTTTAATGTAAACTCTCATACAATTATTTTTATTTATTATTATTTTATATATATATATAACGGCACCACATTTTAAATCCAACCTCCGAGTTAAACCATCTAAACGAGCAGACTCTAGGACCCGAACTACTAGAAGAGACCCGCGAAAGAAAAACCCTAAAACTCACGGTTTCGTACTAGGAAGAAAACCTAGATTTTTTGTCTTTTGCGAAATTTAAACCTTGAGTAAAATCTTCCCCAAACTTAAAAAAAAAAACCCAAATAGCCAAGTGAGCTAAGTTACTCTCATACATATATTTGAAGATGCCATTATAATTCACACATGTTTTGCTAACTATTTTGAAGAAAAAAGAAAGACACATATTTAGCTAAAAAACAGATGTGACATATTAAATTGTGAAAAGGTTCTTTTAACAAGGACAAACACATATAAAAAAATGAAATAAAACAAGAATTGGCTGTGTGTGGGGGGACAAATATGTCTCCAAACAATCTAAACTATACATAGATCAATGTTTGACTTTGACCTATGATTTTTGGGCAACAAATGGATACTTGAAGTTTAGTTTTGTATGCTTATTGTCTAATTCATTTGTTTTGGAACTATATATTAAGGGTGAGCAAAACCGCCCGATACCCGCTATCCGACCCGAGCCCGACAGAACCCGATCAGCCCGATACCGACTAGCACCTTCTCGGGTCGGGACTCGGTTTATCATTTCACCACATTCGGTAATCGGGTCGGGACGGGTCGGGTCGGGACGAGCCAAAAACCGAAAAAAAACAAACCAAACTAGCCCGAAACCAAGTAGCCCGAACCCGATTAGCCCGAAACCGATCAACCGAATACTTCTCGGGTCGGGACTCGGGTTTGAAATTACGTGACTTTCGGGAGTCGGTTTAGTCGGGACGGGTCGGGTCGGGCTCCGACCCGATGCTCAGCCGTACTATATATTGTCATTGTTACCATTAGAGTGCACAGTGCACTGTTGTATACTCACGTCATTGGAGTATGTTTTCGATCAATGGCGCCGCTATTCACGCCATGTTGCATTGGTCTTGCTCGCCGTTCGTCTTTCGTTGCTTCATCGGTGACGTCGTCGTTATTTTTTGCTTCTTTTGTGAGTAAGTGGGGTATTTTTGATGATGTGTAATGGGACCCACATGCATTAATAACAGTTACTAAGTGTTATTGCTATAGAAAGTGTTTTAGTTACTGGTAGAATGATGAGTTGACACTGAAAGACACACTAATAACGATTATTGGATGTTTCCTGCACATAGTTGTCTTATAAGAGTTTATAAGGTTTATAGCTATAATAGGGCTTATAGCTAGTCAAATTACTTAAATATCTTTCAAGTATAAAATGGATTATCACACAAAAGTTGAAAATATATTTGAATTTAATTTGATATATTTTTATGCGATTTTACGTTAATAAACTTCAACTACTACTAATTTGTCAAACAATTTTATAAAAATATAAGCTCCAGCCCAACCCCAGCCTCCCTTCGGCTCCTGCTCTAGCTATACATATCCTTTTATCTTTTTGGCTACGTAGTATATTTTTTATAAAAACCAATGATGCTTTAGTCCATTGGTAAAGGCTTTGGGCTTGGGTCAATAGACCCGGGTTCAAACCTCTTCCATGACACTAAAGATCATTTGGTACCATCCCTCATCGCAAATGCTCAGATTGACTGGTCAGCGAGGGACCTATTGGAGAAAATGGTCAGGGTTCAAAGCCCATCTCTTAATAAGTACAATCACTGGGACATGTGCTCATTACCTGGGGCCGGGTCTTTGAGGGAGGGTCCGGTTTAGGGTGATCTCGCCGATCTTCAACTTTTGAAGTATATATTTTTTTTTAAAAATGATACAAAAGCAATGATGATAGTAAGTATTTCAAATAACATAAAGAAGTAGTATTTACTCATTTGAAGTCGCTATCTCACCCGTGAATAAGTCGAGCCCAGCTGGTCCAGGCTCGTAATCATCTTTTCTTTTCTAAGACCGAATGTTTGACCAATCATTTATCATTTCAAAAATTCAATAAATTTACCCATACTTTTGACTAATGGGCTTTTTACCAACAAAAAATAGCCAATTTACCTACCAATTAGGCCGCAGTAATCTTTCTACTTTTCTGCTAGTACTCAATTTTCTATCAGAAAAAAAGTTGGAATTCATGCTTATTAGAGCACAAAGTGAGGGAAATACAATAACACGTTATTGGTATGCCACATCAGCGCCACATCATACACCTCTCAATAACACATCAATCATTCAAACACCCTCCCTCATAACACATCACTAACATGTTATTAGATCCCACAAAATACCCCACTAAAAATACCCACTCACTCACAAAACACAAAAGAACAAAAGAAAAAAACACAAAACAATGCAAATGGCTTGAGCCATTGCATTGGCTCAAAACGTTTGACTCACGAATGGCACGATGCTCCGGTATGGTTGGCTCACGAATGACATGCATTTGACACACCAATGACACCCCATACCTTGTGCACTTATATATTCTTACCCACTTCTTATCTAACTTATTGACAGGACATTAGAAATTTACGTTTTTTATTTTGTATATTTTGTTTTTAACAGCTTTAACTTATCAAACTTTATATTTTACGTTATTTATTTTTTGACAATTTTACTTACTTTATTAATAGGACAAGACAATTTTTTTATGGTTTTATGCTTAGTATATTTTGCGTTTTACTACTTATAACTTGTCAAAATTTATATTTTTTGTTTCATACTTTTTTTTAAGTTTTATAATTAAGAAAAAATATCAAAGAAAATTTAAATAATGATGTGACACATGTTAATATGTTATGAATAAAATTTGTATCTTTGTATATTTTGAAAGGTTACTATGTGTGTATTCTAGGATACGGTGAAAATAAATTGTGAATGCTAAATAATGATATGATGCAACACAATTTTGGAACTTAATATAATGTCTCTTAGGCTGGTTTCAGTAAGGGGATTCAATCCCCTTACTTTTTACTGTCACGTCAGCTTTCTCTCTCCAACGACCTTCAGGCGATTGGGTGCCCCAATAACGTGACCTGCACTATAAAAAATATACCCCATAAAAATACCTTTTATATTAATAAACACACACACAAAACCAAAGTTTATTCGATCGCAGTAGCGACCCTCATCCACAAATAAGAGGGGATTGATTTTGTGCCACAGTAAGGGGATTGGTGGTGATCGATCGACTACAGTCGATCCACACTCGATCGAGCCTATCTATTGGAGGCAACCTTATTAAAAGAACTCATATCTACTTAAAATGTGGTCAAAGTTTTTATTTCTAGCATGACTTTTATTCAACGTAAAAGTTTATAACATATTGCAAAAACCATCAATGTGGTTTGTTAAATTACAACCCTTTTTACATTTTTCGGAAGTGCAAACACAGTCTTTTTGCGACACTTTGGTTTAAAATTGTCGTTCATATAATGATAGATGCTTGCACTGTCAAAAGTTTCGTCTCTTATTTTATGAAATACGATAATTGCACACAAAAACTCATTACAGTTACTATGATTACACTTTGAAAGTTTGAATTTGTAAAAATTAAGCTTGCAATTTAGCCAACGCACATTTTTTCCCCTTTTCGCAAATTTGTCTAACTAAAATGTTATAAGACCGAACGTAATAAGACTAAACTATTTGGTTGATCTATCCAAACTGGATGTGTCTCTTACTACGGAGACCAAACTCAACGCGTCCCCCACCCTACCTCTCAAAATGAATCTGCAAATGAACTGAAAGAATTGTTTAGTTTATGTGTGTGCTTTTTGTTTATACTTAATTTTGTGAAGTATGTTTTTGTTATAAGTGCGGTCCGCTAAATACAAAAATTTAGTGTGTATTCAGTCTAAAAAAAAAACTAAATTGACGCTGATATAACCGGAAGCTACATTTAAATATGGAAATCATTTAAAAAACAAAATTACACGTGTACCTAGTATATAAAACAGTACTGTAAACTACAACTACTAGTAGTAGCTTCACAATCCCGGTCAGCTCGGTCAGTCCGGTCAGCCAAACACACCTCCAACACATGCCCAAAAAGCCACTAAAAACACACACACTCCACATCTCCACAGTAAAAAAAACCCACCTTTTTAGCAAAAAGATTTTACCCAAAACCCCAGTTTCCATCTTTTTCACATTTTCAACAATACCCATCTTTTAGTTTTGATTTTTAAGCTGTTTTTTATGCTAAAAATGGTGAAAAAATGATGAATTTTGGGGTTTAGGGTTTGGGTTCTTGTAAAGATTTGATCTTTTTGTGTAATGTGGTTTTTTTGTAAAAAAAGATTTGAAATCTTGAAAATGTTGTAAAGGGGTTGATGTGATTAAGAAATGAGGTTTCATGTGTTGGTGTTTGTGGTTTTTTGTGTTAAGGTTGTTTGTGCTAATGTGGAAGGTGAGATTTGGATTTCAATTTTTTTTTTTTTTTGATTATTAAATGTGCTTTTTTTATGTTGTTATTTAGGATTTAAGGTTTTTTTTTTGTTGGTTATTATATGTTGGTTTGTAGATTTAAGGTTTTTTTTGTTGTTAGTTCAGTGACTAATAGTTATAGGGTATTTGTTAGGTTGCGAAAACTAGTAATGGGATTAATTTGCTTAAGATTTTGATCGACAAGGTTTCATTATTGTATGATGTGTTATCTTTTATGGAAATGTGATAGCTTGATTAGTTAGATTGCCGTAATTATGTTTCAAATGGTTAGAGTTGTAGTAAGTTTGTAAGCCTTTTGATGATGGCAACATTATGGTTAGTCTTGGTACTAAGTGCTTTTTCGAGCTTCGGACTAGTTTATTTTAGTGGCTGGGCTTATTTGATTTTGTAGCAGCTCGTAAGCTCACTTTTTCACATGTTTCGGGCTTATGAGCTTATCATGTTAAGCTTATGGACCTAAGTTGGACATAAGCTCAACATGATAAGCTCATAAGCCGAAATAAGTGAGCTTATGAGCTTTTCCAATTTTAATTAAGCCAATAAGCCACGAAAGTAAGTTCGGATCTTTTGAGAGCATGATTACCCGTTCACTATAATCATGTGTTTGTCTCAAAGCATAATGCATTATGCACAAGTATTTAGCGTGTTTGATTTTTTTTACTGATGTCGTATTTATAGGGTATTTGAATGTGCGTTTATGAAGTGAATTTATCGATTCTATAATTTACATCTACAGGTGATGCTTTGCATAATTTGAGGACAAACTTACTGGATCCTAATAGCGTCCTTCAAAGTTGGGATCCGACTCTTGTTAATCCTTGCACTTGGTTTCATGTTACCTGTAATAACGATAATAGTGTTATACGAGTGTGAGTTTCTTTCATTACCATCCAATATCCATATCCAATCACTGTACACAACACAACTTGCAAATTTTAACATACATTTTGTCAGTGATCTAGGAAATGCAGCTCTTTCTGGTACGTTAGTCCCGCAACTTGGCCTGTTGAAGAATTTGCAGTACTTGTAAGCCACTTCTGAAAACAATCGATGATACTTATGTTATAATCGGTTATGAACTTCATGTGTTGTTGATATTGTTTTCTGCAGAGAACTTTACAGCAATAACTTAAGTGGCCCGATCCCTAGTGACCTCGGAAATCTGACAAATTTAGTGAGTTTAGATTTGTATCTCAACGGTTTTTCTGGCCCGATTCCAAACACATTGGGCAAGCTCTCAAAGTTGAGGTTCCTGTAAGAATACTTACTCACCTTCAGAGTTTTTAAATATTTGCTTATCGTGTAACAAATACTTGAACTGTTTAACTATATGGTAAATGTCTAAAATACCCATCAATCATAAGTCGATATCAGTTTTTTAATATTTGGCTCTTTTATGCAAGGATAGCCGTCTTAACAATAACAGCTTGGATGGTACTATTCCACTGTCGTTGACTAATATCACGTCTTTGCAAGTGCTGTGAGTATTTTCCTACCAGCCTGTCCAATCCTACAAAACAAAACTATTTAGAAATGGAAATTATCTAATTTACGTTTTCATACTAAACTTTTAGGGATTTATCAAACAATCAACTATCAGGACCAGTTCCAGATAGCGGCTCCTTCTCACTGTTCACACCAATCAGGTTTGAATAACTTTTAAGCTTTATTAATCTCGGTTCCACCTCTTAGAAAGAAAGTTAAACTCCTACTTACGGAATTCCCTATTCTCAGTTTTGCTAATAATGTGGGTCTTTGTGGCCCGGTTACCGGACACCCTTGTCCCGGATCACCTCCGTTCTCACCGCCTCCACCATTCGTGCAACCACCCCCGATACCCACCCCAGGTAACTACCTCATATATTTATTGCTAGCATTAACGTTTTGTATTCTAGTATGGTACTTGACACATTTGCTTTATGTTTCAGAAGTAAAAAGTGCCACTGGTGCTATAGCTGGTGGAGTTGCTGTTGGGGCTGCGTTAATATTTGCAGCCCCGGCCATTGCATTTGCATGGTGGCGACGTCGAAAGCCTCAAGAATTTTTCTTTGATGTGCCAGGTTAGATATTCTCTCTGCGTTTACTCAAGAATTACTTTTATTTTTCCCTCGAAAAGCAACCTTTTATTACCAACGATGATTACCTATCTGCCATTCACAACCCGTTTTGATAGTATCGGTTATTCTCATTATTGCATATCATAACATCACTTTCAAAATCTTCATCCAAACGGCATACAAAAGAGTGCACATCCAAACACCCCCTAAGCTTATGTTACACTTTCATGTCGTTGTGATTAAAGTTTTACTGTAAACCTTGATTTGCAGCTGAAGAAGACCCCGAAGTTCATTTGGGACAACTTAAAAGATTTTCTTTACGAGAATTACAAGTGGCAACAGATAGTTTCAGCAATAAAAACATATTGGGTAGAGGCGGCTTTGGCAAAGTTTATAAAGGACGGTTAGCTGACGGCTCATTAGTAGCTGTAAAACGATTGAAGGAAGAAAGAACTCCAGGTGGTGAGCTTCAGTTTCAAACAGAAGTCGAGATGATTAGCATGGCTGTTCATCGTAATCTCCTTCGGTTGAGAGGATTCTGTATGACACCGACCGAGAGATTACTTGTTTATCCCTATATGGCCAACGGGAGTGTTGCATCATGTTTAAGAGGTAAGGGTATAATCGTCTTTTATCACCATATGATGTTTCTGGGAAATTCATCATAATAGTCAAATTACAAATTATATTTTAACGAAATGTCACAAAAATATGTGTTTATACCTTTGCATATTTTGGCTTTTTTGTGCCATGTTTGACTATCTTTTGCGAAATTTGACTTTTATATAAGATATTACACATAAAAGGTACTCTGCCGTTAAGAATACAGCCATTTGTAATATGGCTATTTTGATGGATTATTCTTATTTTTTCTTCGTAAAATAAGCATCCCTTGGAACTATACTTACATTTTATTGTATTTATAGAGCGGCCACCAAACGAGCCACCATTGGATTGGCCTACTCGTAAACGGATTGCATTAGGGTCAGCGAGAGGGCTTTCATACTTGCATGATCATTGTGACCCAAAAATTATTCATCGTGATGTGAAAGCGGCTAATATTTTATTGGATGAGGAGTTTGAGGCTGTGGTTGGTGATTTCGGTCTAGCTAAACTGATGGATTATAAAGATACACATGTAACGACAGCTGTACGTGGTACAATCGGGCATATTGCTCCCGAGTATCTTTCAACTGGAAAATCATCGGAAAAGACTGACGTTTTTGGGTATGGGATTATGCTTCTGGAACTCATTACTGGACAAAGGGCGTTTGATCTTGCTCGACTAGCTAATGATGATGACGTCATGTTGCTCGACTGGGTATGTGTTTCTTTAACTATGCTTGGCTTCAATACACTTAGTTATCGGTTTTCTTAAAATCACAGTTTTTTCTTACACCCGTAACCATCTTTAGGTAAAAGGGCTTTTAAAAGAGAAGAAACTCGAGATGCTGGTTGACCCTGATCTAGAAACGAATTACATAGCAACAGAGGTGGAACAGTTAATCCAGGTGGCTTTGCTATGTACGCAAGGGTCACCAATGGACAGACCAAAGATGTCGGATGTTGTTAGAATGTTAGAAGGTGATGGTTTGGCGGAAAGATGGGACGAGTGGCAGAAAGTGGAGGTTCTCCGCCATGAACTTGATCTTCAACCACTTCCTAATTCTGATTGGCTTCTTGACTCGACTGATAACTTGCACGCAGTTGAATTATCTGGGCCCAGATGATGTAGAGCGAAGATAGGGTGGTTGTAATCCTCTTATTAATTAACAGATATGACTAGTGATCTATTATATATTCAATCTTAAAGTCATTATGGTTAAGTTTCTGCATAATGTGGACTTTCAAGGGTCAAATTTATTTCCAGACGACGTCTTAAAACACACGTTACAACATCATTTCTGTTGATGCGTGGCTGCTAATAGCATCTTATCTCTATGGTTACAGAAATTGTTACACCAACACTATGTTAAGTACACGTGTTACAAACAGTTTTCCATCTAAAAATCATGGTTAAAATCATAACAAGTTAAATTTCGTGTTGGTACCACAAACCTTCAAAACAGAAAATTTCCAAGAAAAAGATGCGTCAAACGGCCTTAAGACAATGAAAAGCACCGACTACCTAAAAAATCATCCTAAGTTGCCTGGGGAGTGGCGAGAAAACACCAAAAAAGTACAAATCCGACATCAAACCAGCTTGAGGATGTTTCTTTTGAACCATCAAAGAGACTTATCAGAAGAGCCAAACTGGACAACTTTTTTGATACCCAAATGAGGTCTGTGGGTGAACGTGAGAGGGAGTTCAATAAATATCGGTAAATTGACCCAAAATCATACCAAAAACCTCCGGGAAGGAAAAAGTTCGTCAAACGGCTTAAAAACAATGAAAAACACCTACTGCCTAAAGAATCATCCTCAGCTGCTGGGAACAGGCAAAAACAACCAACAATGAAGATATCCTAAATCAAAACCATCTTGCAGACGTTTGGTTTATCAGAAGAGCAAATCGTGGCTAAACTCTTTGATACCCAGATGAGGCTTGTGACTGTAAGGAGGGAGTTCAATAAGTTATATATGAACTTTACATACCTATACATTCTGCAAATCAAGCAAACGGACCAACACTCAGATCATTGGTTCTTCTATCATCACGTAAATGAAGACCACAAAACGAAACTAACAAAACACAATTCTTGTATAGCCAATGAAATGACAAAAAACGAATAGATACCAATCTACTAACAAAATCATAAGCTCAACAACTGAAGGGATGTCTGGGATTGCATATTTTAAGCTGCTTATTTTTACGAGTAGGTACCAACCTTAACGCCTAGTTTTTATGGGGCTTATTTACACTAACCTAAGCTTTCCAATTCAAAAGATTCAAGCACCCTTGATAGCATATAAACAATTTTTTTCCGGAACAGATATTTTAAAAGTGAAAGATAATATCATTACTACTTGAGCTCATGTTCTACAAGAATTTTCACATTTGTAATCCTACAAAAATCAAATGTCTTACTTTCATGATCATCAATACAAAACTTGAACGACAAAAACCGTCAACAAGAATCTATTAGCTCAATTATACGAATGTAAAAGTTGAATACAATTAAAACTTTCAACATGTTATTTCTGGTATTAAAAAACCACTTTACCCCTCTTCTTGACATTGCTTGAATCCAAAACCGCACTTGAACCACTTCCAACACACTCCAGGTAAATATCACACAGACCAGGAACGTCATCCTCAAAACCACGCAAAAATTCAAGAAACCTCAACTCAGAATAAGACACAATCGTGATAAGCGACGGCTTCTCACTCACCAACTTCTTCTCCTTCAAAATCGTCAACATATTATTCCTCGGTATAACCCTCTTCTTCAAACTAAACGTGAAAAAAGTATTACAACTCAACAAATACAACGGCGTATACCCAAGTCCCTTCATATAAAACTCCAACTTCTCCCCAATATTCTCTTCCGACTTATTCAACACATACGGTTGATTCCTAAACAACAACGCAATATCCCGATCACACCAACCGTAGCCTCTAAACACCTCCATCTTACTCTCGACTTCCACCTCACTACAATACAACGCCACACTAACCGCATGAATAAAACTCGGCAAAACCCTACTTATCTTAAACCTCTCCTCAACGTAACTCAACTTACTCTCGAGCACTTTCGGATTAACCATAACCTTTTCGGGATTACTCAAAATAAACTTAACAATCCTATCATCACCTAAACCAAAACCCTTCAAAATCGCGACATTAGTCTCCAACCTTTTCATACTATAATTAGTAAAACACAACCACCTAGACTTATTAATAACCTCAATAACATTCTCATCACTACCTAGTACTTTCCTTAAAAGACTCAAACCAGGCATGATCCTAGTATTCAAACCAAACCCAAAAACCTCCGGGTTTCTCTGGATCAACCCGACAAGATCCGACCCGGATAACCCAAGTTCTTGAAAAACCTTGAGTTTAGGGTTTAGGGTTTTGTGGGCTTTGCAAGAAAGGATCTTGGGTGCAAAAGAAATGATCTTTTTGATCTGGGTATTGGTTAAACCGTAATTCTTGAAAGTGGTGATGACTTGGAGGGTGTTGGGTGTGAGAGATGATAAGGTGGTTTTGGAGGTGATTTTGAGGGTTTCTTGTGGGGTGAAGTTGAGGGTGGTTGTGAGGTAGTTGGTCATGGTGGTTTGTGGTGGTGGTGCGGTGGTGTAACGGCGCCGGAGAAAGGTGGAGATGCGGTTCATGGTAGGGAGTGTGTGGGGTGGGGTGGATGGATATGAAAAATGAGGTTTTGACTAGCTACTAAAATAGTTTGACTTGGGGGTGTTTGTTAAAGATTGTTTTTGAGCTAAGAGCATAGGGTATGATCCCTTAGGCCAGTAGCAATGGGTCGATCGACCTTTTGGGTTGTGTCCGGTTGACCTCCGGTTGCCCCATTGTGGCAATAAGGTTGTGGTCGGTCGGTTGGGTGAAAATGGACGAACTAGTTTGCGCTAACTACCGAGTTGGTGTGTCACATGTGGACAAAAAATTATGGCGTCTGGGTTTTTAAAAAAAATAATAAAAATAAATAAATAAATAAATAAAAATTAAAAACTTTATCACTTTTACAACATTATAAATAGGGAGATGATACTCACAACACACTTTTTGATTCATGCACCACTAGTTGTGCATTACAGTATTGTACAAATAGTGGTGCATGAATCAAAAAGTGTGGTGTAAGTATCAATTCCCTTATAAATATCAACCTCAAACACATTTCTAAACACACAATTCAAACAAATTCTGATAAACACTTTCAAACACATTTTGTTAATTATGTCTTACGAGATATTTTTTAATTCTTCATCTTCCGACGAGGAAGAAGTTATGAGCGAGTTTACGGAGTTTATGAAAGTTACGCAGTATGCTTAGGACGCTTACCAAGCGTCACTGCCAAAGGTTCAACGAAACTACACGCCTAGGGATCATGAGGGTGCTCATAATCGTTTAGTTGCCGCTTACTTCTCCGAAGAACCGTTGTATGACGAAAAAACATTCTGTCGGCGGTTTCGGATGCGCCGAGAGCTATTCACCCGAATTGTTCGAGAGGTAACCAATTATTCTCCTTATTTTCAACAAATTCCTGATTGTAGGGGCGTACTTGGTATTTCCCCATTGGTCAAGTGTACTACGATAATTCGTCAATTGGGATACGCGGTCATTCCTGATTCTCTTAACGATTATCTGCAATTGAGTGCAACAACAGCACGTGATTGTCTCCGTAACTTTTGTAGGGTTATTATAGAGTTATATGGTGCTGAGTATTTGCGAAAGCCACGTACTCTGACCTTGAAAGAATATATGCTCACCACGAGCAAAAGCATGGGTTTCGTGGGATGATGGGAAGCATTGATTGTACAAGTTGGGAGTGGGAGAATTGCCCAAATAGTTTGTGAGGTCAATATGCTAGGGGTGATCATGGGCCACATCCATTCATTTTATTGGAAGCGGTCGCCTCTCAAGATTTATGGATTTGGCATGCGTTCTTTGGTGTCTCCGGGATGAATAACGATATAAAAGTTTTACATCGTTCCTCCGTTTTCAATGATATCTAATATGGGAGATCACCGAAACTTGAATTCGAGGCTAACGATGTTGCTTACCAAAGGGGATATTATCTTACTGACGGGATATATCCGGAATGGTCTGTTCTTATTAAGTCCATTTCAAATCCTCCTAAGGGTGATGAAAAAGGAATACTGTAAAAGAGGAAGCACGAAGCAGCAAGGAAAGATGTGGAACGAGATTTCGGTGTGTTGAAGAAGAAGTGGAAAATGCTTAAAGTTCCGGCTCGAGGGCTGTATAAACAGGATCTCCAAGATATTTAGTATACATGTATCATATTACATAATATGATCATCCGACACAAGCAGCGGGCGATATGTCCTACACGGTTTGCACAAGAGGGCCACCGTGATCATGATCCGGTAAGATCCCATGCAGAATCCTTAGTTGTTACTCATGAGATAATGGACCGATCAACTCATCTAAACTTAAAATCTGATTTGGTCGAACACGTTTGGAGAAACCGTGGAAATGCAGGCAATGAAGAGATTGAAAGCGAAGACGAAAGTGACGAAGACGCAACTGACGATGAAGATCTTTTGTGATGTTTTCAGTTTTTAATAAGTATTGTAATGTCTACGTTTTATTAGTTTAAGTTTTTAATTATTGTTGTAATATTTAAGTATTTTATTAATGAAGTTTAATTTTGTTTTTAAAAATATTTGAATTAAAAAAAAAATAAAAAATCCCAGGTCACCACTTTGGCAACTAGGTCGTCTGAGAGAGAAAACTGATGTGGCAGGGTCGACCCAGGTCACCACTGCTACTAGCCTTAGATTGAAGGCTTCACTCAATACCACGTCAGCGCCACATCAGCTTTAACTTTTTAACTTTAATTAAAAAAAAAAAACTCTTTATCATAACTCAATTATAACTCAACAATTTACAAATTCAACATCTAAACCGAAACAAATACTTCATTTAATAAAACACATAACATTAAATCTTAAAAAAAATAAAATATTACAACGAACTATTTTTTTTTTATCATTATTACTTTTTTTTTTTGAAATTGGTATTGAGTGTGTTTTGTTGGGTTTGTTCCCATTGTAGAAATCGTTCATGCTGTTGCTAAAGTTCCTCGTTCGACAAACCAAGTGGATTAGGGAAAGGGATGTTGGTTGATGATGAACCCGCGTTCGGGTTTGAAGATTAACCCGCGTTTGGGTTATTCCAACCCATGAGATTCAAGAAACTTTCGCTGTTGTTAAATCGCGACATTTTTTTTGCTAGCAAATGGAAGTATATGTAGATGAGATTGAGTTGTGGAAGTGTGAAAAAAAGTTGCGTGTTAATTGGTTATTTATAGTGGTGGAAAAAAGGTTTTATTTTTTTAATGCATTCTAGCCGTTTATAAACGTTGGAGGGTGTAAGTTGTAATTTTTTTTGAAATTCCAACGGTCATAAAGATGTTGGCAAGGGGAAAAATGTTTTTATTATTTTTTATTTTTTATTTATTTTTTTTGATTATGCCTTAACGTAGCGTTAAGCTACTCACGCAGCAAGTTAACTCAAACAGACGGCGTGGTAACGCTGCTTTAACGCAACGTGCATTGAGCCTTAACGCAACATTGAGTGATTACACCGAGTGCTCTGATGGGTTATGTTTGGCGAAATGAGTTGTAGCTCGGGCTCAAGGTGTAGTTGGACGAATTAATTGGAGTTAAATCTTATTAAAGTAAAATTGCATCAAATTAAATTTAGATATATTTTCAGTTTTTACGTGACAATTCATTATATTTTGAAGAATATTTAAGTAATTTGACTAGCTATAAGCCTTATTTAATGAGCTTAAGCTTATGGAGGCTTACAGCTTATAAAAGCTTTAATAAGCATGTGTGACAAACAAAACTTATTTTATATAAGCCAGATAAATTTAAAAGCTTAAGCCCCTGTAAGCTCTTATAAGCCTCGCTCAAAACACAACCTAGGTGGTTCGGCTTATGAGTATGTCCGACGCAAAGTTTATGAGAGTTTTTGAAAGTTTAAGGATGCGTTTAGTTGGTGGAAAACATCTCATTTTTACAAGAATTTTTCATAGGCAAATGAAAAAACTGAAAACTTGTTTAGTCACACCTTTTTCTTAAAAAATTCAAAAATGTGAAATTCTAACTTTTCAAATTTTAACTAGAAAAATGAAAACGCTAATCTATCATTCTTCATTTTTTTCTCTCTAACAAAAAGAATAAAAAAAGGAAAAGAAAAAAAAAACGAGATTTCCTAATATACCATGGAAGTATCTAATTCTAATTTTAATTCGAATCACCATTGGCACCATCTCCACGTTCCATCCTTGCCATCGCTGCCTACCGTCACAATCCGAGATAATATTTGTATAAAAAAAGTAATATAACTATAATTAAATGTTATTATATTCGTTTATGAACTTTATGTGTTGTTGATATTGTTTTCTGCAGAGAACTTTACAGCAATAACTTAAGTGGCCCGATCCCTAGTGACCTTGGAAATCTGACAAATTTAGTGAGTTTAGATTTGTATCTCAACGGTTTTTCTGGCCCGATTCCAAACACATTGGGCAACCACCTAGACTTATTAGTCTCCAACCTTTTCATACTATAATTAGTAAAACACAACCACCTAGACTTATTAATAACCTCAATAACATTCTCATCACTACCTAATACTTTCCTTAAAAGACTCAAACCAGGCATGATCCTAGTATTCAAACCAAACCCAAAAACCTCCGGGTTTCTCTAGATCAACCCGACAAGATCCGACCCGGATAACCCAAGTTCTTGAAAAACCTTGAGTTTAGGGTTTAGGGTTTTGTGGGCTTTGCAAGAAAGGATCTTGGGTGCAAAAGAAATGATCTTTTTGATATGGGTATTGGTTAAACCGTAATTCTTGAAAGTGGTGATGACATGGAGGGTGTTGGGTGTGAGAGATGATAAGGTGGTTTTGGAGGTGATTTTGAGGGTTTCTTGTGGGGTGAAGTTGAGGGTGGTTGTGAGGTAGTTGGTCATGGTGGTTTGTGGTGGTGGTGCGGTGGTGTAACGGCGCCGGAGAAAGGTGGAGATGCGGTTCATGGTGAGTGTGTGGGGTGGATGGATATGAAAAATGAGGTTTTGACTAGCTAGTAAAATACTTTGACTTAGGGGGGTGTTTAGTGTTTAGTGTTTGTTAGGGCTAAGCAAAATAAATCGAAAATCGAAAATGAGCCGAACCGGTTCGGCCGAACAAACCGGTCATATTAGTGCGGCTTCTGGTTCTTAAAGTTTATGATTTTTGGTTTCGGTATAGTTTGATTTAGGGGTGAGCGAGCATCGAGTCAAACCTGACCCAACAAAAACCAACCCAACTCGAAAACCGAAAAAGGAAAAAATTCAAACCGAGAATCGAACCGAAGTTACACGGTTCGGTTCGGTTTTGGTCAGTTTGGTTCGGTTTTAGTCGGTTTTTCTCGGTTTTAGTCCATTTTCAACCCGAACCGAAAACCAAAAATTGGTAAAACCTAAACTCAGAACCGAACCGAAGTTACTCGGTTCGGTTTTGTCGAGTTGGTTCATTTCTAGGTCGGTTTTGCTCACCCCTACTTCGATTTAAGCCAATACCGAGAAAAATACACCTAAACCATATAAACCGAACCGAACCAAAGGACATACACAAAACCAAACCAAATCGAGTCACTTCGCTTTGGTTCTCGATTCACGTCTTCCATAAAATCGGTTTTCAATTCGGTTCGTTTTTGTCCCGATGCTCAGCCCTATTTGTTAAGATTATTTTTGAGCTTATGGTTTGGCTTATGAGTATATTTGACGCAAATTAGTTTATCAAATTTACTTCTGAAAGAAGTTTTCTTTGAAACAAAATCTAATAACCAAATTTTTTTCCGCCTTATTTCTCTAGCTTATATGCTTATTTTTCTTTTTTAATTAATAATGAGCTTATTATTCTGAGAACGAGTCGAGAAAATTAGCTTTTGGAACATAAACTTAGTAAAATAAGCTTATAAGCCCGAGAGTAAGCTTATGCAAATACCTGGTAAATGTTATGTAATATTGTTCAAGCAGGACTGTATAACCACGACCACCATTACCCCCAAAGCCTATGACGACCGAGTATATCCCCACTTCGTTTAATAAGAGTTGAGTAGCGGGTTCTAGCGGGATATAGTCAGGTATAACCGGATATAGGATATAGCAGGTTCTTGGCCGGATATAAACGGATATAGCCTGTTCTAATAATATATATTTGGTGGATATAGTTGGTGTAAGGAAAGTTTGAGTGAAGAAGAGCTAATAATATATTTTGTGTATCACACATACACGAGGACATAGATGAGTTTGTTGACGTTTGCAACATGTTGAAGATACAAAAATTTCCTAATGGTTATACTCTCCAAGATTTAATACGAGACTGTTCGAATACAAAAGATCAAGATATCAGTCCCTGAAAATGTAATTGCCGAAGGAAACTGTTGAAAGTATTCTATCTTATTGTGAAAGCTGTTGAACCTTCAAGGGTTAATATGTAAATATCTTTAGTATTAGTTTCTAATATTATAACTTTGGGTGTTGTTGTTAAGCGTCTTTTGTGCAGGGTTTAAGTTGTAAGTTTGAAGGCTATAAACTCTCTCATTCTGACTAGGGTTTCACAACTCTCTCTTAAAAGAATACGATCATTCCTCTATTGGTTTAGTAGTTAGTATCATTGTTTCAGTTTTGGGCTTTAAGATCATCTTGATCTTGTTTAGTTTGGTATTCTGGATTCTTGTTAGTGTGTGAGTTGTTTGTACATATTGCACCTATTAGAGGGACAATATTTGGTTTACTTGTATTGTACCGGTTTGCATCTGTGTTGGGGACAAACCTTCAAGTGTTTATTGTAATAATATAAAGAATATCACAAAGAGGTGGTTGGTTGGGTGATTATATACTCTTGTTCTGTACCATTTTATCATGGTATCAGAGCTCTAGGTTGTAATTGATCGCTCTCCTGGTGATTCTTGGTTTAATTGAAGGGTTGTGACCTTGATTGAATATTTAGGGTCTTTTCTTCAAACCTTAATTTTTGGAGGTTTTTGATTACTGAGGTTCTTAGAGCTATTGCTGGTGAATTAGTTGCTGTTTTACGGCTAATTGTTGGTTCTTGGATCAATGGGAAGAAACCCTAATTTTTAATTTGGGGGTTTCTTGTATTCTGGGATTCTTGTGGTTCTTGGGCTATTATTTGGTATTTTTCCGTTGTTGGTTTCAATTAAAAGCACTGTAAGTAATCTTTTCTCCTTTAGGGTTAACTAATTCTGAGTTATGTGGGCGCAAACAGGTTGGTTAACATCTTGAGCTGCCACTGTGAGTGGTAAGATTACCTGCTCTGGCCAACCACAGTCTGCAGACTTGGGCTAAGTTAGTCCTGGGTGTGAGTGTGTTTTATTTTGGTTATAGGTTTATTGTTGAGTCTAGGTCGCAGGAGTTTAGGAATTGGGCAGTCTTGGATGTTGTGATTGATTGGGTTGTTGGTAGTTTGTCTGGTTTTGGTTTGTTTGATTGGTTAGTTGTTGTTATTGTTTGTTGGTTATCTGTTTCTTTACTATCTGTTTGGTTGATTGTTTGTTGATTATCTGTTTATCTGTTTCTTTATTTGTTAGTATGGCTATCATGATCAGTAGTCTTGATCAGATTAATCCATTGCATTTGCATCCTAATGACTCTAATTGTGCTTCTATTGTGTTTATCAAATTTTCTAGTGTTGAAAATTATAGAATATGGGCTAGTGCTATAAGGTTGGCTATTCAAATTAAAAATAAAACTGGTTTTCTTGATGTTAATTGTGTTAGAACTGATTATGATGCTAGTCCTCTGTTAGAAGCAAAGTGGGACAGGTGTAATGCAGTGGTGTTAAACTGAATATTAAGTTCTTTAACTCAGGATGTTTATCTTGGACATGTTTTTTCTGATAATGCTTCAGTTGTGTGGAAAGATTTAAAAGATACCCATGATAGATTTGATGGGCCTGTTGTGTTTAATTTGATTCAAAAGATAAATACCTTTAAACAAGGTGGTTTGCCTGTTTCTGAATATTATCACAAGTTGAATTCCTTATGGAGGGAATATGATATTCTCACTAAATTGCCTGACTATACCTGTGCTGCTAGAACTGAGTTGTCTGTTCATGCCAAGTTGTTAAAGTTAATGCAGTTTCTTATGGGTTTGGATGATATATATCAGCCAATTAGGAGTAGTATTTTGACTAGGGAAGTTCTTCCTGAAGTTAAAGATGCCTTTGTGATTATTTCTATAGAAGAATCTCATAGAGGGATTCCTACTACTTCTGTGAAAACTAAGAAGTCTCAGGTTTCTGCTTTTGTGTCTAAAATATCTGATTTAAAACTCACTGTGGGACATCCTAATGGGACTTTAGCTAAAGTTACTCATGTAGGTAATCTTAAGCTGAATGAAAATGTTATTATGTTTGATGTTTTAGTTGTTCCTGAATAATGTGTCAGTCATATGTCTGTTAATAAGTTGATTAAGGATAGCAAGTTAAGGGTTGGTTTTGATGAGACTAAATGTTATATTCAGGATTTGACTCGGCAGAGCATGCTGGGGACTGGTAGTGAGTCTGGTGGATTTTATTTGTTTGACAAAACTAGTACTGTTGCTTCTTGTGTTGTCAAAAGTGAGTATCTTAGTTGTTTTGTGACTACAGATGTTTGGCATAGTAGGTTGGGACATCCTGCTAATCAAGTTTTAAAACTTTTAAAATGATCTTTAAATTTAACTAATATAGATCATGGTGTTCCTTGTGATGTTTTCCATAAAGCTAAACAGGCAATGGATCCTTTTCCTCTAAGTGAACATAAATTTTCTGTTTTTGGTGATCTCATACATTTAGATGTGTGGAGTCCTTATAAAGTGGCTAGCAGGGAAGGGTTTAGATATTTCTTAATTGTGGTTGATGATTTTAGCAGATATGTTTGGGTGTATATGTTAAAAGGTAAACATCAAGTTTTTGAAATGTTTCAAAGTTTTTTTAAAATGGTTTTGACACATTTTAATAAGAAAAATAAAATTGTCAGGTCTGACAATGGTACTGAGTTTGTTAATAATAAAATGAGTGAGTTCTTTGATACTATGGGTGTTATACATCAAACTAGTGTTGCATATACTCCCCAACAGAATGGGATTGCTGAAAGGAAACATTGGCATTTGCTCAATGTAGCTAGAAGCCTTATGTTTCAGGGGGGATTCCTCTTGTTTTTTTTTGGCCTGAATGTGTTTTGACTGCTACTTATTTGATTAACAGGCTGCCTTCCTCTGTTTTAAATGGTAAATCTCCTTTTTTCTTAGTCTACGGTAGAGAACCTAGTTTGGCACATCTTAGGAGTTTCGGGTGTCTTTGTTATGCCACTATTTTAAAAGAATCTGATAAGTTTTCTGAAAGATCTGAAAAATATGTTTTGATTGGGTATGCTAGTGGTAAAAAGGCTTATAAATTGTTATGTTTGGAAAATAGATCTGTTTTGTACTCCAGAGATGTAAAATTTTATGAGACTTATTTCCATACAAAATGAAACAAAGTGTTCTTTCTGATTCTCATCTTGAAGTTGATACTTTAAACTTTTTTGATAATGTTGAGTCAAAAACCAAAACTCCTAGTCCCTCTCCCAATGATGAAAATTTAGTAGAAATAAGAGAAGGAATAGCATATGTTGGTAGAGAAAGTAGTCCTGGTCAATCTGGTAAGGTTGTGGATCATGTTCTGGATGATCATTCAGATCAGATACATCAACCTGATGTTTCACAACAATCAGTTGACCATGGTTTTGCAACTCCTTTAGATGAAAGCAATAATTATGAGGGAAATACAGTTCATGAAACAGATGTGCCTAGTTTTCAAAATGATCCACAATGTCAAACGGAGGTAGGAACTACTAGTTATTGGAGATCTAGTAGATCTTCTAAATTGCCTGCTAAGTTGAATGATTATGTGCTAGATTCTAAACTTAGATATGGTCTCAATAAGTATTTTTAATCATACTAGGTTAAGTGCAGATAAGTGTTGTTTTGTTGCTAATCTAAATAAGTCTTTTGAGCCTACTTCTTATGAAGAAGCTTCAAAATATGTTAACTGGGTAAATGCTATGAATGAAGAATTATTTGCTTTATATGAGAATGATACTTGGAAATAAGTGGATCTTCCTTATGATAGAATTCCTATGGGGAGTGGGTTTGGAAAATTAAGTATAAGTCTAATGGTGAAATTGAAAGATATAAAGCTAGACTTGTAGCTAAGAGGTTTAATCAAAAAGAAGGTTTTGATTATGATAAAACTTTCAGTCCTGTTGTAAAAATGGGAACTGTCATATGCTTAATTAGCATTGCTGTTAAAAAGGATTGGACAAAATTTTAAATGGATGTTAATAATGCCTTTTTATATGGTGATTTGAAAGAGGAAGTTTATATGCTTCCGCCTCATGGTTGTTTCAAAAAGGGAAGCAAAAAGGTTTGCAAATTAAAAAAATCTCTTTATGATTTGAAACAAGCTCCTAGACAATGGAATCTTAATTATACTGAAGCTTTGTTAGAGGCTGGGTTTGGATAGTCCAAAAATGATCACTCTTTGTTTGTTAAAACTAAAGGAAGTACAGTGTTGTACTTACTGGTTTATGTTGATGATCTTGTAATTACTGGTAATAGTGAAAGTGAAATTGAAAATTTTAAAACTTTTTTGAGGAATAAGTTCAAAGTTAAAGATCTGGGGCAGTTGAAATATTTTCTTGGGATTGGGATTTTAAAGACTGAGAATGGGTTATGTCTAAACCAAAGAAAATATTGTCTTGAGTTGTTAAATGAATATGGTTTGCTTGCTTGTAGACCTATGTTAACTCCTTTACATGAGAATATTGTTTTGAATCATAAGGTGTCTGATGATGATAAGTACTTAAAGAATATTACTAGTTATCAAAAGCTAGTTGGAAAGTTGATATATCTTACCATGACTAGACCTGATATCTCATATGAAGTGCATTGTTTGAGTCAGCATATGCATTGTCCTTTATAGTCTCATTTTGATGTAGGTTTGAGAGTCTTAAAGTATCTTAAGCTTGCACCAGCTAATGGGTTGCATTTTAGTAAAACTAATGAGAATTTTAAAGTCATTGCATATTTTGATTCAGATTAGGCTAAGTGTCCAGTTACTATGAGATCTGTATCTGGATACTGTGTTTTTGTGAATGATAGTTTGGTTTCTTGGAAAAGTAAAAAACAAGGTACTTTATCTAAATCATCAGCTGAGGCTGAGTACAGGTCTATTGCCTCTACTACTTGTGAAGTGATGTGAATTCTTAAGATTTTGAAAGATTTTGGTATAACAGATAACTTGTTACCTGTTGAGTTGTATTGTGATAATAAATCTGCTATGCAGATTGCTGCAAATCCAGTTTTGCATGAGAAAACAAAACATTTTGACATTGATGTGCATCTCGTTAGAGAAAAATTTGCAAATGGGTTAATAAAAACAGTTAAAGTTGATTCTTAGAATCAAACAACTGATGTCTTGACTAAAGCCCTTGGTTCTGTGCAACATGGGATTATGGTTAAGAAATTAGGAATGATAAATCTATTTGCAGGTTCATAAGTTTGAGGAGGCGTGTTGAAAGTATTCTATCTTATTGTCAAAGCTGCTGAACCTTCAGGGGTTAATATGTAAATATTTTTAGTATTAGTTTCTAATATTATAACTTTGGGTGTTGTTTGTTAAGTGTCTTTTGTGTAGGGTTTAAGTTGTAACTTTGAAGGCTATAAAAGCTCTCATTCTGACTAGGGTTTCACAACTTTCTCTCTCAAAAGAATACATCATTCCTCTCTTGGTTTAGTAGTTAGTATCATTGTTTCAGTTATGGGTTTTAAGATCATCTTGATCTTGTTTAGTTTGGTATTATGGATTCTTGTTAGTGTGTGAGTTGTTTGTACAGATTGTACCTATTAGAGGGACAATCTTTGGTTTACTTGTATTGTACTGGTTTGCATCCGTGTTGGTGACAAACCTTCAAGTGTTTATTGTTATAATAAAAAGAATATCACCAAGGGGTGGTTGGTTGGGAGATTATATACTCTTGTTCTGTACCATTTTAACAAAAACAATAATCGTGTTTGCCGGATTATTTGAGGGTGTGGAGGTTGCTGTTAGAAAAAATTGGGTTGAAATTATTTGAGAATCACGTATACCAGGTTTATGTGAAACTTATATGAAGAGCATTAAGCATTTGAAAACCGAATGATTTAGTTGTTATAAGCTTGTGTTACCCCCTTTAGGTTTCTTGGCTGATAATCAATTACTACAAGAATTTTTATTTTTTATTTTTTTTGTAGTATTCAAGTGGCTTGATTCGAGTTATGAGAAGATCGACATACTTGCAGATTGGATGCGAGGTTTAGTTTCTTGTTTTACAATGCCTAAGTATTGACTTACCGTAGGTTGGTACAGCATAGTTATAAGTAAGAACGATAAAATAAGGCGTTTGTATCCATGCGCTTCATCTTTGGAAATCTCAGTATACGTTTCTGATGTTGGATGCAATTTTACCAGCCACTGTCTCTATTCATCAATCTATTAAAAGGAGCACTTCATCTTATTACCACGGAATAAGGAAAGGAAAGAAATAAAACCCTTCCGTCGATCTACAAGAGAATGAATCCAAGACTAGGTTTAGCAGTTTTGAGCAGCAAGTCATGGTCCAAAAGCATCACCATAAGTAAGCATTCCTATCAACATAATTTTCATGGAAATTTGCTTGTAACTCAGATCTTTTCGTCGAGTTCAAGTCTCATAACAGAGAACAATTGTCATCTTACACAACCATTCCAAAAGCAGACAATTAACTTTGCAATAGAGAATGATGTACCAAAAAAAAAAAAAAAAAAAAAAAAAAAAAAAAAAAAAAAAAAACAACATTTAGATGCAGTTTTTTGCATTTACATTGTATATAGACTGTCCAAGATTTGTTTGCAAACTGCAACTTTTTAGGTCTCTTCACTAAAGGTTCGGTTTTACCTCAAGCTACTAGCATAAGCAGTCGATCTGTTTGGCTCTGAATGAGCCAATTGAGAGTCCCTCTCTGATTCAATCAGAGTCATTCTGAATTTATCAGTCTCTGAAAAAATGATAAACCTGTTACTTTGCCTTCGTGTGCTCCACGATCATAGCTTCAACCATTACAAGGCATGCTAATCTTTCTTCAATTCAGAAATTAACGAAGTCCTCTAAAGTGTACGTCCTTTTCTGAACAAGCATGAGGTTATGATCAAGAATTCCGTCATAGTCGTCTCCAGACATATCAGTGCCTTCTTCATCCTCTATAACATATATTTTTGTTTTACCTTTCGCCTTATGCTTTTTCCGTAACAGCTTCTTTGCATTCTCCTTTACTTTCTTTTTTAAAGATGCTTTTTGGTCTTGTGAGATTTTTGCAAATCTTTGAGATTTGTTGCATATTGTGTGGCACTCCTGAAAAGTTTCGCAAGACTTGGTATGACGATGATCCGAAGATGATGATGTATCACCTTTGCTTATGAGTCTAGAAATCGTAGATAACTTGATATGAGTATTTTGACCGGGACTTTCATGGCTGTTCTCCAATACAGCAGCTGAACCTTCATCTAACATCCCATTGCTTTTGAGTCTCCCCCCATTGCTACTACCGTCATCGTCACCCATGCCATGCGGAGATATAAGGCTCTTCACGAATGTAGGCAAATCAAAATTATAATTACATTCCGAAATTGTAGACAACCTGATATGACTATTGCCATTGGGACTTTCAAGGCTGTGCACCAATACAGCAGCACGTGAACCTTCTTCTAACATCCATATGTGAACATGACCATAGAAGAAACTCTCGTGTGGAGTGTAATTCATTATTGTTTTGTGTTCATCATAACCAGGTGGCGGTAACCATCGTTCTATTTCAATTCCCTCAGTTTTTATAACATTGTAATTTTTCATGATCCATATTTCAGTTTCCTCTGTGTAATTTACCCCTCTGGTTTTATAGGTTTTATAAATGATACATAGACGGTCTTTTATAGTCCCCAACCTATACCAGCCTTCTTTAAACATATCGCATTGATCTGGTTCAGGTATTTCTATAATAACCTCTTTGGATAAATCAAAAGAAACAATCTTGTGATGATGCCAAAGCCAGTGAATCACTCCGTTGCATAAAGTTCCATTGAGCTGCCTGCAGAAACGGTAACCTCCCACTTCTCCAACAACTGATCTCCAAATGTTCGATTTCAATGTTAACACTTTAAAAACATAATTGCCCCTACATTTATTATATAATCCTATTACAACCTTGTAATCATCTATAGATGAATCATAGCCAAAACCCAACACTTCAATTCTTGGCACAATATCAGCTAGAGGAGGATTTGTTAGTTCTTTCACCTCACGGGTTGAGGGATTAACGACAAAAAATTCACGATTATGGTAATCAAAGATGCATACAAGACCATTGGAAGAACCAACAAGAATATAAACCTTGTCAGATGTATGATTAGAAAAGTCATGATATAAATTAATCCGTGTATCTCCAATTTCATTATTCATCTGCTTTCTTTTTACGATTGTAGTTAAGATGAGATTTGACAAAACGATTACTTGAGATTAACGAATTCCATGACTTACATACACTTTTACATCGGATGAGATCCTCTACTTGCGATCTTGCTAGTATCTCTTCAATGATATCAATGTGAAGCTCTGGTATTATACCCTTCGATTTCCTAAAACAAACAATAAAAAAGATAAGTTTCGTTTTCATTGAATTTTAGTGCAGATATATAAGGTGATTATTTGTCGAAGGTTTACAATACATATGCTTCTTAGAAACCTCAATTTGGTAGATAAAAAGAATCTTTTACATACATAACTGATCGATCAGCTGCAAGTTAAACATAGCATGCATGCATGCATGGTAGCAAATTAAGCGTCACCATCATCAAGTTTACAAGAAAACAAACCTGATCAGCAATCGTTGTTGTTGATGTCGTTTGTTTATCCGGAAACCGACAAGGAAGATGATCACTCCAAGAACAAAACCAATAACTAAAATAATCATAATTAGACTTGCGGTTCTTAACTGATTAACCTCAATGGGTATGATTAGGGTATGATTGAAACCTTCAATCCGAGCCTCCTTTTATAGACAAACTGACGCGGTAGGTGTTGGAGATGGATAAGGAATTAGTATTATCCAAAGCTTATGACGATTACCATACATAGTAATAGATATGAATCGTGGGTTTTAGAGTACGTGTAGGTACGGCAGAAGTAGGGTTTGGTTTTAGGGATCGAATAATGTGGCTGATATACCATGTAAATGGTATAATGATTTGATATCCATTTCATAATAGCATAGTACGATATATATAAGGTTACAAACGGCTTGAGCCCAATACATATCCGCAACAATATTATATTACAGGCTAACAATAGATATATATTAACTAAAACATTCTAAGTAATAATTAGAATAAATAGAAGATTTTTTCACTTTTTAAAAGTCTACTCTATTAGCTTGGTTCGTGAGAGCCAAATTAAATAATGATATGAGTAAGTATCAGATGAGAAATAAAATAAGATGCATCTCTCATGAAAATCTCATTCTTTATTTAAAATGTGTGTCTACAAACATTTCTCATTCTTCTTATTTTATTTTCTCTTCTTAATGGATCCATTCCCTCATATAATAAAACCTTTTGAAACCACAACCAAACTATTTTTACCACACAATCAGACACAGTAATGCATGATGAAACGTAAATATTTTTTATAGAGAGACACCTAAGATTGTTAACCATAACCACCACTAGTACGCATTCCATCTGCCTAAACCACTTAGTGACTATTTTGATTCGCATATAAAAGACTAACTAAAAGACTCGTGAAATTCACGGGTATTTTAAATTAACGTCAAAAAAAGTAGTTAATGGCATTGTGTAATGAAGTTAGAGGTTACAAAGAAACACATTTGAATAAGTAAACATAAAATATAAAGTTGGTAACAATGAAACATACATTATATGAAACACAATAGTTAAATAACCAATAAAAGAACATAAACACATTCAATCATTTTTTTTCTATTAACGCGAGATATGATGACACGTAGATGTGATCACAAAATGTGTAGCACTTCATTATAAATCACGTTTGTTGTGGTATTCATGAGTTTTGCATCCTTATCACAAATAACCATGTCCAATCCTTTTTTGCTCCTAACGCTTGAGACGGCTATATAACTTGCTCATATGTAAAAACAGGCTATTGCAAATATAAACCTACTTTTCCAAGAGATTGTCTATCACTTTTGTTTATCATGATCACGAAAGAGACGAGCACTATGAACTGTTTTCTTATAATCTTTAACGGAAATCATTTATCGTAAGCTAAAATTTCATCCTTGCGATAAGCACTCATTTACCAAAATGGCTTCTAATGATTACAGTGGTTGGATGCAAGTTTTTATCAACCGGGCTACACGAAGTCTTGTTCCCTTTTACAAACCATTGGATTGATCGATATTTCATAACACTCACTTTCATTGTAAGTTTGTGGGTGGACACCCCGAATAATTTTAGACCGTTAATAAATTTTGTAGATAATACGTCTTCATTTACTTGTTCTGTTTTCCAATTTTCAAACACTGATGCAGTCACATGTACGTGACTTATTCGCCTAGAATAACCTGAAAACATATGATCATTCCCAATGTCTACAACCTCATTTATAGGAGCAATTATGGCTTTTTCTGTGAAATATTTGTGTTCATTAGTTATCCAACATAGTTAGATAAGTAAAGTTCATAATTAAAGCTTTTGGGTTAGTTGAAACCTTAATGAGCATTTAATCATGTATGGCGATCCTAACTGCGCCATCATTTGCTTCTCTGAGCTTACCAACTACTGTCTTCAGAATCCATTCACTGGAGTCTCTAACTTCGCTGACATCTTTAGAAGAATCCGCAATCATCCAAATAATTGCGCTTAACCGCAACACTATACTGATGGTCCCACAAGTAAGAATGTTTAGAAGTGGTGCTAACAATATCTTGTCGGGGTGCTTTTGGAATAACGGGTAGGACCTGCCGACAACACCACTAAAAATAACAACCATGTTGCTGAACAAAGCATCTAGGTTGTAATGTTTTTACTTACACAAAATGTCCTTTAATAATTTTTCTAGTGCCTCGAAGCAATGCATGTTAGTCATTGACCCTTCATCCCAGATAATTAGTTTGCATTTTGCGCAACTATGCAGCAAGATCACTTTTAGGATTATGGAACATGTAGAGTCCTTAATCCTCATTAATGTTGATGGGAATTTTAAGTCGTGAATATGCGGTTCTCTCCACCAATCATTAACAAAGATTCGATGCTGCTAGAGGCTGCATGTAAAACTATATCACATTTATGTCTTATCGCGACCGCGAGTGTCTTTGATAAGAAAGTATCTCCAGTTCCATGTCCGTATAGAAAAGAAAAAAGAAAAAAAAAAAAAAAACTCTGTTACCTGTCTATACGGAGTCCATGATGGTGTCAAGAAAACCCTTATGTTCTCATGTTAAACATCTATGTAGTTGCGAATACACCCTTTGCAACTCGACTGGATCATAGTCTAGCTCATCAGATATCAACTGGTACCAAAATTTGATATGAACCTATAATTTGGATATGGCATGTCCCCAAATTTACACAAAGAGCATCTTATTTTTCTTTTCTTTTTTTTAAATATGTCGAACATAAAAGTTTTTTTTTGGAAGATTAACGTTACTGTATTATGGAGTAATCTACTTATTATAAAAGGTTGTATACAATTAATATATGATGATATTCATCAAAATCAACCAAGTTTTAATATTTTTTCATTAAAGTCACTCAAACTTTGTTTTAGTTACATATTCCACTCAAGTTATTTTTTTTAAGTCATTCAAACTTTGTTTTCACTACATAAATCATTTAGTTTAAATAATGTTCTAATATTGTAAAAATTTTGAATACTTATTTAACAAAGGGACAAAAACTATTAAATTTGGTTATTATTTTGTGATATATAAAATTTGTTGGGAGATGTAAAATTTCATGGTAGTTATTATTCAAGGTACAACTAATTTTATGCATGTCTAAATATTTTAAAGACGGCTCTATGATATCATTTTTTTAAATCAATTTCCTTATAAAATTCACTAAAGTTAAACGATATTAAAACTTTATATATTTTTGCAGTTAAAAAAACTTTTGGTTGACTTAGTGAAATGGTTTTGTAGCTTAAGTAGTTTTTATAGTTTAAATAAAGTATTACTAAAGTGGAACAATGATGAACATTTTGACATTATAATATCCACATAGATCTGTTGGTTTTGTGTGAAAATCATGAAATAATAATCAAGTTTGAAATTTAACACCTAATTTTAATGATGGCAAATACCTGTAATAAAGAAGGAAGCTACACTGAGTTGAATAAGAATAGAAAAAATGTTCACTTAGTTCAATAGGAGCAACATATTTGCAACATACATTGCTAAAAATCAATTTATATATGGTTATAATATTATTGTCTTACTCATGGTTGACCATCTTGAGAGCCTTTTTTTTCCCCGGTTCACCTCTTGTGCCGTATTTTGTCGTCTCGATTACTTGCCCGATCACGTTTAGCAAAACAATTAGTGTTACATATATATAACAAAAGACAATATAACATACATATCAACTATCAAGTAGCCGATTCAAATTTTCCGAATTGGCCCAATGCTTCAGTTTCACATTACAAAATCTCTTTGAACGGATTAAAATCGAAGCCGTGAGCGGACCCAGGGACCGGACCCATCCATTTTGTCAACCTAAAAAATAGAAAAGACACGTAATAATGTGAAACTTAAATTTGCAAATAGCGTCTAACTGTTGTTAAAGTAATGAGCAATCTCACAAAAAGCCTCCTAAGTATTGTTAAGGTAATGAGCAATCTCAAAAATCCTTTATAAGCAATCCCAAATATCCCATACGCTTTAGGATTTATCATTCATCTTATGTCATTCCGTTGGAATTTAATCCACCATTTGCAAGTCCTACCGAAACCAAATCAGATACATGAAATGCTAAAATCAAAATTACCTAAAGAAGAAGAATATTGATGATAGAAATAATAGAAGAAACCAAGAAAGAAAATTTCATACACATAATTAATAATCAAGTCAGTGTTCATAGGTTCACAAAATTTATCAATTACATCCTGTTAAGATAGTGCCACCAAAAATGCAAAGAAAAAGATACACAATCTATTACATATGTATATCTAACACCTAATTATACCTTGAAAATAAAAGGAAGCCATTTGCATAGTCAATCATCTCATTCAAATCAAATAACTTTCAACATAATGCATACGTAATCTGCAAAAAAACAAAACGTGGTGTTAAATGAACTATTAAGGATCACATGTAAACTATAAGACTAATCAACAATATTTATTCAAGAAAATGGAACTATAATAACCAACTCTATTCAAACTTTTTTTTTTCTTATTCTTTTTGGTCAAACTTGAATTGACCAAAAATATTAAAATCAATTAAATGAGAATGAAACGTTAAACGATTAGCCTTGGGTAAAAAAAATTAATTGCAAAATCATGAAAAATGCGACACAAATGGAATAGCATAATCTCAAAAAAAAAAGGCCATACATGATTCGTCGTAAAAGAAACATGTTGCTTCAATAAATAGTTTTTGGGCCTTCCGATTTGTGGCTGCTATCGAAGTCCCTTGTTATTTGTAAATGATTAAATTTTGAAATTGGAATAAATTGCAAATTAGGAAAACATTGAATTAAAACAAAAAGCTTCTTGTGAAAGCTTGGTAGAATATAATTGGCTTTTCAATATTCTCATTAATTGTTGTTAATGTGAAACAATAAGAAACTATTGGTAGGAATGGCAAGGTTTAAACTTTAAATTGTTACTTTCTTACAGAAAAAGGGCCAACAATAAAATGCTTCCAAATTTTTTTATTCCACGTGTCACAAGGAGCTTCATAGTTATTTTTGTAAAAAATTAATGAGAGGAGGGCTAAAAAACTATATTTTATTAGTATAGATAGATAGATATATTGCTTAAAGATAAGCATAAATAATAAATCCCAACTTTTCACTCACAAAAAGTGTAAAATTTAATTCAAATACTACATTTGTTCTAATTCCATAAATGAAAACATATAAATAACATCTTGTTTCAAACGAGGATTCTCTACTCGCACTCACCAGCGGCGCGCGGGGTTTTACGCTCCAAAATTACATATAAGATCTCATTTATATTGGTTTTAGGTTTTATTCATAACACGTTTTAAGCAATGACAAATAATTTCTAAATTTTAAACACTTAAAGATAATTTTTGAAATATCATAGACAAATTATGTTAATTTTTGTTACAAAGGTACTCTTTAGGAACGAATTAGTTGTTTGAGTTAAAACATAGGCAATATTTAAGTAAATACTTATTAAAAAAAATGAAAGTTTAGGTTTGATTTTTGCAAGATTAGGTAAATTACAGGGACCAATTATGTAATTTTATTTTACATGTTTGTTCCTAAAGGATGGATTTGTAATGACTGTTAAATAACAGTTAAACCTCAAGGGTTTCTGTTGATTTTCGCAATGGTATGTAGTCTTAAGGGATCGTAGATGTAGATTTATGTTACACGTTTGGTTTCTGAGAACTGAGATTTGTAACATCCTTAGTTGGGGACCTATTTTACAATGACATTATAACCCAACCCAAGGAATGCTTATGCAAATTTTTAAAGAAGAAAGACAAAAATTTACTATTTTGTGAACAACAAAACTTCGTGGAAATTGTATATATTTAAAGTTAAATTAGAATTTTAGCCCAGACAAACACAACTCCTATTTCACCAATTTTCACACTCGCAATGTTCGAATTAAATCTCAATCTCAACTCTAAAACCCCAACTAAAACCCGCAATGAACCCTTTATCACAATCATTATCTTCACTAAGCTGAAAAACTTTCATAACCAAATACTTAATCACCTCACTTCAATTCGATACAAGTGAAGCCTTTATCACTTAAATTTATGTTTGTTTGTTTCAGTTATCTAGAGTTTAGAGTGTCGAGTCTGGGCTTAGCAACGCCATTCTTCGTATGCTTGTAACATAAATATTTTTGACTTGCCACCACTAAATAACCTATCCCACCAAACCCTTTGTTTCCCTACCGTAAGCCTAACATTACAACCCTTTAAAAGACCTCTTTGATAGTCTTTCCTAGGTGCTTACGCCAAAGCGATGCAGGTTTGATCTATTCTCAAGCCTATGGTAATCTATGTACTAGGACCGGTTGATGAGTGTTTATCTTCCATTTCCAACTTGTTATATTTCATATACACCCGAGGATGTGAGTATCCAAACACCCCTTGTGAGGTGCTAGTATGTAATTTCCGTGCTTGTTATGACTTTTGCGAGGCTTATATGTGTTGTGAATTGTTCTAAATCCAATGCTTCATGACCCCTAACTTATAAATTAATTGGCTAAAAACACATTTGCTTGAGGACAAGCAAATACCAAGTGTAGGGATATTTGATAAGGTTTTAAAATGTACCTTTTTGAGAGGTCGTTTAAGCCCTTATTTGATCACTTTTGTATCCGTTATTACTTAATATCGTTCATTTTCACTTTTTAGGTATCTTGAAGGCAAAAGGCTGGAATGACACTTATTCGGACGAAAAGGCGCGAATATACGAAGAAAATGGCCAAAGTCAAGAATCGAGACACTCAGGCTGCTGGAACTGAAGGGGACGG
This sequence comes from Chrysanthemum seticuspe, assembly GCA_019973895.1. Taxonomy (NCBI): domain Eukaryota; kingdom Viridiplantae; phylum Streptophyta; class Magnoliopsida; order Asterales; family Asteraceae; genus Chrysanthemum; species Chrysanthemum seticuspe. The sequence goes on along the minus strand of BPTQ01000004.1, from coordinate 6,303,131 downwards.
CATCAGGCACAACTAGTGACGCCGTCGGACAACTTTTGTGACGGCTCAGTAGCCAAATTGCTCATTAACAAGTGAAGGCTTTAGGTTTTAAAAGAGTAGGGCGTCGCAACTCAGACGGCCTAGATTTGATCCAGATGGCGTCAGAGACTGAAGGCGATGGCGTCATAGGCATAAGGTGACGCCGTCACAAGTTGCAACATGGCGTGAAGTAGCTGATACTGTTTTGGCCATAACTTTTACTTACGAACTCGGATTTAGGTGATTCAAAAGCCCACGCGACCGGAACGAGAAAATCTACAGTTTGGTGAAAAAAATGGTCGTGATGCCGTCACTCTTTGCCGACAAAAAATCTGCCTATAAATATAACATTATAACTTCACTTTTTGTAAGCCCTAAACCCTAAGTCCGATTCCAGGGTTTACGTAGGTGTTTTTCCAGCAACTTAAAGGGTTCCAAACACTCTATAAACATCGTGTAATGGTTTGTTTGTTAATCCAATCCTATGTTATGTCTTCAATTATCATAATTGTTGCTTGCTATTCATTAATTATGCTTGGCTAATTCACCTAGTGTTTGCTTATGGTTGTATGAAACTTGTATATAATTAATTAGATCTTATTGATTTCTTAGTGATGCTTGTGTCTATCTTCAACATTAGGGGTGTGACAATTTCAATGAGTCTAATTGGTTTAGTTTATAATTCTTGCATTCTACTGTCTCTTGTTTAATTGGTTGTCGCATTAGATTAAGGAAAACTTGCTTCAATCGTTGGGTTGTGAGCTTGAACGTCTTAAATATTGATCTATAGCCCTAGAGTGCACTAGTTGGCTTTCGTTGTATTTATAGCGTGAGTTTAGGCTCATAGAATTAGGGACCATTGGCACCTCCCTATGAATAAAACATGGAATACACGCATCAATTAAAACAAGGATGTGACAATTCAGTAGATAGAATTGGAGAGCTAGCAAGGAGTAATACATCATAAGTAGATACGCTTCACGTTCCTGGTAGACCCCTAATTTAGTTAGTATCTTTTGGGATAGTTGACTAGCAACTAATTCCACCCTCCTCTTCAAAACCGAGATATCTTAATTCATAAAATATAAAAATACAAAAATAACCATCCCTCACCTTTAGACTTAAATCGACATACACTTCAGCCTAACGACACTATTTCCCTAGAGAATGATAACAATACCCGTGGCTTACCCTAATACTACACTACAACGGTTAGGTTCATTGCCTAGGGTGTTGAAAAACTTTCTCGACGAAAAGGAAGTTCCTTTGACCCCGAACTACACGTGTAGCGTTATCAAGTTTTTGGCGCCGCTGCCGGGGAATAGTTATTGCTTAGGCTTGATTTATATCTCGTTTAGGTCTACTCACAAGATTCCTATCAAGTGAGATTTTTTCTTTTTATTAGCTTCCTTGTAGTCTATCCCCCTTCTTTGTTCCTTTGTTCGTAAAACTTGTCCATTGACTCTTCCGTTCACCATTATGGAGAACGCGAATCCACTATATATGCGATTAGGTTTTTTCATAAAAAATTATGATATTACTAAAGCGGATTATTCAAGATGGTGAGAAGAAAGTAACAAAGTCCATAAACCTTATGAGGGTTTCACCATTCCATCAACCCCACAAAACACCTCATCTAGTGAAACCTATGCTTCGTATGAGCCTTCACCTAGGATAGAATTTCGTGAGCAACCTCCATGTTTAGAAACTATTGTTAGTGAGGCCCTTTGGAGAACTGACCAAATCTGTGAAAATATTATGATAAGAAACCAAGCATTAAACCATAAGTTGGATCAATTACTGAGTTTGTTTCATCACGACCTAATGAAATTGCACATGATGAGCATATAGATGATGTAGATGTGATTGAGGATAAGGTGAAAAGTCTAGACCCACAAGGTATCCCACAAGTCCCACCATCATTTAAGGCATACACACCGCACGTGACTTACCCGGAAGTAGTAGAAGAGATTTTAGGAATCCCGATGGAGGTAGAACATTTGAACCAAACGCAACTAGAGAATACAGGTTTGAATACTTGTAGTCTTAGTTTTACTAATAGTTATTGGGGATTTCCTAGTGTTGATGAACCGAAACCTCAATCTTTACATCTAGGAGACAAAAGAGGAACCGACCCACCCATCAACCAATTTAGTCCGGGTAGTTTTAGGATGAAGGAAGCCATTCACACACCCACTTCACCTCACGTGGAAAAACGCCACCCTAAGGGTGTGTATCGCTACTATCACCAGCACTTAAACTTAAGTGTAGGGAAAACCTCCCCTTTATCCGTTAAATAAGGGTAGAGTCAGGCTCGTGACTCGAACAAAAACAAGCGCTTCTTGGGAGGCAACCCATGTGTATTTGTTTTTCATTTTCATTTGTGTGTCGTATATCTTTTATTAATTGTTTATTCTCATGTTTGAATTTGTAAAAATGCTTTATTTTGTCTTTAACCTCGTCTTAATTACATATAAAGGTATTTTTCATAAGGGATAAGTGTAGGGAGGATTACACACGTTTTCAAAAGAAACGTGAACATAAGAATTACAATTATTTAAAAGATATACATGTATGTTTGTTCGAGTCAAATGCTTGTATCGAGTCATAATGGATGTTATTGCAGGAAATTTTTCCAGATTCTAAAGGTAAAAATTTTCCAGAAAATCGCAGACCAGTTTCTGTCATGATAACCTAACGGCGTCAAGGCCGCAACCTGACGGCGTCAGGAGGAGTAGAAACTGCTTACTACTTTTTCTCGTTTTCTGTGCTACTTATAAATTTTTGGAATTTTCCAGGTCTTAATTTTCTAGAAAATCTGCAAACATCCATTCCACAAGCATTATATCTTATTTAAGTCTGGAATTACATCTTGTTGTGATTTTTCTTTGTTCGGTTTGATGCGTTGGGTTGTTTGTTTTCTTCAAGTGTGCAAGTTTAATTTATCAAGAAGAAGATACATAAGATCGGAAGGAGCTCTTCACGCAAACATTCTTCTTGAAGAAAGATGTAACCACTACTTCACACGGATCCTACCGAGCTAATCAGGGGAGTATTAGTTTCTTTCGTCTTTTATTACCTACCATTATCATAACTTTGATACTTTCGGGGAACATTGGGGACAATATTCAGTTTAAGTTTAGGGAGGGAAAATAAAACGGGAACTTTGAAACTATGCTTATCCTTGATTATTTGCTTTGTCCAATTGCATTTGTGTAATAAACCATGAGAAAATGTCGGTTAGGGTGATTTTGGCACCAAATTTAAAATTTTTCATGACATATAGGAGTGGGCCATTAGTCTTAATAAAGCGTCTCATGGATAGGAAGTTATATGACTAGCACAAAAACCCTTTACCACTTAAATTCCACCCAAAATGTGAGGATCGCCCTTAGATTAGTAGGAATTAAAGCATTCATCTTTAATGCTTAGTGTGTGAACCGGTAGTATAATAGATTCTAGAACTTGTTTTGTGATGCATCCCGAGATTGCTAATAAGACTACACTTGTGTAGTTAGGAATAACTAAATGATAAGAGGCATTAGGATAACCCTTGTTTGATACCCGTAATATAATTACTTCTTCCACATCGGTTGAGTAATTCCCCCACACCTTTGCGTTGTACTTATCTTTAGTACACGATACCCCTAGTTAACCCCTCAGAACCAATCCTTTTCGCGGTTCTCGTGATGTTTCGGTTTCCCGGAATATCAATGAAGAGCATTGTTTACACCCCACCCCCAAATGTACACCCAAATCGCCTTAGCCTACCTTGTATGCACTCACTTTTAGTGCATTATTGTTATCACCCTAAAAACCCTTAGTTCAATTATCTAGTTGCTTGCATAAGTTGCTAAGTCGAGTCATATCCTTTGTATACAGTTTTGGGATGATTGGGACTCATGGGAAAAGTTAAAGTTTATGAAATGACGGGAAAGGAACGTTAAATTCAAATTCCCTTTATTTGCGTAATACTGTACTCCAAGTGTTTTGATCTTTTCAATTCGGGTCAAATTAGTGTTAGAGTAATAAAAATTCAAGTGTAGGGATGTGCCTATAAATCAATATCATTTTGATGTTACCGTAGAGGATGGTAGAGTAAAGGTGTATGAAAAAAAAAAAATAGAAAAAGAGAAAAAGAAAAAAATAGAGTGTTGAATATATATATATATATATATATATATATATATATATATATATATATATATATATATATATATATATATATATATATATATATATATATATATATATATATATATATATATACGGGCTACCATCCTATATCTATCATTTAAATTTATGTTTGTTTGTTTCAGTTATCTTGAGTTTAGAGTGTCGAATCTTGGCTTAGCAACGCCATTCTTCGTATGCTTGTAACATAAAGATTTTTGACTTGCCACCACTAAATAGCCTATCCCACCAAACCCTTTGTTTCCCTACCGTAAGCCTAACATTACAACCCTTTAAAAGACCTCTTTGATAGTCTTTCCTAGGTGCTTACGCCAAAGCGATGCAGGTTTGATCTATTCTCAAGCCTATGGTAATCTATGTACTAGGACCGGTTAATGAGTGTTTATCTTCCATTTTCAACTTGTTATATTTCATATACACCCGAGGATGTGAGTATCCAAACACCCCTTGTGAGGTGCTAGTATGTAATTTCCGTGCTTGTTATGACTTTTGTGGGGCTTAAATGTGTTGTGAATTGTTCTAAACCAATGCTTCATGACCCCTAACTTATAAATTAATTGGCTAAAAGTATATTTTCTTGAGGACAAGCAAATACCAAATGTAGGGATATTGATAAGGTTTTAAAATGTACGTTTTTGAGGGGTCGTTTAAGCCCATATTTGATCACTTTTGTATCCGTTATTACTTAATATCGTTCCTTTTCACTTTTTAGGTATCTTGAAGGCAAAATGCTAGAATGACACTTATTCGGATGAAAATGCGCGAATACACGAAGAAAATGGCCAAAGTCAAGAATCGAGACACTCAGGCTGCTGGAACTTAAGGGGACGGCGTCAGGCACAACTAGTGACGCCGTCGGACAACTTTTGTAACGGCTCAGTAGCCAAATTGCTCATTTACAAGTTACGGCTTCAGGTTTTAAAAGAGTAGGGCGTCGCAACTCAGACGGCCTAGATTTGATCCAGACGGCGTCAGAGACTGAAGGCGACGACGTCATAGGCATAAGGTGACGCCGTCACAAGTTGCAACATGGCGCGAAGTAGCTGATACTGTTTTGGCCATAACTTTTGCATACGAACTCGGATTTAGGTGATTCAAAAACCCACGCGACCTGAATGAGAAAATCTACAGTTTGATGAAAAAAATGGTCGTGACGCCGTCACTCTTTAGGTGTGACGCCGTCACTCTTTGCCGAAAGAAAATCTGCCTATAAATATAACATTATAACTTCACTTTTTGTAAGCCCTAAACCCTAAGTCCGATTCCAGGGTTTAGGTAGGTGTTTTTCCAGCAACTTAAATTGTTCCAAACAGTCTATAAACATCGTGTAATGGTTTGTTTGTTAATCCAATCCTATGTTATGTCTTCAATTATCATAATTGTTGCTTGCTCTTCATTAATTATGCTTGGCTAATTCACCTAGTGTTTGCTTATGGTTGTATGAAACTTGTATATAATTAATTAGATCTTATTGATTTCTTAGTGATGCTTGTGTCTATCTTCATCATTAGGGGTGTGACAATTTCAATGAGTCTAATTGGTTTAGTTTATAATTCTTGCATTCTACTGTCTCTTGTTTAATTGGTTGTCGCATTAGATTAAGGAAAAGTTGCTTCAATCGTTGGGTTATGAGCTTGAACGTCTTAAATAGTGATCTATAGCCCTAGAGTGCACTAGTTGGCTTTCGTTGTATTTATTGCGTGAGTTTAGGCTCATAGAATTAGGGACTATTGGCACCTCCCTATGAATAAAACATGGAATACACGCATCAATTAAAACAAGGGTGTGACAATTCAGTAGATAGAATTTGATAGCTAGCAATGAGTAATACATCATAAGTAGATACGCTTCATGTTCCTGGTAGACCGCTAATTTAGTTAGTATCTTTTGGGATAGTTGACTAGCAACTAATTCCACCCTCCTCTTCAAAACCGAGATATCTTAATTCATAAAATATAAAAATACAAAAATAATCATCCCTCACCTTTACACTTAAATCGACATACACTTCAGCCTAACGACACTATTTTCCTAGAGAACGATATCAATACCCGTGGCTTACCCTAATACTACACTACAACGGTTAGGTTCACTGCCTAGGGTGTTGAAAAACTTGCTCGACGAAAACGAAGTTCCTTTGACCCCGAACGACGCGTGTATCGTTATCAAGTTTTTGGCGCCGCTGCCGGGGAATAGTTATTGCTTAGGCTTGATTTATATCTCGTTTAGGTCTACTCATAAGATTCCTATCAAGTGAAATTTTTTCTTTTTATTAGCTTCCTTGTAGTCTATCCCCCTTTTTTGTGCCTTTGTTCGTAAAACTTGTCCATTGACTCTTCCGTTCACCATTATGGAGAACGCGAATCCACTATATCTGCGATTAGGTTTTTTCATAAAAAATTATGATATTACTAAAGTGGATTATTCAAGATGGTGGGAAGAAAGTAACCAAGTCCATAAACCTTTTGAGGGTTTCACCATTCCATCAACCCCACAAAACACCTCATCTAGTGAAACATATGCTTCGTATGAGCCTTCACCTAGGATAGAATTTCGTGAACAACCTCCATGTTTAGAAACTATTGTTAGTGAGGCCCTTAGGAGAACTGACCAAATCTGTGAAAATATTATGGTAAGCAACCAAGCATTAAACCATAAGTTGGATCAATTACTAAGTTTGGTTTCATCACGACCTAAGGAAATAGCACATGACGAGCATATAGATGATGTAGATGTGATTGAGGATAAGGTGAAAAGTTTAGACCCACAAGGTATCCCACAAGTCCCACCATCGTTTAAGGCATACACACCGCACGTGACTTACCTGGAAGTAGTAGAAGAGACTTTAGGAATCCCGATGGAGGTAGAACATTTGAACCAAACGCAACTAGAGAATATAGGTTTGAATACTTGTAGTCTTAGTTTTACTAATAGTTCTTGGGGATTTCCTAGTGTTGATGAACCGGAACCTCAATCTTTACATCTAGGAGATAAAAGAGGAACCGACCCACCCATCAACCAATTTAGTCCGGGTAGTTTTAGGATGAAGGAAGCCATTCACACACCCCCTTCACCTCACGTGGAAAATCGCCACCCTAAGGGTGTGTATCACTACTATCACCAGCACTTAAACTTAAGTGTAGGGAAAACCTCCCCTTTATCCGTTAAATAAGGGTAGAGTCAGGCTCGTGACTCGAACAAAAACAAGCGCTTCTTGGGAGGCAACCCATGTGTATTTGTTTTTCATTTTCATTTGTGTGTCGTATATCTTTTATTAATTGTTTATTCTCATGATTGAATTTGTAAAAATGCTTTATTTTGTCTTTAACCTCGTCTTAATTACATATAAAGGTATTTTACATAAGAGATTAGTGTAGGGAGGATTACACACGTTTTCAAAAGAAACGTGAACATGAGAATTACAATTATTTAAAAGATATACATGTATGTTTGTTTGAGTCAAATGCTTGTATCGAGTCATAATGGATGTTATTGCAGGAAATTTTTCTAGATTTTAAAGGTAAAAATTTTCCAGAATTTTTTTTCCAGAAAATCGCAGACCAGTTTCTGTCATGATAACCTGACGGTGTCAAGGTCGCAACCTGACGGCGTCAGGAGGAGTAGAAACTGCTTACTACTTTTTCTCGTTTTCTGTGCTACTTATAAATTTTTGGAATTTTTCAGGTCTTAATTTTCTAGAAAATCTGCAAACATCCATTCCACAAGCATTATATCTTATTTAAGTCTGGAATTACATCTTGTTGTGATTTTTCTTTGTTCGGTTTGATGCGTTGGGTTGTTTGTTTTCTTCAAGTGTGCAAGTTTAATTTATCAAGAAGAAGATACATAAGATCGGAAGGAGCTCTTCACGCAAACATTCTTCTTGAAGAAAGATGTAACCACTACTTCACACGGATCCTACCGAGCTAATCAGGGGAGTACTAGTTTCTTTCGTCTTTTATTACCTACCATTATCATAACTTTGATACTTTCGGGGAACATTGGGGACAATATTCAGTTTAAGTTTAGGGAGGGAAAATAAAACGGGAACTTTGAAACTATGCTTATCCTTGATTATTTGCTTTGTCCAATTGCATTTGTGTAATAAACCATGAGAAAATGTCGGTTAGGGTGATTTTGGCACCAAATTTAAATTTTTTCATGACATATAGGAGTGGGCCATTAGTCTTAATAAAGCGTCTCATGGATAGGAAGTTATATGACTAGCACAAAAACCCTTTACCAGTTAAATTCCACCCAAAATGTGAGGATCGCCCTTAGATTAGTAGGAATTAAAGCATTCATCTTTAATGCTTAATGTGTGAACCAGTAGTATAATAGATTCTAGAACTTGTTTTGTGATGCATCCCGAGATTGCTAGTAAGACTACACTTGTGTAGTTAGGAATAACTAAATGATAAGAGACATTAGGATAACCCTTGTTTGATACCCGTAATATAATTTCAAATTCCACATCGGTTGAGTAATTCCCCCACATCTTTGCATTGTACTCATCTTTAGTACACGATACCCCTAGTTAACCCCTCAGAGCCTATCCTTTTCGCGGTTCTCGTGATGTTTCGGTTTTCCGGAATATCAATGAAGAGCATTGTTTACACCCGACCCCCAAATGTACACCCAAATCGCCTTAGCCTACCTTGTATGCACTCACTTTTAGTGCATTATTGTTATCACCCTAAAATCCCTTAGTTCAATTATCTAGTTGCTTGCATAAGTTGCTAAGTCGAGTCATATCCTTTGTATACAATTTTGGGATGATTGGGTCTCATGGGAAAAGTTAAATTTTATGAAATGACGGGAAGGGAACGTTAAATTCAAATTCCCTTTATTTGCGCAATAATGTACTCTTAGTGTTTTGATCTTTTCAATTCGGGTCAAATTACTGTTAGAGTAATAAAAACTCAAGTGTAGGGATGTGCCTATAAATCCCTATCATTTTGATGTTACCGTAGGGTTTTTGTGCTAGCTATATAACTTCTATCCATAAGACATTTTATTAAGACTAAAGTTTCACTGGTAAATGTCTTAAAAAAATTTAAATTTGGTGCTAAAATTACCTTAACAAGTATCTTTTTTGTTTTATTACACAAGTATTAGAAAACACGACAAATATCAAGTGAGTGATTAGTTTATAAGGTTTCCCTTTTTCTCTCCCTACACTTAAATGAAACATTGTCCTCAATATTCTTAAAAAGTACCAAATTTATGATACGGAAAAAAATAAAAGAGATAAGAGAAAATAATACTCTCCTCATTTAGCTCGGTATGAACGAAAACGTTTAAATCTTCATTCAAGAATCGTCAAAAGACCATCCTCATCCAATGAATCCTGTAATGACAAAACAACAAACTAAAGCATCAAACCGAACAAAGAAAATTCACAACAAGATGCAATTCCAGATTTATAAATAAAACAAAACAAAACAATTAAAGGATAGGATACTTGTAGAATGAAATACGAATAACATGCAAAAAAATTGGACATTCAAGAAATTCTGGAAATTTTTCAAAAGTTAATTTTCAACATTTAACAAAAATCTAGAAAAACTGTGCTACAGTAGCTGACGCCGTCAGGTGTAAACCGTGACGCCTTCAGATTATCCTGGCAGATTTGTTTCGTTTTGTTTTCTGAAAATTTTTACTCGAAAAACCTATTTTCTAAAGTCTATTTTCTTGCAGAAATTCATAAACCAAATCAACAAGTATTGACACACAAAGACAAATAAAACAAACAAGCATGCAAAGAATTTAAACTATAAATCATCACATAATCAATTTAGGTTCTTAATAACCACATATGATCTTCCCTACACTTATTACATGCTGAGTACCCTTAATCACTAACGAGACGAAATCAAAAGCAAAACAAAGCATAATCACGTAAACCTTAATCATGCAATAATTCATAATCAAATACTATCATGCAAACAACCTAAAAGAAAAATTAAAAGCAAATCAAAGCAAGTAAATAAAATATGCTCGGGTTACCTCCCGAGAAGCGCTTGTTTTTGTTCGAGTCACGAGCCCAACTCTACCCTTATTTAACGGATATAAGGGAGGTTTTCTCTACACTTAAGATTAAGTGCGGGTGATAGTAACGATACAGACCATTAAGATGAAAATATGCCACGTGAGGCGAAGAGGTGTGTGAATGTCAAAGGATCTACTACCTTCATCCTAAAAATACCCGGACTACATGGGTTGATGAGTGGATTACAACCTTCTTCAATTCCTAGATTTACATCCATGGATGGAAAATCGGGTAACGATTTTGGTTGAGGCTCCGGTTCATCAACACTTGGAACTTCTCTAGAACTAAGAGAAAGATTATCACTACAAGTATTCAAACCTATTTACTCTAGTTTTGTTTGGTCCAAATATTCTACCTCCATTGGGGTTCCGATAGTCTCATCTACTATAATATAACTTTGAGGCCCGGGTTCGATGAAAAACCTATGAGGTATGAGAAATCCAAGATGGTGGAAGATGGCTGTGATCATGCCGAGAAAGAAAACCCACAAGAGTGTGATGGGTCGAGTAATGGGCTAGGAGTTGTAAGAGAAAACACATGTGAAGGTTGTGAGAATTTTCAAGGAAATAAAACTCGCTTTGGTGTAATCTTAGAAGGCAAACAATAATGTTACGGATGGTTATCGAGGGGCTGATCAAGAAGATGGGGCGAGCACATCGGAGAGTGATGACTTCGTGATCATCACATAAACCTGCTGAAAAAGATTCTATAACATTAGGGGGTGAATGTTAGACCATTAATGTTATAGAATCAAAGATTAGGGTAGTTAAGTATATATTTATGTTATGTATTTGTAAGTTTTGGTATAAACTGAAACATTGTATTGGGCTAGGTCCAAAAGATAACAATATAACCGCTTTAGAAGAGGGTTGTACCTTTAGAAGTTGTGTCGTTTACTTTTGTAGAATCGGTCTAACTCCTTGAGCAACCACCGTTTCAGTTTGCGTATATAGGTAAAGATTCTGTAAAACAATCATCATTCAATATGATCAATCAATACATGTTCTGTTCGATTGGTGATAATTATGTTGTATCATATTACAACATAATCGTTATTATGTTGTGATAATCATTCGAATAAATTCTTGTTAATCTTGTATGTATAATTCGATCCTGGAAACATTATGAACCTGTCAAATCCGAACATCGTGCTATCACACTGGAGAAGAACCCGAGGGTCATAAAATCCTTAAGTTAAATTCTTTACAATGTTAAATTCAATAGCACACTTATTATTACGAGCAGATTGATGAACATAAGTTAAATTATTTACAATGTTAGCGGTTACAAGGACATTATGTAGGTGAAGCAGTTTATGGAGAGTCGACAAAATGCTATGATCGTGTTTGTGATGGGTAGAGAATAACTATCACTAATAGAGATAGACGGATAAATAAACTTATTAAAAACATTACTAAGACAATTAAAAGAAGTGATAACATGAGAAGTAACACATGTGTCCATGTTCCATGCACGAGTAGTTGTGTCTTGAAGCGTCATAGTGCTAAAGGCATGTGGCAGCACCGTATCGTGCCCCGAAGGTAAAGATGCGGTATTACACAACCTCAGGAGTCGTCTCGGCCTCCTAAGCACTCAACCCAGAAGTTGATCTGACTGATGGTGAAGGCCCAAAGCCAGGCGTGCTTATGATGGAAGATGTTAGTCGGTTATTAACTCGTTGGACTGTGCTAGAAGTTTGGGATGTGACTGAAAACCAAACTGGGATAGTAACTCTTGTTTGGCCTAAATTTAGGCCAATGAATAGGCTTTTTGGATTAGTGGTATGTGCCATGGGACGTGAGGAACATGGATGAGTTATTACTCGGCTGAGCATTAGAAGAAGATACATGCACAAAGCAAGTACGGAGTATTACCAAAACGAGAAAATCCTTTAGCAAAATTGAAAAATACCCGAGGCTCAAAAAAAATAATTTAAAATAAAAATATATCGAGTTTGTTTTGGGGCTTTCATCAATGCCACATTTTCAACATAAAGCTTTCACAACAAATCCTTGTAGCATTGCGATGGAAGCTCCAGATCAAAAAAGCCATAAAGACCATACTTCTTTAGATCATCCTAATGAAAACGAATGACTTAATCGAATAAATACAAACAACAACTTTGTTAATGGAACAACTGTAAACAAAAACTTACATAAATGGGACATGCTTTGAACCTTCTTTCCGGACTTTGTTGGTCCATGAAACTTGTTCTTCTATAGCAATGCCACAATTATAGTGAGTCTTACTAGCAATGTCTTGCACATTCCTACGATAAGACCTACCAGATGATGCAAAGGAAAGCATATTAACGGCTAAAGGAATTTTGGGAATAGTAGATTGGGTGTAAAACCGAGGAATGGTGCAAGATTGGGTTTTGATACTATTGGTTTTGTGGGGAGATAGTGTTATGAAAGAGACAATGCAATATATAGTGGATATAATAGGTTTTAAAATATAATAAAAAACAAAAAAGGGATATACACATGGAGATGATGTGTATGATAACCTGCTCCACGCAAACATCAGCAGGTTGCCCGGTTAACGAGTACAAAAAACAGACGGAATTCAAAAGTATGAGATTATAAAAGAAAAAAACTAGGCTACATATAACTGAATGCAGTGACAAATTAGATGAATTACTAAGTAATTAGCCTTTGTTTTTCTATAAAGTTATTAAAAAAATGAAAATTGTACCAGGTGCACGCAGTTTATTAGGGCAAATGATAAAAAAAAGTATTATATTTGATATCATTTGCTTTTGTGGTTAGCGAACAAATTTTTTGCTTTTGTGGGTACTATACTTTCAAATTCATCCTCTTTAGGGTATTTTGCGAAATTTTTGGACATTTTTGCCCCTCTTAGCTAATGGAATTTTTTTTCTTCCGAAGGGCAAAAATGTCACATAATAGCCTAAAGAAGATTAATTTGAAAGTATAGTACCTACAAAAGCAAAAAATTTTCGCTACCCACAAAAATAAATGATGACAAGTATGATATTTTTTTTTATTATTCGCCAATCAAATTTAATTTTAGTTTAACATGTGCAACTTAAATTGATTTTGGCCATATTTCCTCTCTGACCCGTGTACGCACGATGTAGACGCGGGTTGTAAAAGTAATGAGCCGTTTCATTATAACTGTTTGTTAAATGTTGTTTTTAGTCCCTTTTTATAAACTTGTTGGTATTACACTTAGTTTAATCCAATAATGGTGATTGTAATGTTAAAAATAACAGCAATATAATACTAAACTTAGTAAAGGTTATGAAAATCAAAAACTTTACACTCATAAAACTATATCTAAAACTGGACTATGAGTAAATTGCAAAAATAATTGTTCTTCTCATATGTCGAAATCGTAGATAGTCAATACATTTTAAAGTGCAAGTGTCGTCTTTGTGGGAAACCTTTGGTGTAGATATTATCCATTCCTCAAAATGAAATGACTAATATCCCCTTCCCTCTTGTGAGACTTTTTCATTTCAGTTTTGGGCATTAGTCATGTCCGTACTAACAATTTCCCACATAGACGATGCCTACACTTTCAAAAAGTAAAGAATGCATGTGCCTGTGATTTAGACATACCACAAGGACGGTTTTGCAATTTACTCTTAGATTAATTTATAAACTTTTAGGTTTGAATAGAATTTTTTAAAGGGTAATAAGAATATAACATTATTACTTTACATACAACCTCTAAAGTTTAATAGATTTTTTTTTCTTTCTTTCTTTATTTTTTTAGTTTATTTGCAACATATGATGTGTTTGGCAAAAATAGCATTAGTAGAAGCAGTAAGAATTAACTATAATTTTCTATAATAATGTTCGATAATGTAGTTGTAGTTGTAATTATAATGTCTAAAACACTAACATTCTCATCACTACCTAGTACTTTCCTTAACAAACTCAAACCAGGCATGATCCTAGTATTAAAACCAAACCCAAAAACCTTCGGGTTTCTCTGGATCAACCCGACAAGATCCGACCCGAATAACCCAAGTTCTTAAAAAACTTTAAGTTTAGGGTTTAGGGTTTTGTGGGCTATGCAAGAAAGGATCTTAGGTGCAAAAGAAATGATCTTTTTGATCTGAGTATTTGCTTAAACCGTAATTCTTGAAAGGGGTGATGACTTGGAGGTGTTGGGTGTGAGAGATAAGTTGGTTTTAGAGGTGATTTTGAGGGTTTCTTGTGGGGTGAAGTTGAGGGTGGTTGTCAGGTAGCTGGTCATGGTGGTTTGTGGTGGTGGTGCGGTGGTGTAACGGCGCCGGAGAAAGGTGGAGATGCGGTTCATGTTAAGTGTGGGGTGGATATGAAAATAGTTTGACTTACGGAGGGGGGCGGGGGTTGTTAAAGATTGTTTTTGAGCTTAAAGGTTATGTTTGGCGAAATGAGTTGTGGCTCGGGACGGGGCAGGATGTAGTTTGACGAATTAATTGGAGTTAAATCTTAGACTAAAATACACCGTTGGTCCCTAAACTTGGCAAAATGCTTCGTGATGGGACAAAACTCGGCCTTATCATCGCCAGAGGTCCAAACCTTGGCCTTTAAATGCCAAAATCGTCCCTTGACCAGGATTGGCATAGTCAAACCTAATTTTCTGGATTTCCTTCGAGGGTATAATAGACCATTCACATTTTTGACCCAACCTAGTTAAAATGTAACCCAACCTTCAACCATATATGTATCGGCTACGACCAACATTGAACCCTAAAATATAATCACCACACATTCTACCCAAAGCAAAAAAAACAATAATGTCACAAAACGATAAGGGGAAGGCTTTGTTGAGTTCGTTGAGGAAAGCAGACTGCCCAAATGAAAAGGGTTTGGGTGTTAAGAAGGAGAAGGAAGAGGCTGACGTCTTGTTATCAAAGTTTAACGATTTGGGAGAAAGGATTAAAAATCTGGAAATTTTGTTTGAATATCTTAAGGAAAGGAAGGAAAAGAAGAAAAACGATGATATGGAGAGTTGTGGGTCTAGCTAAGTGTATGTTTAGATGATATTAAACATTTGTAGTTCTTGAGAACATGAAATCGATGAATAAAAAATTGGGTTCTTATTTAAGTAATTGTGTTTGAAATCGTTTTGCATTTCTTAATAGGTTTGACTTACCCAAGTCATACCACAATAGTAAGTTACAATTTGTTGCCTTTCATAAGTTTGTTTGACTTGGGTAAGTCAAAATTCAAGATGTTACAATACACCATTGTTAATACATTGTTGTTTACTGCTAAAGCGTTTGAATTTTCAACCCGTATTTTTAAACCACTGCCTCTAATTTTGCTGATACGGGGGTGTTTGGTTTTGCTGTAACAAACTTTGCTGATAAAAGGGGCTGTTTGGTTTAACTGATACAAGGGGATGTTTGGTGATACATTATGATTTAGTGCTTAAGTATTTGCATTTTCAACACATCTTTTTAAACCATTGCCTTTGCTTTTGCTGATACAAGGGGGTGTTTGGTTTTGTTAATTAAAGTTTTGCTGATACAAGGGGCTGTTTGGTTTTGCTGATACGATGTTTGGTTTTGTTGATACTAATTAGACTAAAATACACCCAATATCCCAATACAAGAACAAATTAAAAAACACATAACCAAGATGATATTTTATCATTAATAAAGTCTGTTAAAGATCATAAACAACTACATCAAATCTAATTTACATACCCTTTTTAGCAACCTATATTCCCAAAATTATCACCCAAAAGACCGCCTTTATCTACCCCCATGGAAAACCCAAAATTCAGGCATTATCTTCAGCCATTTTCTTAACAAAATCTTGGTTAAAACGAATAGCTTCATCTATTTCACCAACAATCTGTATGAGTTGGGCAAGTTGGTGTGTGTGCCTCGACAGGATTTTCGTCAGCGCATCCACACAGTCAAGCGCAATTCCCCGAGGTCCCAAAGCTTCAGTCTCTTCTATCAGCTCCCTACGCTTCATGATTCCTGTCTTCAGATGGTGATTGCACTGAAGAACTAGCTTCTTCAGAATCCCTTCTTGGGCAGCCTCTTGTTCAAACCAGATAGCCATACGATCATTCAAATTTGGTGAATCATCAACCTCCATGAGTTCATTCAAAATGGGAAAATCTGCCATTGGAAAATTGTTTGTGTGTGGAAAAAGTGGTGGATGAGTTTATCGGTTGGTGTGCACTAGTTAATATCGTCTCCGGTAAGAGACGGTCAAGGGTCTAATAGTTACTTTTTTTTCACACTCGGTCCCTGAATCTTTCTTGGTTGCCGTTGTCATACTTAAAACTCCCGCCCAATAATCACTTTAGAATACACAATTGGTCCCTCAAGTTGCCAACTTACGTATACTACAACTTAGTTGAAGATTAAACAACACAAAACCATTAGAAGTTTGACTTTGTTAAGTCAAACTTCTAAAACATATCAAATTATCAATAAACTCCAAAACAAATATTGAGTAATCGTTTTACAATTTTGACTTTACAAAGTCAAATATTGAGTAATGATTTTGCAATTTTGACTTTACATAGTCAAATATTGAGTAATGGTTTTGCAATTTTGACTTTACATAGTCAAATTGCAAATACTAGCTACAATCAAATTGCCACAATCAAATTGAAATGTGTTAGGATCAGGGGAGTATAATCGAGAATAATTAGTAGCAAAACAAAAGGAGATCAGACAAAAGTTTCTTGTATTACAAATCAAAGGATACAAGATGAGTAGTGTCGTACAAATGAGAAGGATTAGCCCTTATTTATACTAATGGCTAATATGATTCTAGAAGCTTCTAACCTAAATATCCTAGATATTTCATAATATAATTTCTACTAATCTCTAGATAATTCTTCTTAAGTATCTCCTTTTCTAGATTCTTCCAAAATACCCTTTAGACTAAAATTACTAAACTACCCTTAGGAGGTGAAGTCACAATATCTAACAATCTCCACCTTGAGTTCAACTCCTAAGTAACACCATATCGAATTCCATGTTCCAAAGGCTAGAGATACTAGCCAATTTCAAATCGAACAATCGATTCCCAAAAGCTATCCGAAACAAAATCGATCTAAAACAAATGCCGATAACTTCACAACGAACAATCAAATGTTAGCCGAAAAATTCAAAACGGCTAACCGAACATACCAATCGGCTCAAACGATCTTCACCAGCGACAATCAAATTCAAGCAACAAACTTCAAAAGCCTGACAAACGAAGATCCAAATTTCCAGGCTGACAAATTCCAAACGATTGAACAAAATTCAAACGACCTGATTATAACCAAGTCTTCAAACACCAAATCTATCTTCAAATGCAAATACCAAATTCAAATTCTAAAGACCCACTTATATAATAAGGATTACGGTCAAACATTCAAAGTACCTCACAATGTGAACCCGAGTCATCTTTAGCAACGGTCGCTGCCTGACCTTTTTCCTTAAGTTTAGGACAATTGTACTTCCAATGGCCTTCCTCTTTGCAATAATTACAAATATCTCGAGGATTGGGACCTCGAGAACGTGATGATGCTCCACCTTTATCTTTACCCTTTTCAAATCGATATTGACCCCTATCATGACTTGTAGTTGATAAGCCGACAGGTTGATCTTCCAAAGTTCCCGATGCTTGATGACGAAGCTCTCGGGAATGCAAACCGGATCGAACATCTTCTAATGTGATAGTGTCTTTTCCAACAACGAAGGAGTTCACAAAGTTCTCAAACGAGGGAGGCAACGATACTAGAAGAATAAGAGCAACATCTTCATCATCAATCTTGACATCAACATTTTTCAAGTCCATCAAGATCGAGTTCAATGCATCAAGATGATCTTTTAATGATGAACCTTCTCTCATTCGAAGCGAAAACAAACGTTGCTTCAATAACAACTTATTCGTCAACGACTTTGTCATATAAAGCTTTTCTAACTTCTTCCACACACCGGAAGCCGTTTCTTCATCCGCAACCTCGCAAAGAACCTCATCCGATAAAGATAGCAAAATAGTGGAATGGGCCTTTTCATCTTGTGAGGCATATTTTGCATCCGTCATATCAGCCGGTTTGGGGCCGGCTAGAGGTGCCCAAATACCTTGTTGTTTCAATAAGGCTCGAATTTTAATTCGCCATAAACTAAAGTTACTTTTCCCATTAAACTTTTCAATGCTAACTAATGACGATGATGTTTGAACAGACATATTATTCAAACCGGTTTACTAGTGATGTTCTGTAACAAAACCTCTCACAAGACAAATTCTGATCTTCCACAACACAAATTCTGATCTTGATTTCTCCTACCTTCAAACCCGATCGAACAGCAAACACCAAATACCAAAACGAAGAACAGATCCAAAATGATATCCAGATATTGAATCTTGAAAAATCAACCAGAAGCTTGCTTCCAAAACGATCGGTTAGCTCTGATACCAATTTGTTAGGATCAGGGGAGAATAATCGAGAATAATTAGTAGCAAAACAAAAGGAGATCAGACAAAAGTTTCTTGTATTACGAATCAAAGGATACAAGATGAGTAGTGTTGTACAAATGAGAAGGATTAGCCCTTATTTATACTAATGACTAATATGATTCTAGAAGCTTCTAACCTAAATATCCTAGATATTTCATAATATAATTTCTACTAATCTCTAGATAATTCTTCTTAAGTATCTCCTTTTCTAGATTCTTCCAAAATACCATTTAGACCAAAATTACTAAACTACCCTTAGGAGGTGAAGTCACAATATCTAACAATCTCCACCTTGAGTTCAACTCCTAAGTAACACCATATCGAATTCCATGTTCCAAAGGCTAGAGATACTAGCCAATTTCAAATCGAACGATCGATTCCCAAAAGCTATCCGAAACAAAATCGATCCAAAACAAATGCCGATAACTTCACAACGAACAATCAAATGTTAGCCGAAAAATTTAAAACGGCTAACCGAGCATACCAATCAGCTCAAACGATCTTCACCAGCGACAATCAAATTCATGAAACAAACTTCAAAAGCCTGACAAACGAAGATCCAAATTTCCAGGCTGACAAATTCCAAACGATTGAACAAAATTCAAACGACCTGATTATAACCAAGTCTTCAAACACCAAATCTATCTTCAAATGCAAATACCAAATTCAAATTCTAAAGACCCACTTATATAATAAGGATTACGGTCAAACATTCAAAGTACCTCACAATCTGAACCCGAGTCATCTTTAGCAACGGTCGCTGCCTGACCTTTTTCCTTAAGTTTAGGACAATTGTACTTCCAATGGCCTTCCTCTTTGCAATAATTATAAATATCTCGAGGATTGGGACCTCGAGAACGTGATGATGCTCCACCTTTATCTTTACCCTTTTCAAATCGATATTGACCCCTATCACGACTTGTAGTTGATAAGCCGACAGGTTGATCTTCCAAAGTTCCCGATGCTTGATGACGAAGCTCTCGGGAATGCAAACCGGATCGAACATCTTCTAATGTGATAGTGTCTTTTCCAACAACGAAGGAGTTCACAAAGTTCTCAAACGAGGGAGGCAACGATACTAGAAGAATAAGAGTAGCATCTTCATCATCAATCTTGACATCAACATTTTTCAAGTCCATCAAGATGATCTTTTAATGATGAACCTTCTCTCATTCGAAGCGAAAACAAACGTTGCTTCAATAACAACTTATTCGTCAATGACTTTGTCATATAAAGCTTTTCTAACTTCTTCCACACACCGGAAGCCGTTTCTTCATCCGCAACCTCGCAAAGAACCTCATCCGATAAAGATAGCAAAATAGTGGAATGGGCCTTTTCATCTTGTGAGGCATATTTTGCATCCGTCATATCAGCCGGTTTGGGGCCGGCTAGAGGTGCCCAAATACCTTGTTGTTTCAATAAGGCTCGAATTTTAATTCGCCATAAACTAAAGTTACTTTTCCCATTAAACTTTTCAATGCTAACTAATGACGATGATGTTTGAGCAGACATATTATTCAAACCGGTTTACTAGTGATGTTCTGTAACAAAACCTCTCACAAGACAAATTCTGATCTTCCACAACACAAATTCTGATCTTGATTTCTCCTACCTTCAAACCCGATCGAACAGCAAACACCAAATACCAAAACGAAGAACAGATCCAAAATGATATCAAGATATTGAATCTTGAAAAATCAACCAGAAGCTTGCTTCAAAAACGATCGGTTTGCTCTGATACCAATTTGTTAGGATCAGGGGAGAATAATCGAGAATAATTAGTAGCAAAACAAAAGGAGATCAGACAAAAGTTTCTTGTATTACAAATCAAAGGATACAAGATGAGTAGTGTTGTACAAATGAGAAGGATTAGCCCTTATTTATACTAATGGCTAATATGATTCTAGAAGCTTCTAACCTAAATATCCTAGATATTTCATAATATAATTTCTACTAATCTCTAGATAATTCTTCTTAAGTATCTCCTTTTCTAGATTCTTCCAAAATACCCTTTAGACCAAAATTACTAAACTACCCTTAGGAGGTGAAGTCACAATATCTAACAAAATGCTAAATGAAAGTTTGACTTTCTATTGTCAAACTTGCATCACCTACAATACGCACAAACAACAACATATGAACAAGCTAATTTTAACCAAACCATATAAACAAATAGTGTACCAAAATACCAAAATTTTTTTGAAACATTAATTGTCATAGGGTATTCAACCCACACACAAACTACAACCACTCAAATAATTCTATCACGGCTGTGGGGGAAGCTCGGTGGAGTTTCAACAGCTTCCTAGCCAACTCCCAGTTGTTGTTGATATTTTCATTCCCATCATGTCTCCTATCGCTGAGCCTGATATTCATTGACTTTAGGAACTGGGAACACGCAAGTATAAACTTAATTAAAGTTAATTCATGCTCTGTTCTGGGAAAAGCTCGAAACACCACAGTCTGTAGCTTGCCATGGCTGAATGTGTTTCTGCCTACAACACTGGGAAAATTTTCCAAAGGTAGAACACTAAGCGTGTTTGCAGCCTGAAAAATCAAATAGTTTTGAGAGATACTCAAACATGGAAATTTTGGAATGTTTATTTGCTACATATGCATTACTCCAAAACACTTACTCTGATATCCAGCATTTCCAAATTTGGACATCCACGAATCATTTCAATGATGAACGATAACATAACAAAATTCCCAAAATCGACATAAGACAGCTTAAGTTTAATCAGGGATAGAAAGGGCACATTCATCCTAGAATTAGCTTCCCGTATCAACTACAACAAGTTATAAAGATTAAATGTCATTACTGTTACACATTTCTTTAACATTGTAAATCATAAGTATAAAACTCAAATTGTTCTTATAGTGCAATCATCAAAATCCAATGCAAGGGTCTCAAGATTTTGAAGTCTTGTCAACTGAAAGATATCGGATGTTGTGATTGTCGTCACAACATTATAGCGACCGAATCTCAAATCTAACTTCCTCAAATTCCTAACATTTGCAATATCCCTTAGTCTCATCTCGTTTGTACTAGGACGATTCATTTTAAGAGACTCAAGTGACGGACAACCAGCAATAAAGTCCCAAACTGTACCGCTTAGAAAATTGACATGAATCAATTCTAAGCTCAGTAGATTTGGAAAGCCATGAAAATATTCCAGAGAAGCCAAAGAACAAACATGAAGTACCAGATGTTTCAACTCACTACGAGAGTAAAGTTGGGTTGGAAACGTAACTGGGTCACCATATCAGTTTGTAATAATCAGCTCCTCAATTCCATGGTCAGCCAAAAACAAGAGCCACTCATGAATCTCTTCATAATGAAAGTTTTCTATTCCAATCATTGATATTGGCTCTAAAGCGAAGACAAACTTTCTTATTGGACCCATAAGCCGATTTAAGAATCTAGTAATAAGCCTCCCATCAAACTCATATGTTAAATAATTAAAGAAATCCTCATCAACTATGACATCGGTGAGCAAAGTCCACTTAGACCTCCAGTTTCGCGCTAAACTAGAGGTTCTCACCGCTTCTAACAAAGGCAACCGATTCAAAATGTTAGTGATCACTTCATCTAGCATGTTGCTAATACGATCGATCGACATGGTTTTGTTGGAAGTTGGGTTGGTCTTTTGAGTTCTGGAAATGAGGATTTATATTCTTGATTTCGATTTTCAGTTTAACGTTTCTGGATGATGGTGTATTATGATTGGTAAAGTTGTTTGTTGGGTGGGTGTATTGGTTCCCGCGAAATTAAATGCAAGCGTATCAGGGAAGAAACGTCTAGTAGCCATACTCACAATTGGTCCCTGGGTTGAAGGTTGGGTCAAAAATATGAATGATCTATTATACCCTCGAAGGAAATCCAGAAAATTAGGTTTGACTATGCCAATCCTGGTCAAGGGACGATTTTGGCATTTAAAGGCCAAGGTTTGGACCTCTGGCGATGATAAGGCCGAGTTTTGTCCCATCACGAAGCGTTTTGCCAAATTTAGGGACCAACGGTGTATTTTAGTCTAAATCTTATTAAATGTAAAATTGTATCAAAATACATCAAACTAGATTTAGATATATTTTCAGCTTTTACGTGATAATTCATTATATTTTGAAAGATATTTAGGTAATTTGACTAACTATAAGCCTCCATAAGGCTCATTTAATGAGTTTAGGCTTATGGAGGCTTACAACTTATAAAAGCGTTAATAAGCATGTGTGATAAACAAAACTTATTTTATATAAGCTAGATATATTTAAAAGCTTAAGCCCATGTAAGCTCTTATAAGCCTCGCCTAGTCGCCCAAAACACAACCTAGGTGGTTCGGCTTATGAGTATGTCCGACGCAAAGTTTATAAGAGTTTTTGAAATTTTAAGTGTGTGTTTAATTGGTGAAGGAACATCTCATTTTTTATGGGAAAATGAAGAAACTGAAAACCCCTTTAGTCAATATTTTTTTCAAACAATTTTCAAAAAATGTGAAATTCTCACATTCCAAATTTTAACTAAAAAAATGAAAATACATTCTATCATTCTCTACTTTTTCCCTCTAATAGTAAAGACGATGAGATTTCATAATTTTACAATTCAAATATTTGATTGTAATTCTAATCACTATTGGTAACATCTCCACGTTTCATCTTTGCCGTCGCAATCCAAATTAATATTTGTAAAAGAAAATAAATAATATAATTCCATTTGAACGGTTTTTCAGAATTCTAATTCTTTAAAGAAGAGACAATTCTTCTCTCAAGGAATCTATAAATGGAAAAAAAAGAAAAAAAGAAAAAAAGGTTACTACAACTAAACGCTATCTAAGCTTTTAAAATATTTAATTTATAAAAGTCTCGCAAGCTAAACTTTTTGGCTTATTTTCTAGCTTATATGCTTATTTTTCATTTTGAAGTTGTGATAATTAAGCTCATATTTGAAAAAAAAAAAGAAATGAAAACGGGGTTATGAAATTTAAATTTAGTTTGTTACAAAAAAATGAAATATAAATTTTGTAAAATAAGCTTATAAGCCCAAAAGTAAGCTTATGCAAATGTTATTTAACATTTTCAAACAGAATTGTATAACCAGGACCACCATTACCCAATGCCTGTGACGATTTACAATGCAAAAATGATGCCGACCGAACCTAGCCGTGTCTAACCGAATATAACCGGGTCTAGCTGGATAGCCGGGTTTTGTTCGCATAGTGGTGGTTTAGAAAGATATAAGTTTCAAACTAAAGGTAGCAGCTTATAAGCTTGAGGCGTGTTCGTCCGAATCTCTCCGATGCCAACTTTAAAGCATTTTTCCGTAGTTGAAATTTATAAGCTAGACGAGTTTATTGTATACTTGAAATGATATGAGAGTCACGTACCAGGTTTATGGGAAACTTATAGCATTTGAAAACTGAATGATTTAGTTGTTATAAGCTTTGTATTAACCTCTTTAAGTTTCTTGACTGAAAATCAGTTACATACAAGATTTTTTTTTTCTTTTTTTTTTTTTCTTCTAGTTTTCAAGTGGCTGGATTCGATCATAGTCATTCTGAATGAATACGAGACTTTCTTTAGCAATTTTGAGCAACAAGCTAGTCATGGTCCAAATGCATCACCATATAAGTAAGCATTCCTATCAACATTAATTTCATGGAAATTTGCTAACAATATCACATGCCACATTGTTTGTAACTACTTAGATCTTTTCACCAAGTTCAAGTCTCATAACGACGAATGTGCATGCTTGGGTTAAACAACCATTCCAAAAGCAGACAACGAACGGTTAACTCTGCATTAGTGAATGATGTACTGAAGAAAAAAAAAACATTGAGAAGCAGTTTTTTGCATTTACATTGTATAGACTGTCCAACATTTGTTTGCAAACTTCAACTCTTAGATATCTTTACAAAAGGTTCGGTTTTACCTCAAGCTACTAGCATAAGCAGTCGATCTGTTTGGCTCTCAATGAGCCGATTGAGAGCCCCTCTCTGATTCGATCATAGTCATTCGGAATCTAACAGTCTCTGAAAAAATGATAAACCTGTTACTTTGCCTTCGTGTGCTCCACGAACATAGCTTCAACCATTACAAGGCATGCTAATTTTTCTTCAATTCAGAAATTAAGGAAGTCCTTTAAAGTGTACGTCCTTTTCTGAACGAGCATGAGGTTATGATCAAAAATTCCGTCATAGTCGTCTCCCGACATATCAGTGCCTTCTTCATCCTCTATAACATATGTTTTTGTTTTACCTCTTGCCTTATGCTTTTGCCGTAACGGCTTCTTTGCATTCTCCTTCACTTTCTTTTTTAAAGATGCTTTTTGGTCTTGTGAAATTTTGGCAAATCTTTGAGATTTGTTGCATATTGTGTGGCGCTCCTCAAAAGTTTCGCAAGACTTAGTATGAAGATGATCCGAAGATGCTGATGTATCACCTTCGCTTATGAGTTTAGAAATCGTAGATAGCTTGATATGAGTATTTTGACCGTGACTTTCATGGCTGTGCTCCAATACAGCAGCTGAACCTTCATCTAACATCCCATTGCTTTCGAGTCTCCCACCATAGCCACCGTCATCAGCTGAACCTTCATCTAACATCCCATTGCTTACGAGTCTCCAACCATAGCCACCGTCATCAGCTGAACCTTCATCTAACATCCCATTGCTTTCAAGTCTCCCACCATAGCCACCGTCATCGTCACCCATGCCATGCGGAGATACAAGGCTCTTCACATATACATGGCAATTAAAATTATAATTACATTCCGAAATTGTAGATAACTTGATATGATGAGGATTTCCACCGGTGGGACGTTCAAAGCTGTGCACCAATACAGCATCACATGAACCATTTTCTAACATCCATATGTTAACATGACCATGTAATTTATACCGGTGTGGGGTGTAATTCATTATTGTTTTTTGTCCATCATAACCAGGTGGCAGTAACCATCGTTCCCAAGACTCTTGTACATTGTAGTTTTTCATTACCCATATTTCAATTTCCTCAGTTTTCTTAAAATGTATATCTCGATAAGGAATGATGCATAGACAGTCTTTTATAGTCCCCAATTTATAGTCGTCGTCTTTAAACATGTCGCATTGATCTGGTGGAGGGATTTCTTTAATAACCTCTTTGGATAAATCAAAAGAAACAATTACTTTCCTTTGATTTTGATCACAAAAAAGCCAGTGAATCGCTCCATTGCATAAAGTACCATAGTTGTCATAGTAACCGTCCACTTCTCCGGCAACTGATCTCCAAACGTTTGATTTCAACGTTAACACTTTAAATCCAAAGTTCTTACTATATTCCTTAAATCCTATTACAACCATGAAATCATCTATGGATGAATCATAGCCAAAACCCGTCACTGAAATATAACGAAAAATACCATCCTCATGAGGATTTCTTAGTTTTTTCATCTCACGGGTTGAGGGATTAACGACAAAAAATTCACTATTCCAATGAGAGATGCATACAAGACCATTGGAAGAACCAACAAGATAATAAACCTTGTCCGGATAATCAGCAGGAACGTCATGATATAAATTAACCCGTGTATCTCCAATTTCATTATTATCTGCTTTCTTTTTACGATTGTAGTTAAGATGAGATTTGACAAAACGATGACTTGAGATTAACGAATTCCATGACTTAC
This sequence comes from Chrysanthemum seticuspe, assembly GCA_019973895.1. Classification (NCBI taxonomy): domain Eukaryota; kingdom Viridiplantae; phylum Streptophyta; class Magnoliopsida; order Asterales; family Asteraceae; genus Chrysanthemum; species Chrysanthemum seticuspe. The sequence goes on along the minus strand of BPTQ01000004.1, from coordinate 6,276,764 downwards.
ATACACTTTTACATCGGATGAGATCCTCTACTTGCGATCTTGATAGTATCTCTTCAATAATATCAATGTGAAGCTCTGGTATTATACCCGTCGATTTCCTAAAACAAACAAAAAAAAGATAAGTTTCGTTTTCATCGAAATTTAGTGCAGATATATAAGGTCATTATTTGTCAAAGGTTTACAATACATATGCTTCTTAGAAACTTCAATTTGTAGATAAAAAGAATCTTTTCATACATAACTGATCAATCAGCTGCAAGTTAAACATAGCATGCATGGTAGCAAATTAAGCGTAGCCATCATCAAGTTTATAAGAAAACAAACCTGATCAACAATCGTTGTTGTTGATGTCGTTTGTTTAACCGGAAACCGACAAGAAAGATGATCACTCCAAGAACAAAACCAAAAACAAAAATAATCATACTTAGACTTGCGGTTAATTCTTAAATGATTAGGGTTTGTTCGAGTTTAGTTTAACCTCAATGGGTATGATTAGGGTATGATTGAAACCTTCAATCCGAGCCTCCTTTTATAGACAAACTGACGCGGTAGGTGTTGGAGATGGATAAGGAATTAGTATTATCCAAAGCTTATGACGATTACCATACATAGTAATAGATATGAATCGTGGGTTTTAGAGTACGTGTAGGTACGGCAGAAGTAGGGTTTGGTTTTAGGGATCGAATAATGTGGCTGATATACCATGTAAATGGTATAATGATTTGATATCCATTTCATAATAGCATAGTACGATATATATAAGGTTACAAACGGCTTGAGCCCAATACATATCCGCAACAATATTATATTACAGGCTAACAATAGATATATATTAACTAAAACATTCTAAGTAATAATTAGAATAAATAGAAGATTTTTTTCACTTTTTAAAAGTCTACTCTATTAGCTTGGTTCGTGAGAGCCAAATTAAATAATGATATGATGATATAATAAAACCTTTTGAAACAACAACCAAACTATTTTTACCACACAATCACACAGTAATGCATGATGAAACGTAAATATTTTTTATAGAGAGACACCTAAGATTGTTAACCATAACCACCAATAGTACGCATTCCATCTGTCTAAACCACTTACTAACTATTTTGATTCGCATATAAAAGACTAGCTAAAAGACTCGTGAAATTCACGGGTATTTTAAAATAACGTCAAAAAAGATAGTTAATGGCATTGTGTATAATGAAGTTAGAGGTTACAAAGAAACACATTTGAATAAGTAAACATAAAATATAAAGTTGGTAACAATGAAACATACATTATATGAAACACAATAGTTAAATAACCAATAAAAGAACATAAACACATTCAATCATTTTTTTTTCTATTAACGCGAGATATGATGACACGTAGATGTGATCACAAAATGTGTAGCACTTCTTTATAAATCACGTTTGTTGTGGTATTCATGAGTTTTCCATCCTTATCACAAATAACCATGTCCAATCCTTTTTTGCTCCTAACGCTGGAGACGGCTATACAACTTGCTCATATGTAAAAACAGGCTATTGCAAATACAAACCTACTTTTCCAAGAGATTGTCTATCACTTTTGTTTATCATGATCACGAAAGAGACGAGCACTATGAACTGTTTTCTTATAATCTTTAACGGAAATCATTTATCGTAAGCTAAAATTTCATCCTTGCGATAAGCACTCATTTACCAAAATGGCTTCTAATGATTACAGTGGTTGGATGCAAGTTTTTATCAACCGGGCAACACGAAGTCTTGTTCCCTTTTACAAACCATTGGATTGATCGATATTTCATAACACTCACTTTCATTGTAAGTTTGTAGGTGGACACCCCGAATAATTTTAGACCGTTAATAAATTTTGTAGATAATACGTCTTCATTTACTTGTTATGTTTTCCAATTTTCAAACAATGATGCAGTCACGTGTACGTGACTTATTCGCCTAGAATAACCGAAAACATATGATCATTCCCAATGTCTACAACCTCATTTATAGGAGCAATTATGGCTTTTTCTGTGAAATATTTGTGTTCATTAGTTATCCAACATAGTTAGATAAGTAAAGTTCATAATTAAAGCTTTTGGGTTAGTTGAAACCTTAATGAGCATTTAATCATGTATGGCGATCCTAACTGCGCCATCATTTGCTTCTCTGAGCTTACCAACTACTGTCTTCAGAATCCATTCACTGGAGTCTCTAACTTCGCTGACATCTTTAGAAGAATCCGCAATCATCCAAATAATTGCGCTTAACCGCAACACTATACGATGGTCCCACAAGTAAGAATGTTTAGAAGTGGTGCTAACAATATCTTGTCGGGGTGCTTTTGGTATAACGGGTAGAATCTGCCGACAACGCCACTAAAAATAACAACCATGTTGCTGAACAATGCATCTAAGTTGTAATGTTTTTACTTACACAAAATGTCCTTTAATAATTTTTCTAGTGCCTCGAAGCAATGCATGTTAGTCATTGACCCTTCATCCCAAATAATTAGTTTACATTTTGCGCAACTATGCAGCAAGATCACTTTTAGGATTATGGAACATGTAGAGTCCTTAATCCTCATTAATGTTGATGTGAATTTTAAGTCGTGAATATGCGGTTCTCCCACCAATCATTAACAAAGATTCGATGCTGCTAGAGGCTGCATGTAAAACTATATCACATTTGTGTCTTATCGCGACCGCGAGTGTCTTTGATAAGAAAGTATCTCCAGTTCCATGTCCGTATAGAAAAGAAAAAAGAAAAAAAAACTCTGTTACCTGTCTATACGGAGTCCATGATGGTGTCAAGAAAACCCTTATGTTCTCATGTTAAACATCTATGTAGTTGCGAATACACCCTTTGCAACTCGACTGGATCATAGTCTAGCTCATCAGATATCAACTGGTACCAAAATTTGATATGAACCTATAATTTGGATATGGCATGTCCCCAAATTTACACAAAGAGCATCTTATTTTTCTTTTCTTTTTTTTAAATATGTCGAACATAAAAGTTTTTTTTGGAAGATTAACGTTACTGTATTATGGAGTAATCTACTTATTATAAAAGGTTGTATGCAATTAATATATGATGATATTCATCAAAATCAACCAAGTTTTAATATTTTTTCATTAAAGTCACTCAAACTTTGTTTTAGTTACATATTCCACTCAAGTTATTTTTTTTAAGTCATTCAAACTTTGTTTTCACTACATAAATCATTTAGTTTAAATAATGTTCTAATATTGTAAAAATTTTGAATACTTATTTAACAAAGGGACAAAAACTATTAAATTTGGTTATTATTTTGTGATATATAAAATTTATTGGGAGATGTAAAATTTCATGGTAGTTATTATTCAAGGTACAACTAATTTTATGCATGTCTAAATATTTTAAAGACGGCTCTATGATATCATTTTTTTAAATCAATTTCCTTATAAAATTCACTAAAGTTAAACGATATTAAAACTTTATATATTTTTGCAGTTAAAAAAACTTTTGGTTGACTTAGTGAAATGGTTTTGTAACTTAAGTAGTTTTTATAGTTGAAATAAAGTATTACTAAAGTGGAACAATGATGAACATTTTGACATTATAATATCCACATAGATCTGTTGGTTTTGTGTGAAAATCATGAAATAATAATCAAGTTTGAAATTTAACACCTAATTTTAATGATGGCAAATACCTGTAATAAAGAAGGAAGCTACACGAGTTGAATAAGAATAGAAAAAATGTTCACTTAGTTCAATAGGAGCAATATATTTGCAACATACATTGCTAAAAATCAATTTATATATGGTTATAATATTATTGTCTTACTCATGGTTGACCATCTTGAGAGCCTTTTTTTTCCCCGGTTCACCTTTTGTGCCGTATTTTGTCGTCTCGATTACTTGCACGATCACGTTTAGCAAAACAATTAGTGTTACATATATATAACAAAAGACAATATAACATACATATCAACTATCAAGTAGCCGATTCAAATTTTCCGAATTGGCCCAATGCTTCAGTTTCACATTACAAAATCTCTTTGAACGGATTAAAATCGAAGCCATGAGCGGACCCAGGGACCGGACCCATCCATTTTGTCAACCTAAAAAAATAGAAAAGACACGTAATAATGTGAAACTTAAATTTGCAAATAGCGTCTAACTGTTGTTAAAGTAATGAGAAATCTCACAAAAAGCCTCTAAGTATTGTTAAGGTAATGAGCAATCTTAAAAATCCTTTATAAGCAATCCCAAATATCCCATACGCTTTAGGATTTATCATTCATCTTATGTCATTCCGTTGGAATTTAATCCACCATTTGCAAGTCCTACCAAAACCAAATCAGATACATGAAATGCTAAAATCAAAATTACCTAAAGAAGAAGAATATTGATGATAGAAATAATAGAAGAAACCAAGAAAGAAAATTTCATACACATAATTAATAATCAAGTCAGTGTTCATGGGTTCACAAAATTTATCAATTACATCCTGTTAAGATAGTGCCACCAAAAATGCAAAGAAAAAGATACACAATCTATTACATATGTATATCTAACACCTAATTATACATTGAAAATAAAAGGAAGCCATTTGCATAGTCAATCATCTCATTCAAATCAAATAACTTTCAACATAATGCATACGTAATCTGCAAAAAACAAAACGTGGTGTTAAATGAACTATTAAGGATCACATGTAAACTATAAGACTAATCAACAATATTTATTAAAGAAAATGGAACTATAATAACCAGCTCTATTCAAACTTTTTTTTTTCTTTTTCTTTTTGGTCAAACTTGAATTGACCAAAAATATTAAAATCAATTAAATGAGAATGAAACGTTAAACGATTAGCCTTGGGTAAAAAAAATTAATTGCAAAATCATGAAAAATGTGACACAAATGGAATAGCATAATCTCAAAAAAAAAGGCCATACATGATTCGTCGTAAAAGAAACATGTTGCTTCAATAAATAGTTTTTGGGCCTTTTGATTTGTAGCTGCTATCGAAGTCCCTTGTTATTTGTAACTGATTAAATTTTGAAATTGGAATAAATTGCAAATTAGGAAAACATTGAATTAAAACAAAAAGCTTCTTGTGAAAGCTTGGTAGAATATAATTGGCTTTTCAATATTCTCATTAATTGTTGTTAATGTGAAACAATAAGAAACTATTGGTAGGAATGGTAAGGTTTAAACTTTAAATTGTTACTTTCTTACAGAAAAAGGGCCAGCAATAAAATGCTTCCAAATTTTTTTATTCCACGTGTCACAAGGAGCTTCATAGTTATTTTTGTAAAAAATTAATTAGAGGAGGCCTAAAAAACTCTATTTTATTAGTATAGATAGATAGATAGATTGCTTAAAGATAAGCATAAATAATAAATCCCAACTTTTCACTCACAAAAAGTGTAAAATTTAATTCAAATACTACATTTGTTCTAATTCCATAAAATGAAAACATATAAATAACATCTTGTTTCAAACGAGGATTCTCTACTCGCACTCACTAGCGGCGCGCGGGGTTTTACGCTCCAAAATTACATATAAGATCTCATTTATATTGGTTTTAGGTTTTATTCATAACACGTTTTAAGCAATGACAAATAATTTCTAAATTTTAAACACTTAAAGATAATTTTTGAAATATCATAGACAAATTATGTTAATTTTTGTTACAAAGGTACTCTTTAGGAACGAATTAGTTGTTTGAGTTAAAACATAGGCAATATTTAAGTAAATACTTATTAAAAAAATTAAAGTTTAGGTTTGATTTTTGCAAGATTAGGTAAATTACAGGGACCAATTATGTAATGTTATTTTACATGTTTGTTCCTAAAGGATGGATTTGTAATGACTGTTAAATAACAGTTAAACCTCAAGGGTTTCTGTTGATTTTCGCAATGGTATGTAGTCTTAAGGGATGGTATATGTAGATTTATGTTACATGTTTGGTTTATGAGAACTGAGATTTGTAACATCCTTAGTTGGGGACCTATTTTACAACGACATTATAACCCAACCCAAGGAATGCTTATGCAAATTTTTAAAGAAGAAGACAAACAATTTACTATTTTGTAAACAAAAAAACTTCGTGGAAATTGTATATATTTAAAGTTAAATTAGAATTTTAGCCCAGACAAACACAACTCCTATTTCATCAATTTTCACACTCGCAATGTTCGAATTAAATCTCAATCTCAACTCTAAAACCCCAACTAAAACCCGCAATGAACCCTTTATCACAATCATTATCTTCACTAAGCTGAAAAACTCTCATAACCAAATACTTAATCACCTCACTTCAATTCGATACAAGTGAAGCCTTTATCACTTAAATTTATGTTTGTTTGTTTCAGTTATCTAGAGTTTAGAGTGTTGAGTCTTGGCTTAGCAACGCCATTCTTCGTATGCTTGTAACATAAAGATTTTTGACTTGCCACCACTAAATAGCCTATCCCACCAAACCCTTTGTTTCCCTACCGTAAGCTTAACATTATAACCCTTTAAAAGACCTCTTTGATAGTCTTTCCTAGGTGCTTACGCCAAGGCGATGCATGTATGATCTATTTTCAAGCCTATGGTAATCTATGTACTAGGACCGGTTGATGAGTGTTTATCTTCCATTTCCAACTTGTTATATTTCATATACACCCGAGGATGTGAGTATCTAAACACCCCTTGTGAGGTGCTAGTATGTAATTTTCGTGCTTGTTATGACTTTTGCGAGGCTTATATGTGTTGTGAATTGTTCTAAACCAATGCTTCATGACCCCTAACTTATAAATTAATTGGCTAAAAGCACATTTGCTTGAGGACAAGCAAATACCAAGTGTAGGGATATTTGATAAGGTTTTAAAATGTACCTTTTTGAGAGGTCGTTTAAGCCCTTATTTGATCACTTTTGTATCCGTTATTACTTAATATCGTTCATTTTCACTTTTTAGGTATCTTGAAGGCAAATGCTGGAATGACACTTATTCGGATGAAAAGGCGCGAATATACGAAGAAAATGGCCAAAGTCAAGAATCGAGACACTCAGGCTGCTGGAACTGAAGGGGACGGCGTCAGGCACATCTAGTGACGCCGTCGGACAACTTTTGTGACGGCTCAGTAGCCAAATTGCTCATTAACAAGTAACGGATTTAGGTTTTAAAAGAGTAGGGCGTCACAACTCAGACGGCCTAGATTTGATCCAGACGGCGTCAGAGACTGAAGGCGACGACGTCATAGGCATAAGGTGACGCCGTCACAAGTTGCAACATGGCGCAAAGTAGCTGATACTGTTTTGGCCATAACTTTTACGTACGAACTCGGATTTAGGTGATTCAAAAGCCCACGCGACCGGAACGAGAAAATCTACAGTTTGGTGAAAAAAATGGTCGTGATGCCGTCACTCTTTGCCGACAAAAAATCTGCCTATAAATATAACATTATAACTTCACTTTTTGTAAGCCCTAAACCCTAAGTCCGATTCCAGGGTTTACGTAGGTGTTTTTCCAGCAACTTAAAGGGTTCCAAACACTCTATAAACATCGTGTAATGGTTTGTTTGTTAATCCAATCCTATGTTATGTCTTCAATTATTATAATTGTTGCTTGCTCTTCATTAATTATGATTGGCTAATTCACCTAGTGTTTGCTTATGGTTATATGAAACTTGTATATAATTAATTACATCTTATTGATTTCTTAGTGATGCTTGTGTCTATCTTCATCATTAGGGGTATGACAATTTCAATGAGTCTAATTGGTTTAGTTTATAATTCTTGCATTCTACTGTCTCTTGTTTAATTGGTTGTCGCATTAGATTAAGGAAAACTTGCTTCAATCGTTGGGTTGTGAGCTTGAACGTCTTAAATAGTGATCTATAGCCCTAGAGTGCGCTAGTTGGCTTTCGTTGTATTTATTGCGTGAGTTTAGGCTCATAGAATTAGGGACCATTGGCACCTCCCTATGAATAAAACATGGAATACACGCATCAATTAAAACAAGGATGTGACAATTCAGTAGATAGAATTGGATAGCTAGCAAGGAGTAATACATCATAAGTAGATACGCTTCACGAACCTGGTAGACCCCTAATTTAGTTAGTATCTTTTGGGATAGTTGACTAGCAACTAATTCCACCCTCCTCTTCAAAACCAAGATATCTTAATTCATAAAATATAAAAATACAAAAATAATCATCCCTCACCTTTAGACTTAAATCGACATACACTTAAGCCTAACGACACTATTCCCCTAGAGAACGATATCAATACCCGTGGCTTACCCTAATACTACACTACAACGGTTAGGTTCACTGCCTAGGGTGTTGAAAAACTTGCTCGACGAAAAGGAAGTTCATTTGACCCCGAACTACGCGTGTAGCGTTATCAAGTTTTTGGCGCCGCTGCCGGGGAATAGTTATTGCTTAGGCTTGATTTATATCTCGTTTAGGTCTACTCACAAGATTTCTATCAAGTGAGATTTTTTCTTTTTATTAGCTTCCTTGTAGTCTATCCCCCTTCTTTGTGCCTTTGTTCGTAAAACTTGTCCATTGACTCTTCCGTTCACCATTATGGAGAACCCGAATCCACTATATCTGCGATTAGGTTTTTTCATAAAAAAATATGATAATACTAAAGCGGATTATTCAAGATGGTGGGAAGAAAGTAACCAAGTCCATAAACCTTTTGAGGGTTTCACCATTCCATCAACCCCACAAAACACCTCATCTAGTGAAACCTATGCTTCGTATGAGCCTTCACCTAGGATAGAATATCGTGAACAACCTCAATGTTTAGAAACTATTCGTTTCCCTACCGTAGGCCAAAGTCAAGAATCGAGACACTCAGGCTGCTGGAACTTAAGGGGACGGCGTCAGGCACAACTAGTGACGCCGTCGGACAACTTTTGTGACGGCTCAGTAGCCAAATTGCTCATTTACAAGTTACGGCTTCAGGTTTTAAAAGAGTAGGGTGTCGCAACTCAGACGGCCTAGATTTGATCCAGACGGCGTCAGAGACTGAAGGCGACGGCGTCATAGGCATAAGGTGACGCCGTCACAAGTTGCAACATGGCGCGAAGTAGCTGATACTGTTTTGGCCATAACTTTTGCATACGAACTCGGATTTAGGTGATTCAAAAGCCCACGCGACCGGAACGAGAAAATCTATAGTTTGGTGAAAAAAATGGTCGTGACGCCATCACTCTTTAGGTGTGACGCCGTCACTCTTTACCGACAGAAAATCTGCCTATAAATATAACATTATAACTTCACTTTCTGTAAGCCCTAAACCCTAAGTCCGATTCCAGAGTTTACGTAGGTGTTTTTCCAGCAACTTAAAGGGTTCCAAACACTCTATAAACATCGTGTAATGGTTTGTTTGTTAATTCAATCCTATGTTATGTCTTCAATTATCATAATTGTTACTTGCTCTTCATTAATTATGCTTGGCTAATTCACCTAGTGTTTGCTTATGGTTGTATGAAACTTGTATATAATTAATTAGATCTTATTGATTTCTTAGTGATGCTTGTGTCTATCTTCATCATTAGGGGTGTGACAATTTCAATGAGTCTAATTGGTTTAGTTTATAATTCTTGCATTCTACTGTCTCTTGTTTAATTGGTTGTTTCATTAGATTAAGGAAAACTTGCTTCAATCGTTGGGTTGTGAGCTTGAACGTCTTAAATAGTGATCTATAGCCCTAGAGTGCACTAGTTGGCTTTCGTTGTAGTTATTGCGTGAGTTTAGGTTCATAGAATTAGGGACCATTTGCACCTCCCTATGAATAAAACATGGAATACACGCATCAATTAAAACAAGGGTGTGACAATTCAGTAGATAGAATTGGATAGCTAGCAATGAGTAATACATTATAAGTAGATACGCTTCACGTTCCTGGTAGACCCCTAATTTAGTTAGTATCTTTTGGGATAGTTGACTAGCAACTAATTCCACCCTCCTCTTCAAAACCGAGATATCTTAATTCATAAAATAAAAAAATACAAAAATAATCATCCCTCACCTTTAGACTTAAATCGACATACACCTCAGCCTAACGACACTATTCCCCTAGAGAACGATATCAATACCCGTGGCTTACCCTAATACTACACTACAACGGTTAGGTTCACTGCCTAGGGTGTTGAAAAACTTGCTCGACGAAAAGGAAGTTCCTTTGACCCCGAACGACGCGTGTAGCGTTATCAAATTTTTGCGCCGCTGCCGGGGAATAGTTATTGCTTAGGCTTGATTTATATCTCGTTTAGGTCTACTCACAAGATTTCTATCAAGTGAGATTTTTTCTTTTTATTAGCTTCCTTGTAGTCTATCCCCCTTCTTTGTGCCTTTGTTCGTAAAACTTGTCCATTGACTCTTCCGTTCACCATTATGGAGAACCCGAATCCACTATATCTGCGATTAGGTTTTTTCATAAAAAAATATGATAATACTAAAGCGGATTATTCAAGATGGTGGGAAGAAAGTAACCAAGTCCATAAACCTTTTGAGGGTTTCACCATTCCATCAACCCCACAAAACACCTCATCTAGTGAAACCTATGCTTCGTATGAGCCTTCACCTAGGATAGAATATCGTGAACAACCTCAATGTTTAGAAACTATTGTTAGTGAGGCCCTTAGGAGAACTGACCAAATCTGTGAAAATATTATGGTAAGCAACCAAGCAATAAACCATAAGTTGGATCAATTACTAAGTTTGGTTTCATCACGACCTAAGGAAATAGCACATGATGAGCATATAGATGATGTAGATGTGATTGAGGATATGGTGAAAAGTCTAGACCCAAAAGGTATCCCACAATTCCCACCATCATTTAAGGCAAACACACCGCAAGTGACTTACCCGGAAGTAGTAGAAGAGACTTTAGGAATCCCGATGGAGGTAGAACATTTGAACCAAACGCAACTAGAGAATATATGTTTGAATACTTGTAGTCTTAGTTTTACTAATAGTTCTTGGGGATTTCCTAGTGTTGATGAACCGGAACCTCAATCTTTCCATCTAGGAGACAAAAGAGGAACCGACCCACCCATCAACCAATTTAGTCCGGGTAGTTTTAGGATGAAGGAAGCCATTCACACACCCCCTTCACCTCACATGGAAAATCGCCACCCTAAGGGTGTGTATCGCTACTATCACCAGCACTTAAACTTAAGTGTAGGGAAAACCTCCCCTTTATCCGTTAAATAAGGGTAGAGTCAGGCTCGTGACTCGAACAAAAACAAGCGCTTCTTGGGAGGCAACCCATGTGTATTTGTTTTTCATTTTCATTTGTGTGTCGTATATCTTTTATTAATTGTTTATTCTCATGTTTGAAATTGTAAAAATGCTTTATCTTGTCTTTAGCCTCGTCTTAATTACATATAAATGTATTTTACATGAGGAATAAGTGTAGGGAGGATTACACACGTTTTCAAAAAAAACGTGAACATGAGAATTACAATTATTTAAAAGATATACATGTGTGTTTGTTCGAGTCAAATGCTTGTATCGAGTCATAATGGATGTTATTGCAGGAAATTTTTCCAGATTTTAAAGGTAAAAATTTTCCAGAATTTTTTTTCCAGAAAATCGCATACCAGTTTCTGTCATGATAACCTGACGGCGTCAAGGTCGCAACCTGACGGCGTCAGGAGGAGTAGAAACTACTTACTACTTTTTCTCGTTTTCTGTGCTACTTAAAAAATTTTAGAATTTTCTAGGTCTTAATTTTCTAGAAAATCTGCAAACATCCATTCCACAAGCATTATATCTTATTTAAGTTTGGAATTACATCTTGTTGTGATTTTTCTTTGTTCGGTTTGATGCGTTGGGTTGTTTGTTTTCTTCAAGTGTGCAGGTTTAATTTATCAAGAAGAAGATACATAAGATCGGAAGGAGCTCTTCACGCAAACATTCTTCTTGAAGAAAGATGTAACCACTACTTCACACGGATTCTACCGAGCTAATCAGGGGAGTACTAGTTTCTTTCGTCTTTTATTACCTACCATTATCATAACTTTGATACTTTCGGGGAACATTGGGGACAATATTCAGTTTAAGTTTAGGGAGGGAAAATAAAACGGGAACTTTGAAACTATGCTTATCCTTGATTATTTGCTTTGTCCAATTGCATTTGTGTAATAAACCATTAGTCTCATGGATAGGAAGTTATATGACTAGCACAAAAACCCTTTACCACTTAAATTCCAACCAAAATGTGAGGATCGCCCTTAGATTAGTAGGAATTAAAGCATTCATCTTTAATACTTAGTGTGTGAACCGGTAGTATAATAGATTCTAGAACTTGTTTTGTGATGCATCCCGAGATTGCTAGTAAAACTACACTTGTGTAGTTAGGAATAACTAAATGATAAGAGGCATTAGGATAACCCTTGTTTGATACCCGTAATATAATTACAAATTCCACATCGGTTGAGTAATTCCCCCACACCTTTGCGTTGTACTCATCTTTAGTACACGATACCTCTAGTTAACCCCTCAGAGCTTATCCTTTTCGCGGTTCTCATGATGTTTCGGTTTCCCGGATCAATGAAGAACATTGTTTACACCCCACCCCCAAATGTACACCCAAATCGCCTTAGCCTACCTTGTATGCACTCACTTTTAGTGCATTATTGTTATCACCCTAAAAACCCTTAGTTCAATTATCTAGTTGCTTGCATAAGTTGCTAAGTCGAGTTATATCCTTTGTATACAGTTTTGGGATGATTGGGACTCATGTGAAAAGTTAAAGTTTATGAAATGACGGGAAGGGAACGTTAAATTCAAATTCCCTTTATTTGCGTAATAATGTACTCCAAGTGTTTTGATCTTTTCAATTCGGGTCAAATTAGTGTTAGAGTAATAAAAACTCAAGTGTAGGGATGTGCCTATAAATCCTTATCATTTTGATGTTACCGTAGGGTTTTTGTGTTAGCTATATAACTCCTATCCATAAGACATTTTATTAAGACTAAAGTTTCACTCATAAATGTCTTAAAAAATTTTAAATTTGGTGCTAAAATTACCTTAACAAGTATCTTTTTTGTTTTATTACACAAGTATTAGAAAACACGACAAATATCAAGTGAGTGATTAGTTTCTAAGGTTTCCCTTTTTCTCTCCCTACACTTAAATGAAACATTGTCCTCAATATTCTTAAAAGTACCAAATTTATGATACGGAAAAAAATAAAAGAGATAAGAGAAAATAATACTCTCCTCATTTAGCTCGGTATGAACGAAAACGTTTAAATCTTCATTCAAGAATCGTCAAAAGACCATCCTCATCCAATGAATCCTGTAATGACAAAACAACAAACTAAAGCATCAAACCGAACAAAGAAAATTCACAACAAGATGTAATTCCAGATTTATAAATAAAACAAAACAAAACAATTAAAGGATAGGATACTTGTAGAATGAAATACGAATAACATGCAAAAAAATTGGACATTCAAGAAATTCTGGAAATTTTTCAAAAGTTAATTTTCAACATTTAACAAAAATCTAGAAAAACTGTGCTACAGTAGCTGACGCCGTCAGGTGTAAACCGTGACGCCTTCAGATTATCTTGGCAGATTTGTTTCGTTTTGTTTTCTGAAAATTTTTGCTGGAAAAACCTATTTTCTAAAGTCTATTTTCTTGCAGAAATTCATATACCAAATCAACGAGTATTGACACACAAAGACAAATAAAACAAACAAGCATGCAAAGAATTTAAACTATAAATCATCACATAATCAATTTAGGTTCTTAATAACCACATATGATCTTCCCTACACTTATTACATGATGAGTACCCTTATCACTAACGAGACGAAATCAAAAGCAAAACAAAGCATAATCACGTAAACCTTAATCATGCAATAATTCATAATCAAATACTAGCATGCAAACAACCTAAAAGAAAAATTAAAAGCAAATCAAAGCAAGTAAATAAAATATGCTCGGGTTATCTCCCGAGAAGCGCTTGTTTTTGTTCGAGTCACGAGCCCAACTCTACCCTTATTTAACAGATATAAGGGAGGTTTTCTCTACACTTAAGATTAAGTGCGGGTGATAATAACGATACAGACCATTAAGATGAAAATATGCCACGTGAGGCGAAGAGGTGTGTGAATGTCAAAGGATCTACTACCTTCATCCTAAAAATACTCGGACTACATGGGTTGATGAGTGGATTACGACCTTCTTCAATTCCTAGATTTACATCCATGGATGGAAAATTGGGTAACGATTTTGGTTGAGGCTCCGGTTCATCAACACTTGGAACTTCTCTAGAACTAAGAGAAAGATTATCACTACAAGTATTCAAACCTATTTACTCTAGTTTTGTTTGGTCCAAAGATTCTACCTCCATTGGGGTTCGATAGTCTCATCTACTTCTCCTGGGTAAGTCACGGCGGTGTGTATGCCTCAAATGATGGTGGGACTTGTAGGTTACTTTTTGGGTTTGGATTTTTCACCTTATCCTCCATCACATCTAGATCACCTATATGCTCGTCATGTGTTTTGGTAGAATTTAACCTAAAAATGTGCCTAAGTATGTCAAACCCTCTCTAGCCATTTCAACTTCCAAGTCCCATTCATAAGAATCTTCCTTAATAACTTGATCACTATGTTCCATTTTCCTAAAGGATTCACCATGTGTTCCTTGAGATTCAAAGTCGTTTCATAGAGATTCCGATGGTTTGATGTGATGGTGATGACTCTGATGGTGGTTTCATGGTGATTCTGGCGGTTTGATGTGATTCCGGCGGTTTCATAGAGAGAGAAAGTGGATATAGGGTTTTTTTAAGAGAGAGAAAGTGATGTAATAAATGAGGTGGGTTGGGATTTTTTTAGTGAAGGTTGAAATTACTAATGTGCCCTTGATTGTAAATTTTGGATTTTCATCTCAGCCATTGGATGAAAGGTGGATGGATGGTTGAGATCATCTTATTTATTCTTTAAATAATGCTTGAATCTAAGGGATCTCACCTCATTATGTAAACTAGTTATACAAAAAATATCCAAGATCTATACACTTCTATCCTATCCTGGAAGAGTACGTAAATCTGTGCACGAGCCTATGCAAACTCGGTTAAAAGCGGTAGATAGCATGGTTCCTATAGTTATTATATAGTTAGAGTTGGTATCACTGTAGAAACAAAATTATATAAAGATCCAATTAACTAATCCTAGCCACTCATTTCTTCATCAAAATTAAAAAAAAAAAATAAATAAAATAAAGAAAAAAGAAAACCCACTTTCCAAACGACGAGTATCTTTTTATCTTTCCTGAAAAAAAAAGTAAATCGTCAAGTTAAAAAAATATACCATCACGATGAGTCTCTTTTTATCTTTCATTAGACGGGTATTTCGATATACTTTCGACGAACTATTTTTTCGATATGTGATTTCATAAATCACATGTGATTTTTCTAGACGTAACTGGAAAAAAATTGAAAAAAAAGTTCGTCGAAAGTGTATAAAAGTGCCCTTATAAAAAGATTATTTAATTCTCGTCGCTATTGAACAATGATAGTAAAAAGCAACTTTTCCGTATATCATTACCTAAACTCATTAATGAGTTGTTCATATATGTACAAGCTCATGCATTCATTACATATCACAATAAATCGCGCTTTTATTTTAATATTTATAATCACGTGCTTATACATAATTTTAATTTATAATGGTAATAATTTTTATGAATAATAACAAATATCATGTTTAAAAAAAAATATAAATTCTGAGCAACAAGCCAAGGTCCAAAAGCATCAGCATTAGTAAGCATTCCTATCAACATTATTTTCATGGAAATTTGCTTGTAAGTGGTTACAATATCACATACCACATTGCTTGTAACTACTTAGATCTTTTCATCGAGTTCGAGTCTCATAACAGAGAACAATTGTCATCTTACTTACTACCCAAGTCTTTGGCCCATGTTCAAGCACATAACGACGAATATAATGTGCATACTTGGGTTAAACAACCATTCCAAAAGCAGAAAACGAACGCTTAACTTTGCATTAGTGAATGATGTACCGAAGAAAAAAAACATTGAGATGCAGCTTTTTGCATTTACATTGTATTTTCTGTCCAAGATTTATTTGCAAACTGCAACTTTTAGGTCTCTTCACAAATAATCATTCAAAAGAGTCAATAACTCCATGATTAAATGATTCATGCTACAATTTTTTGGCTTGTGCTTAGGATGACACATTGTATCATTCACATTCCCTTATTTAAAGTTATTTATGTGTGTCTTAACTCAATGAGTCGACCTTCTCGTCACCCCAAAATAACCTTATAGCTATTTCGGAGCTTGTTGTGTCATCTTAACATTTGAGAAACACGAGATCCATGTACCAAAACTAGGAAAAAAAATTATATCATGCAAGAAAAAGAAGTTTTATGCTCAAACGCTTGAAAATCTGAACGTTAACAACAAATTTCAAACAAAACACCAGCTTCGGTATTACCTCAAGCTACTACATAAGCTTCATACAACTTTTTTGTGTGCCTGGTCACAATATCACGTACCACATTTTTTGTAGCTAGTAACTACACAAAGCGGTCTCTGAAAAAAATGATAAACCTGATACTTTGCCTTTGTGTGCTCCACGGTCATAGCTTCAACCTTTACAAGGTGGGAGAATCTTCCTTCAATTCAGAAAGAAAGTCTTTGAAAGTGTATGTCCTTCTCAGAACAAGCTCGAGGTTATGATCAAGAATTCGTCATAGTCGTCTCCTGACATATCAGTGCCTTCTTCATCCTCTATAACATATGTTTTTGTTTTACCTCTTGCCTTATGCTTTGGCCGTAACGGCTTCTTTGCGTTCTCCTTTACTTTCTTTTTTAAAGATGCTTTTTGGTCTTATGAGATTTTTGCAAATCTTTGAGATTTTTGCAAATCTTTGAGATTTGTTGCATATTGTGTGGCACTTCTCCAAAGTTTCGCAAGACTTAGTATGACAATGATCCAATGATGATGATGATGTATTTCCTTTGCTTTCGAGTCTCCCCCCATTGCCACTGTCATCATCACCCATGCCATTGGGAGATACAAGGCTCTTCACGTATACAGGGCGATCAAAATTGTAATTACATTCCGAAATCGTAGACAACTTGATATGAGTATTGTGACCCGGACTTTCAAAGCTGTGCACCAATACAGGAGCACCTGAACCTTCTTCTAACATCCATATGTGAACATGACCATAGAAGAAATCCTCGTGTGGAGTGTATTTCATTTTTGTTTTGTGTTCATCATAACCAGGTGGCGGTAACCATTGTTCAATTTCAATTCCCTCAGTTTTCATAACATTGTAGTTTTTCAATATCCATATTTCAATCCTTTCCTCAATTTTCTTGTCCCAACATTTATCTTTATATATGATGCATAGACGGTCTTTTATGGTCCCCAACGTAGACGTATACCCGTAGCATTTTAACCTGTCTAATTGATCTGGTATGGGTATTTCTATAATAACCTCTTTGGATAAATCAAAAGAAACAATTCGATCACTACAAAGCCAGTGAATCATTCCATTGCATAAAGTACCATATTTGACCGCAGGGTAATCCCCCACTTCTCCAGCAGCAACTGTTCTCCAGACATTTGATTTCAATGTTAACACGTTAAAAACAAAGTTATGACTATACTCATTACATAATCCTACTACAACCTTGAAATCATCTATGGATGAATCATAGCCAAAACCCATGTACACATCATTACCAATATTATCTTGAGGAGGAAAATTTCTTAGTTCTTTCACCTCACGGGTTGAGGGATTAACGACAAAAAATTCAAATTCGAAACGATGGTAGATGCATACAAGACCATCGGAAGAACCAACAAGATAATAACTATGCGGGTGAAAGCTAAAGACACGCAACGTGGTTTTTCAAAACAACCGATGTACGCAACGAACTTTTAAAACAACCGATGTACGCAACGAACTTTCAAATTTGGAACAATGTACGCAATATGACCGGTGACTAATAGGTTACCAGGTCAAAAAGTTTGAAAAATGGCAGAAATGGTCCCTGTGGCTTGCGTTGACTTTTACAGGTCATCCCTTGACTTTATTTTAGGTTAAAAAAGTTTCAGAATTAGTCCTTATGGTCATTGCCTTTCAGATTTAGTCCGTTTTTTCCGTTTTCATCCGTTTTTGTCCGTTTTTCTTACGTTTTTATCGGTTTTCATCCGTTTTTGTCCGTTTTTCTTACATTTTTCTTATATTTTTGTCCGTTTTTCTTACGTTTTGTCTATTTTCTTTTGTTTTGGCCCGTTTTCATCCGTTTTTGTCCGTTGTTCTTACATTTTATCCATTTTTCTTACGTTTTTATCAGTTTTCATCCGTTTTTGTCCGTTTTTCTTACATTTTGTCTCTTTTTCTTACGTTTTTATACTATTTAAACATATTAAAAATGTTTCCAAAATGGAAAAAAAAAAATTCCAAAAAAATTTTCAAAAAAAAAATTGGAATTTTTTCCCAAATTTGAAAAAAAAAATTCCAAATAAATTTTGAAAAATAAAATTGGAAAAAAAAATTCCGAAAAAAAAATTGTAAAAAAATAAAAAAAATTTAATTTCAAAAAAAAATTGAATTATAAATTTCAAAAAAAAATTGAATAAAAAAAAAATTTCAAATATATATATATTTTTTTTAAATCTTAAAAAAATTGGAAATCTTCAAAATTTTTAAAAATCTTCAAAAAATTGGAAATTTTCAAATTAAAAAAAATAATCTTCAAAAAATCTTAAAAATTTTTCAAATTTATTAAAAAATCTTGATTTTTTTTTTAAATTTTCAATATGTCGAAATTGGAAATTTTTTTCCAAAAAAAAATTTTGAAAAAAAAAATTTGAAAAAATATATTTTTTATTCGAAATTGAAAATTTTGAATTTTTTTTTTCAATATGTCAAAATTGAAAATTTTGAAGAAAAAAAATTTTGAAGAAAAAATTATTTTTTAAGATTTAAAAAAATATATATATATTTGAAAAATGTTTTTTTTATTCAATTTTTCTGAAATTTTTTATTTTTTTTTCGGAAATATTTTTTTTCCAATTTTTTTTTTCGGAAATTTGAAATTTTTTATTCAAATATTTGAATTTTTTTTATTCTCAAATATTTGAATTTTTTTTATTCTCAAATATTTGAAGTTTTTTATTTTTTTTCGGAAATTTTTTTGCTTTTTGGAAAATTTTTTCAATATGTTTAAATAGTACAAAAACATAAGAAAAAGGGACAAAATGTAAGAAAAACGGACAAAAACGGATTAAAACTGATAAAAACGTAAGAAAAACGGACAAAACGTAAGAACAACGGACAAAAACGGATGAAAACGGGCAAAAACGAAAGAAATTAGACAAAACGTAAGAAAAACGGATAAAAACAGACAAAAATGTAAGAAAAATGGATGAAAACTGATAAAAACGTAAGAAAAACGGACAAAACGTAAGAAAAACGGACAAAAACGGATGAAAACGGAAAAAACGAACTAAATCTGAAAGGCAATGACCATAAGGACCAATTCTGAAACTTTTTTAACCTAAAATAAAGTCAAGGGATGACCTGTGAAAGTCAACACAAGCCACAGGGACCATTTCTGCCATTTTTCAAACTTTTTGACCTGGTAACCTATTAGTCACCGGTCATATTGCGTACATTGTTCAAAATTTGAAAGTTCGTTGCGTACATCGGTTGTTTTAAAAGTTCGTTGCGTACATCGGTTGTTTTGAAAAACCACGTTGCGTGTCTTTAGCTTTCACCCTAACTATGCTTACCATTTAAATCAATCCGTATATCTCCAATTTCATTATTATCTGCTTTCTCTTTAAGATTGTAGTTAAGATGAGATTTGACAAAACGGTGACTTGAGATTAACGAATTCCATGACTTACATACACTTTTGCATCCGATGAGATCCTCTACTTTCGATCTTGCTAGTATCTCTTCAAAATTATCAAGGTCTAGCTCTGGCATTTTTATAAAACCTTTGATTTCCTAAAACAAAAACAGTAAAAAACGCAGAAGTAAGTTTTGATTTTTATATTAAAGAGAATCTTTACATATTTACTACATAACTGATCAGCAGCTGCCAGTTAAACATATATAGCAATCAACTTTAAATACATTGTAAAGTATATATAAAAATAAAACAAACCTGATCAGCAATCGTTGTTGTTAAGGATGTTGATTGTTTGTTTGTCCCGAAATCGTCAAGAATGACAATCACTCCAAAAACAAAACCTATAACTTCGATAATATAGTAAACGGGAATTCGACTAGCGGAAGGGTTTGATTGAAACCTTGACCTCCTTTTATAAAAGTGAGACATGCATAGCCGACTCTAGCAAATGTTAGTGGATTATTCTTAGATTAGGCCCAAAGTATTGTTTGGGAGGCCCAGCTCGTTCTATTTTATATAGGGGTGTTCATGGGTTGGGTAATATCCGAATAAACCGAAAACCGAAACCGAACCGAACCGAAAATAACCGAACCGAACTCGTAACCGAACCGAAATTGCCAAAACCGAACCGAACCGAAATAAAAGTTCGGTTTATGGATCGGTTATGGTTTTAGCCATCCCAACCGAAAACCGAAATTAAATAAATATATATATATTTTTATATATTTATATTAAAAAAATATATTAAAACTCTTTTATAATATATATATAATATTTTTAAGCTTGAAAATTATTTTTTTTTTCAAAAAATACATATAAATAAATGAAAAAATTATAAAAAAAAAAAAAAATTCGGTTATTCGGTTCTGTTTTCGGTTATTGGGGGTTCGGTTTTCGGTTCGGTTTTCGGTTCGGTTGGGGGTTTGGTTTTCGGTTTTCGGTTATACCCAAAAAAAAAATTTAACCGAACAAACCGAACCGAACAAACCGAACAAACCGATAACCGAACCGATGAACACCCTTAATTTTATATTGTATTGATACATTATTACGGCCTAGTTTGAGTAAACAATATCAAAACAAGACCTAACAAAAATATTAGAACTAGAAAATGAGACTACGTAACACGTCACATCTTGTATGTCCAAATCGTTAGTGCCACATATGTTGACTCGCGGGAAACACTTGAGGAAGAGGAGAGGGCTCTGTAATAGGATAGAGACCACCCGTGCTATCATATGTTCATTTTTATACGTTTCGTCCGTTTTCAGACGTGTTTTTACGCTTTCATAAAAAAATGTGAATAAAAAAGAAAGACAAAAAGACAAGAAAAAAAAAAGATGGATTTAGGTTTATCTATTAAATTTTAGATTAATCCCCACTATTAAATCAAACTAGATGGATGGTGAGGATTTGTCCCTTGGTAAGCATCAAAATAAGAGTAAATATTTAAACTTTTCTCTACTTCGTAACATGTAAAAAACCCTATAGCAGAAAATTATACAAATATTGATGTGTATATACTAGTCTTTGTAAATCAGGTTTTAATTGCTTATCCTCTACGTGTATATACTAGTTCGATCGTGAATATTATACGGTATCCATCTTTTTTATTAGTTGTGTTTAGTGCAATGTGTAAGTTGTAGAAATATGACTTTTTTTTTTCATCGTAGAGATGTATAATATATTTTTATATGACAAAAAACTAGAATTATGTTTGCATAATTGTAATTATGTGACCTAATATCGTCAAATAAATCAAATAATCAACGTAACTAAAAAACCTGAAAATATATATATTCATTCTTTTATGTACCAAACAAAGGAATTGATTCTTTAATCGATTATGACACTCTATTCTCTATTTTTGCCAAACACTAGAATCCATTCTCTTATATCAGACTCATTCTCTTTCTATGTCATTCCATTCTTCAATGCATTTTCATTCTTTGTGATTCAATCGAGCCAAACGTCCCCTAAAAGTAATGAGCCGTTTCATTATAACTGTTTGTTAAATGTTGTTTTTAGTCCCTTTTTATAAACTTGTTGGTATTACACTTAGTTTAATCCAATAATGGTGATTGTAATGTTAAAAATAACAGCAACATAATACTAAACTTAGTAAAGGTTATGAAAACCAAAAACTTTACACTTAAGTTCATAAAACTATATTTAAAACTGGACTATGAGTACATTGCAAAAATAATTGTTCTTCTAATATGTCGAAATCGTAGATAGTCAATACATTTTAAAGTGCAAGTGTCGTATTTGTGGGAAACCTTTGGTGTAATTCCTCAAAATGAAATGACTAATATCCCCTTCCCTCTTGTGAGACTTTTTCATTTCAGTTTTGGGCATTAGTCATGTCCGTACTAAAAATTTCCCACATAGACGATGCCTACACTTTCAAAAGGTAAAGAATACATGTGCCTGCGATTTAGACATACCACAAGGACGGTTTCGCAATTTACTCTTAGATTAATTTATAAATTTGTAGGTTTGAATAGAATTTTTTAAAGGGTAATAAGAATATAACATTATTACTTTACATACAACCTCTAAAGTTTAATAGATTTTTTTTTCTTTCTTTTTTTAGTTTATTTGCAACATATGATGTGTTTGGCAAAAATAGCATTAGTAGAAGCAGTGAGAATTAACTATATTTTTCTATAATAATGTTCGGTAATGTAGTTGTAGTTGTAATTATAATGTCTAAAACAATAACATTCTCATCACTACCTAAAACTTTCCTTAACAACCTCAAACCAGGCATGATCCTAGTATTAAAACCAAACCCAAAAACCTTCAGGTTTCTCTGGATCAACCCAACAAGATCCGACCCAGATAACCCAAGTTCTTAAAAAACTTTAAGTTTAGGGTTTAGGGTTTTGTGGGCTATCCAAGAAAGGATCTTAGGTGCAAAAGAAATGATCTTTTTGATCTGGGTATTGCTTAAACCATAATTCTTGAAAGGGGTGATGACTTGGAGGGTGTTGGGTGTGAGAGATAAGTTGGTTTTAGAGGTGATTTTGAGGGTTTCTTGTGGGGTGAAGTTGAGGGTGGTTGTTAGGTAGCTGGTCATGGTGGTTTGTGGTGGTGGTGCGGTGGTGTAACGGCGCCGGAGAAAAGGTGGAGATGCGGTTCATGGTGAGTGTGGGGTGGATATGAAAATAGTTTGACTTACGGGGGGGGGGGGGGGTGTTTGTTAAAGATTGTTTTTGAGCTTAAAGGTTATGTTTGCCGAAATGAGTTGTAGCTCGGGCCGGGGCAGGATGTAGTTTGACGAATTAATTGGAGTTAAATCTTAGATTAAAATACACCGTTGGTCCCTAAACTTGGCAAAACGCTTCGTGATGGGACAAAAATCGGCCTTATCATCGCCAGAGGTTCAAACCTTGGCCTTTAAATGCCAAAATCGTCCCTTGACCAGGATTGACATAGTTAAACCTAATTTTCTGAATTTCCTTCGAGGGTATAATAGACCATTCACATTTTTGACCCAACCTAGTTAAAATGTAACCCAACCTTCAACCATATATGTATCGGCTACGACCAACATTGAACCCTAAAATACAATCAACAAACATTCTACCCAAAGCAAAAAAAAAAAAAAAAAAAAAAAAAAAAAAAACAATAATGGCACAAAACGATAAGGGGAAGGCTTTGTTGAGTTCGTTGAGGAAAGCAGACTGCCCAAATGAAAAGGGTTTGGGTGTTAAGAAGGAGAAGGAAGAGGTTGACGTCTTGTTATCAAAGTTTAACGATTTGGGAGAAAGGATTAAAAATCTGGAAATTTTGTTTAAAGTATTTGCATTTTCAACACATCTTTTTAAACCATCGCCTTTGCTTTTGGTGATACAAGGGGGCGTTTGGTTTTGCTGATTAAAGTTTTGTTGATACAAGGGGCTGTTTGGTTTTGCTGATACAAGGGGATTTTTGGTTTTGTTGATACTAATTAGACTAGAATACACCAATATCACAATACAAGAACAGATTAAACAACACATAACCAAGATGATATTTTATCATTAATAAAGTCTGTTAAAGATCATAAACAACTAAATCAAATCTAATTTACATACCCTTTTTAGCAACCTATATTCCCAAAACTATCACCCAAAAGACCGCCTTTATCTACCCCCATGAAAACACAAAATTCAGGCATTATCTTAAGCCATTTTCTTAACAAAATATTGGTTAAAACGAATAGCTTCATCTGTTTTTCCAACAATCTGTATGAGTTGGGCAAGTTGGTGTGTGTGCCTCGATTGGATTTTTGTCAGCGCATCCACACAGTCAAGCGCAATTCCCCGAGGTCCCAGAGCTTCATTCTCTTCTATCATCTCCCTACGCTTCATGATTCCTGTCTTCAGATGGTGAATGCACTGAAGAACTAGCTTCTTCAGGTTCCCTTCTTGGGGCAGTCTCTTGTTCAAACCAGATAGCCATACGATCATTCAAATTTGGTGAATCAACAACCTCCATGAGTTCATTCAAAATGGGAAAATCTGTCATTGGAAAATTGTTTGTGTGTGGAAAAATTGGTGGATGAGTTTATCGGTTGGTGTGCACTACTTAATATCATCTCCGGTAAGAGACGGTCAAGGGTCTAATAGTTACTTTTTTTTTTCACACTCGGTCCCTGAATTTGTCTTGGTTGCCGTTGTCATACTTAAAACTCTCGCCCAATAATCACTTTAGAATACACAATACAACTTAGTTGAAGATTAAACAACACAAAACCATTAGAAGTTTGACTTTGTTAAGTCAAACTTCTAAAACATATCAAATTATCAATAAACTCCAAAACAAATATTGAGTAATGATTTTGCAATTTTGACTTTACAAAGTCAAATATTAAGTAATGATTTTGCAATTTTGACTTTACATATTCAAATATTGAGTAATGGTTTTGCAAATTTGACTTTACATAGTCAAATTGCAAATACTACCTACAATCAAATTGCCACAATCAAATTGAAATGCTAAATGAAAGTTTGACTTTCTATTGTCAAACTTGCATCACCTACAATACGCACAAACAATAATATATGAACAAGCTAATTTTAACCAAACCATATAAACAAATAGTGTACCAAAATACCAAATTTTTTTTTGCAACATTAATTGTCATAGGGTATTCAACCCATACATAAACTACAACCACTCAAATAATTCTACCACGACTGTGGGGGAAGCTCGGTGGAGTTTCAACAGCTTCCTAGCCGATTCCCAATTGTTGTTGATATTTTCATTCCCATCATGGCTCCTATCGCTGAGCCTGATATTCATTGACTTTAGGGATTGGGAACACGCAAGTATAAACTTTATTAAAGTTAATTCATGCTCTGTTCTGGGAAAAGCTCAAAACACCACAGTTTGTAGCTTGCTATGGCTGAATGTGTTTCTGCCTACAACATTGGGAAATTTTTCCAAAGGTAGAACGCTAAGCGTGTTTGCAGCCTGAAAAATCAAATAGTGTTGAGAGATACTCAAACATGGCAATTTAGGAATGTTTATTTGCTACATATGCATTACTCCAAAACACTTACTCTGGTATCCAGCATTTCCAAATTTGGACATCCACGAATCATTTCAATAATGAACGATAACATAACAATATTCCCAAAATCAATATAAGACAGCTTAAGTTTAATCAGGGATAGAAAGGGCACATTCATCCTTGAATTAGCTTCCCGTATCAACTACAACAAGTTATAAAGATTAAATGTCATTATTGTTACACATTTCTTTAACATTGTAAAATCATAAGTGTAAAACTCAAATTGTTCTTACCGTGCAATCATCAAAATCCAATGCAAGGGTCTCAAGATTTTGAAGTCTTGTCAGCTGAAAGATATCGGATGTTGTGATTGTCGTCACAACATTATAACGACCGAATCTCAAATCTAACTTCCTCAAATTCCTAACATTTGCAATATCCCTTAGTCTCATCCCGTTTGTACTAGGACGATTCATTTTAAGAGACTCAAGTGAGGGACAACCAGCAATAAAGTCCCAAACTGTACCGCTTAGAAAATTGACATGAATCAATTCTAAGCTCAGTAGATTTGGAAAGCCATGAAAATATTCCAGAGAAGCCAAAGAACAAACATGAAGTACCAGATGTTTCAACTCACTACGAGAGTAAAGTTGGGTTGAGAACGTAACTGGGTCACCATACCA
The DNA here is from genome assembly GCA_019973895.1 of Chrysanthemum seticuspe. Classification (NCBI taxonomy): domain Eukaryota; kingdom Viridiplantae; phylum Streptophyta; class Magnoliopsida; order Asterales; family Asteraceae; genus Chrysanthemum; species Chrysanthemum seticuspe. Next base: position 6,250,681 of record BPTQ01000004.1, on the reverse strand, counting down.
GTTTGTAATAATCAGCTCCTCAATTCCATGGTCAGCCAAAAACAAGAGCCACTCATGAATCTCTTCATAATGAAAGTTGTCTATTCCAATCATTGATCTTGGCTCTACAGCGAAGAAAACTTTCTTACTGGACCCATAAACCGATTTAAGAATCTAGTAACAAGCCTCCCATCAAACTCATATGTTAAATAATAAAAGAAATCCTCATCAACTATGACATCGGTGAGCAAAGTCCACTTAGACATCCAGTTTGGCGCTAAACTAGAGGTTCTCATCGCTTCTAACAAAGGCAACCGATTCAAAATGTTAGTGATCACTTCATCTGGCATGTTGCTAATACGATCGATCGACATGGTTTTGTTGGAAGTTGGGTTGGTCTTTTGAGTTCTGGAAATGAGGATTTATATTCTTGATTTTGATTTTCAGTTTAACGTTTCTGGATAATGGTGTATTATGATTGGTAAACTTGTTTGTTGGGTGGGTGTATTGGTTCCCGTGAGATTAGATGCAAGCGTATCAAGGAAGAAACGGCTAGTAGCCATATTCACAATTGATCCCTGGGTTGAAGGTTGGGTCAAAAATGTGAATGGTCTATAATACCCTCGAAGGAAATCCAAAAAATTAGGTTTGACTATGCCAATCCTGGTCAAGGGACGATTTTGGCATTTAAAGGCCAAGGTTTGGACCTCTTGCGATGATAAGGCCGAGTTTTGTCCCATCACGAAGCGTTTTGCCATGTTTAGGGACCAACGATGTATTTTAGTCTAAATCTTATTAAATGTAAAATTGTATCAAAATACATCAAACTAGATTTAAATATATTTTCAGCTTTTACGTGATAATTCATTATATTTTGAAAGATATTTAGGTAATTTGACTAACGATAAGCCTCCATAAGGCTCATTTAATGAGTTTAGGCTTATGGAGGCTTACAACTTATAAAAGCGTTAATAAGCATGTGTGATAAACAAAACTTATTTTATATAAGCTAGATAAATTTAAAAGCTTAAGCCCATATAAGCTTTTCACAACCTAGGTGGTTCGGCCTTATGAGTATGTCCGACGCAAAGTTTATAAGAGTTTTTGAAAGTTTAAGTGTGTTTAATTGGTGAAAAAACATCTCATTTTTCATGGGAAAATGAAGAAACTGAAAACCTCTTTAGTCACATTTTTTTCAAACAATTTTCAAAAAATGTGAAATTCTCACATTCCATATTTTAACCAAAAAAATGAAAACACAATCTATCATTCTCTACTTTTTCTCTCAGCTAGTAAAAACGACGAATTTTCATAATTTTACCATTCAAATATTTGACTGTAATTCTAATCACTATTGGTAACATCTCCACGTTTCATCCTTGCCGTCGCAATCCAAATTAATATTTGTAAAAGAAAATAAATAATATAATTCCATTTGAATGGTTTTTCAAAATTCTAATTCTTTTAAGAAGAGACACAATTCTTCTCTCAAGGAATCTATAAATGAAAAAAAAAAATAATAAAAATAAAAAATAAATAAATAAATTCTACAACTAAACGCTATCTAAGCTTTCAAAATATTTAATTTATAAAAGTCTCGCAAGCTAAACCTTTTTGGCTTATTTTCTAGCTTATATGCTTATTTTTCATTTTGAAGTCGTGATAATTAAGCTCATATTTGAAAAAAAAAAGAAAAGAAAACGGGGTTATAAAATTTAAATTTAGTTTGTTACAAAAAAATGAAATATAAATTTAGTAAAATAAGCTTATAAGCCCAAAAGTAAGCTTATGCAAATGTTATTTAACATTTTCAAAAAGAATTGTATAACCAGGACCACCATTACCCAAAGCCTGTGACAATTTACAATGCAAAAATGATGCCGACCGAACCTAGCCGTGTCTAACCGAATATAACCGGGTCTAGCCGGGTTTTGTTCGCATAGTGGTGGTTTAGAAAGATATAAGTTTCTCAAATGCCTTCAACTTGGTGGATCGGACTACCCTAATGAGGTTCGAACTCGATGCCCGTCTATTTCCCTATGGGTAGATTTTTTATATGGTCAGTCGGCGAGGTTATATGTGGGTGACGACCATATTTGGTCCACCACTGGAGTTCAGCAGGGGGATCCTTTAGGGCCTCTTCTTTTTGCCTTAGTTTTGCACCCACTTGCCCACCGAATTAGGGATTGTTGCAGACTTCTTTTCCATGCTTGGTATTTGGATGATGGTACGATTATCGGTGACACTAAAGAGGTAGCTAAAGCCTTAGATATTATCATGGCTGAGGGCCCCCACCTGGGCCTTGAACTCGACATTAAGAAAACAGAAGTTTTTTGGCCCTCATGCAATGGGGTGAAGGTACAGGATGGTTTGTTTCCCCACGGGATTGGGAGGCCGACATTGGGTATGAAACTCCTTGGAGGCGCTGTTAGCCGGGATGCAGGGTTTATTAGCAGTTTGGCTGTGAAAAGGGCATCTCGTGCTGTGGAACTAATGAGTTGTCTCACAAGTCTGCGCGACCCTCAATCTGAGCTCCTTTTGCTTCGCTCATGTATGGGCGTCGCAAAACTGATGTTCGGTCTCAGAACATGCCAACCTATGTATATAGGGGAAGCTGTTTCTGTTTTTGACAATGGCCTTCGGAAAGCAATAGAGGCCATTGTGGTTTGTGGGGCCCCTTTTTTTGGGGATTTTCAATGGAGGCTCGCATCCCTTCCGACTCGGTTTGGTGGGTTGGGTTTATGTTCGGCTGATGATGTATCTACTTATGCTTTTGTGGCCTCGAGGGCGCAATCTTGGAGTTTGCAGGATCACATTCTTCGGGGATGTGGTATTGATGGGGTTGACTCTGATTATGGGTATGCAATGGATCGCTTGTGCATGTCCCTTCCTGATTTCGATCTTAGCGGTTTCTCTAACAAGGACACCGCCCCACCTAAAGCTCAAAATGTTTTGGCGTGTGCCCTTTTTAGTGGAATCGTCCGGAGTTTGGGAGAGAAGTTCGATTTATCCCCTCGGCAAAAAGCGGTGTTTGAATGTCTCCGAGCTCCTCATGCTCAAGATTTCTTGACGGTTATCCCCATTGAAGGGCTAGGCCAACATATGTCGGCCCTGGAGTACCGGACTATCCTTAAGTACCGGCTAATGATCCCTCTGTTTCCGGCTGATGAGCCTTGCCCAGTCTGCCGCAAGGTTTGTTTAGATTCCTTTGGCGAGCATGCGGTCCATTGCAAGGAGTTACCGGGTTTCAAATACAGGCATGATTTGGTTAGAGATGTTTTGTATGATGTTCTTAAACGAGCAGGAATTTCTTCTAAAAATGAGGCCCCCGTGAACTTTCTGACAGATCCGCTTGAAGGGAGGTCTACTTTACGGCCAGCTGATATACTTGTGTTTGGATGGGCCGGGGGGAAACATGCTTGTGTGGATCTTACTGGAGTGTCCCCTCTTGTTTGGCTAAGGGACAATGGGTTGGTTGCGGGACAAGCGGCGTTGAAAGCGGAATCGAGTAAAGTTGCTAAACACGAGAAAGCTTGTTTAGATAATCAACACGTATTTACCCCTTTTGCTTTTGATACATTTGGGTTCCTAGCTTCGGCAGCTGTGGAGTTTTTGACTAGGGTTCAACGGGTTGTGCAAAGTAATTTTGCGACCCCTAAGTCACAAAATTTCATTTTTAGTAGAATTGGTTTTGCTATTCAAAAAGGGGTTGCGGCACAGCTTGTTGCCCGTTTGCCTGCCATCTTATTGTAATCCGTTTTTAGAAGTAATAAAAGCTGATTGTGCTGGGAAAAAAAAAACTAAAGGTAGCAGCTTATAAGCTTGAGGCGTGTTCGTCCGATCTCTCCGATGCCAACTTTAAAGCATTTTTCCGTAGTTGAAACTTATAAGCTAAACGAGCTTATTGTATACTTGAAATGATTTGAGAGTCACGTACAAGATTTTTTTTTTGTAATTTTCAACTGACTGGATTCGAGTTATGAGAACATCGACATACTATGAGAGAATGAATGTGATACTTGCTTTAGCAATTTTGAATTTTTGAGCAACAAGCTAGTCATGGTCCAAAAGCATCACCATAAGTAAGCATTCAATTCCTATTAACATAAATTTCATGGAAAATTTCATCAAGTTCAAGTCTCATAACAGATAACAATTGTCATCTTACTTACGACGTAAGTCTTTGGCCCATGTTCAAGCCAATAACGATGAATGTGCATACTTGGGTTGAACAACCATTCCAAAAGCAGAAAACGAACACTTAACTTTAATTTGCAATGGTGAATGATGTACAGAAAAAAAAAATTGAGATGCAGTTTTTTGCATTTACAATATATAGACTGTCCAAGATTTGTTTGCAAACTGCAACTTTTTAGGTCTCTTCACAAAAGGTTCAGTTTTACCTCAAGCTACTAGCATAAGCGGTCGATCTGTTTGGCTCTCAATGAGCCGATTGAGAGCCCCTCTCTGATTCAATCAGAGTCATTCTGAATCTAATAGTCTCTGAAAAAATGATAAACCTGTTACTTTGCCTTCGTGTGCTCCCGAAACATAGCTTCAACCATTACAAGGCATGCTAATTTTTCTTCAATTCAGAAAATAAGGAAGTCCTTTAAAGTGTACGTCCTTTTCTGAACGAGCATGAGGTTATGATCAAGAATTCCGTCATAGTCGTCTCCCGACATATCAGTGCCTTCTTCATCCTCTATAACATATGTTTTTGTTTTACCTCTTGCCTTATGCTTTTGCCGTAATGGCTTCTTTGCATTCTCCTTTACTTTCTTTCTTAAAGATGCTTTTTGGTCTTGTGAGATTTTTGCAAATCTTTGAGATTTGTTGCATATTGTGTGGCACTCCATTAAAGTTTCGCAAGACTTAGTATGAAGATGATCCGAAGATGATGATGTAGCACCTTTGCTTATGAGTCTAGAAATCGTAGATAGCTTGATATGAGTATTTTGACCGGGACTTTCATGGCTGTGCTCCAATACAGCAGCTGAACCTTCATCTAACATCCCATTGCTTTCGAGTCTCCCACCATAGCCACCGTCATCAGCTGAACCTTCATCTAACATCCCATTGCTTTCGAGTCTCCCACCATAGCCACTGTCATCAGCTGAACCTTCATCTAACATCCCATTGCTTTCGAGTCTCCCACCATAGCCACCGTCATCGTCACCCATGCCATGCGGAGATACAAGGCTCTTCACATATACATGCCAATTAAAATTATAATTACATTCCGAAATTGTAGATAACTTGATATGATGAGCATATCTACCGTCGAGACGTTCAAGGCTGTGCACAAATACAGCATCACATGAACCACTTTCTAACATCCATAGGTTAACATGACCATATAATTTATACCGGTGTGGGGTGTAATTCATTATTGTTTTTTGTCCATCATAACCAGGTGGCAGTAACCATCGTTCCCAAGACTCTTGTACATTGTAGTTTTTCATTACCCATATTTCAATTTCCTCAGTTTTCTTAAAATGTATATCTCGATAAGGAATGATGCATAGACAGTCTTTTATAGTCCCCAATTTATAGTCGTCGTCTTTAAACATGTCGCATTGATCTGGTGGAGGGATTTCTTTAATAACCTCTTTGGATAAATCAAAAGAAACAATTACTTTCCTATGATTTTGATCACGAAAAAGCCAGTGAATCGCTCCATTGCATAAAGTACCATAGTTGTCATAGTAACCGTCCACTTCTCCGGCAACTGATCTCCAAACGTTTGATTTCAACGTTAACACTTTAAATCCAAAGTTCTTGCTATATTCCTTAAATCCTATCACAACCTTGAAATCATCTATGGATGAATCATAGCCAAAACCCGACACTTCAATACAATGAATAATATCCTCACGAGGATTTCTTAGTTTTTTCATCTCACGGGTTGAGGGATTAACGACAAAAAATTCATAATCAAAATGAGAGATGCATACAAGACCATTGGAAGAACCAACAAGATAATAAACCTTGTCAGATGCACGATTTAAAAAGTCATGATATAAATTAATCCGTGTATCTCCAATTTCATTATTATCTGCTTTCTTTTTACGATTGTAGTTAAGATGAGATTTGACAAAACGATGACTTGAGATTAACGAATTCCATGACTTACATACGCTTTTACATCGGATGAGATCCTCTACTTGCGATCTTGCTAGTATCTCTTCAATAATATCAATGTGAAGCTCCGGTATTACACCCTTCGATTTCCTAAAACAAACAATAAAAAAGATAAGTTTCGTTTTCATTGAATTTTAGTGCAGAGATATATAAGGTCATTATTTGTCGATGGTTTACAATACATATGCTTCTTAGAAACCTCAATTTGTAGATAAAAAGAATCTTTTCATACATAACTGATCGTAGCTGCAAGTTAAACATAGCATGCATGCATGGTAGCAAATTAAGCGTAGCCATCATCAAGTTTATAAGAAAACAAACCTGATCAGCAATCGTTGTTGTTGATGTCGTTTGTTTATCCGGAAGCCGACAAGGAAACTGACAAGAAAGATGATCACTCTAAGAACAAAACCAATAACGAAAATAATCATAATTAGACTTGCGGTTCTTAACTGATTAAGGTTTGTTCGAGTTTCGTTTAACCTCAATGGGTATGATTGGGGTTTGTTTGAAATCTTCAATATATCCAAGGCTTATGACGATTTTATTCCCACTTCAATCTTTATAAACATAGTAATAGATATTAACTAAAACGTTTTATGTAACTCGAATAAATAAAAGATTTTCTGACTTTTTGAAAGTCGACTCCATTAGCTTGGTTTGTGAGATACAAATAACGATAATTTCATAATAAAACCTTTTGGAACCTCAACCAAACTATGTTTACCACACAATCAAACCGAGTAAATGCCATGCATGATGAAACGTAAATATTATTGATAGAGAGACACCTAAGATTGTTAACCAAACCAGCAATAGTACGCATTCCATCTATCTATACCACATACCGACTATTTTAACTCGCAAATAAAAGATGTGTATTATCCAAACATAAACATAGTACCAATATCGATTCTAATGCTTAAAGATAATTAAGCATAAATAATAATAAGCGATCAATATCAATGGAGCATTAGTCCAACGGTTGAAATCTATGAACACCCTGGAGAGACTTTGTGGAATAAGAGCTTAGGGGTCCGATTCTTGGCTCGTGCTCACTCCAGTTGATGCCCCACTAGGCCAGGAGAGTTGTCCGAGCTATTCCTTATGGGGTTGACAATGGCTAGTGCCAAAAGGCACCCGAAGTCAGGGTGTTCCTACCAATCTACACCTTTTGTGGAATAATAAGCAATCCCAATTACCCACTCACAAAAAGTATAAAATTTAATTCAAATAATACATTTATACTGTAATATTCTAATTCCATGAAATAGAAACATATAAATAACATCATGTTTCAAACGAGGATTTTCCACTCACGACACACTCACTAGTGGGGCGCGAGGTTTTACGCCCCAGAACTCATTTATACCAGTTTAAGTTTTTACTCGTAAACGTGTTTTAAGCATTGACAGCCTCGACAATAAGCTTGAATCCAATTAACAATAAAAAAAAGTTAACTCCCTACCCTTGGCGATTTTGGGGACCAACGATACCCTAAAATCAATTCTGATCGATCCTTGATTTTTCCTCTACAATCTTGAATTAAGCTTGATTATATCTTGTATATGATCTTCCTTCAATCATAGCTTGCACCTGGTTGGGATTAACAATCGGTTTTATTTTCTTTTAGGGTTTTTTTTTTCAATTGCATTAGGGTTTCTTTAGTCGGTTTAGTATCTAATTCTAATTATTAAAAATTTCATTAAAACTGACTGATTGACAAATCATTATCATGGTGTAATTATTGTGCTTCTATGGACGTAAACCCTAGTTACTAAACTAGGGTTTTACACGCTTTGATTGAAGACTAGGCATTTTTACTTCTTGTGTTTCTGTATGCGTTTTCTTTTTTAAGGTGTTCCTGATTAGTGTGATGTCGAATTTGGGGGAGAAGAATACGAGTATGCCACCTCCTGTGGTTGAACGTGTGGAAGATGCTGTATGGAATACTCAGGATGCTGAGATCGTTTCTCCTTTTGAAATTACTGGTGGAATAAGTAACTCTACTCCTCTATTCTCATCTATTTCTGAGGTTACTGTGTTTCTAGTAATGTTACTACTGTTGGGTGTATGGCTTATCATGTTAGGCCAACTGTCGTTATTAATAAAACTAGTAGGGTTACTTCTCTTGGGGGTGGATACTTTACTACTAAGTCGACTGATGGAGGTAAAGATAATTGTGGTATTCAAAACACATCTAGTGTTTTAAAACAGCATATGCCACATGGTGTTGCTAGTCATGAAGTGAACGAGCTTCATGAATAATCTGGTCTTAACGAGCAGCAAGTTGTTGCTAATGCCCTTGTTACACTTTCTAGTGATGATGGTAATGCTTCTCCTTTGTCGAGTTTTGATGTCATTATGCAATCACAGAAGTTTGGTACACATGGGGCCGTTAGCCAACCGAATGGTATTGATATGGTTTTCGAGGATGCTTGCAAGGATTTTGATAATGCAATGCATAAGGTCCAATTGGAGAATGCCGAGAATGCTTTGAAACAGCTGCCTACATCATATGCTGGTGCGACTTCCAATGTACCTAAGAAACAATCATCTAACTTTCGTAGGCTTGAGTGTAGCAAGAAATCGAATGATGTGGATTTGTCTGTGCCTATGAAAGTGGTAGAAGAGGTAAATTCCAGATTTGAGAATATGTTAAATGGTTATTTTCTTGGTAAACGTATTGCTTTCCCGGTTGTTGATTATTATGTGCGTGGGCTAAGTATGGCATTTAGAAGGTTATGATGAATGCGAAGGGCTTCTTTTTCTTTAAGTTTACCTCTCAGAAAGGTGTTGAAGATGTGCTTGAGAATGACCCGTGGATGATTAGGAAGGTGCCTATAATCCTTAAAAAAATTGGACCTTAAACACTAATCTGCTCAAAGAGGATTTGACCAACATTCCGGTGTGGGTTAAATTCCATGATGTTCCTCTTGCTATGTTTTTTGATGATGGTCTTAGTCTCCTAGCCACATTCATAGGTACGCTGAAAATATTAGATGCTTATACTAGTCAAATATGCTTGGAATCATGGGGTCGAAGTAGTTTTGCTAGGTGCATGATTGAAGTCAAGGCGGATCAGGTACTCAGAGAGAGCCTCACTGTTGAGATACCATTACTTGATGGGACGGGTTCTACTATTGAAAAGATTCGGGTTGAATACGAGTGGAAACGGCCTCGGTGTGATATGTGTAAGCTTTTTGTTCATACGCTGCTTGATTGTCCTAAATGTGTCCCACCTCATACTCAGCCTAAACAGAGTGTTAATAATGGTTTTCAAACGGTCAATAACAAGAATAAGGGTAAGAATGGTGGTCACAGTGCTCCGGGTAAAGGAGGTTTTACTAAACCTGTTATGGGTCCTAAGTTTAGGTATCAACCTAAAGCGCCTCCTCCTGAACACAAAAAGGTGGATACTACAAAGAAGAAGGCCACTAATGTGGCTAGTACGAGTAGTATGAAGATTGCTACATCAAACCGGTTTGATGCCCTTCATATGGATGATACTGATGACTTTGGTATTCCTGCCAATGAAGTGACTAAGGATGTGAATTTTGGTATTCCAAAGGAAGCTAAGGAGGACGGGTCTCTAGAGACTGGTAATGCATCACAAGAACCGTTTGTGAGTGATTCAATGAGAATAAAGGAGGCTGGTTCTACTCCCATAGTTGAGAAAATTGGGCAGCTTGAAAAGCTACTTATTGATTGGAAAGCTACTCTTGTAGATGATGATGGTCATCCTATTAAAAGGGTTGATTATCCGGGTAATAATAAGGCTTCTCCGTCTACTTCTTCTACTAAGAGGGTTTAATTCATTCTCTAATGTGGGAGAGATTGTTGTTTCCGACAATGATGAAGATGAGGCTGTGAACACTTTTGATGAGTCCATGATTCTATTTGGTGGTGGTCATGATCATGAAGATGATTATGATGACTATGCGGATCAGGTCTACGATCTTCAAAGGAATTTGGATGCTTTGTATGACACGTATGGTATCAAGATCCAAGGCCTTGGAAGAAAGTAATTTTGTTTTCATAGGAATCTAATGGTATCTTTTAAGTAGTGTTTTATTTTTTTTTTATTTAGAGAATTGGAAGTATCTTGTTATGTAAGCTTTTTCGCCTATGTAACGAGCTGAGATATGGGATTCACCCATAACCCTTGTACTTAAACGTTTTTTGAAGTAATATATTTACCGGGTCTTTTGACCTTTTACCCAAAAAATGTTTTAAGCATTGACAACTAATTTCTAAATCTTAAACAAACATATAATTTTCAAAATGTCAAGGACTATTTATGTTAATTTTTGTTACAAAGGCAGTCTTTTCGGGAAGAATTACTAGTTTGAGCTAAGGGTTAATATATAAATATGTTACTAAATTTTTCAAAAAAATTCTTCTAAGGTACTGAACTTTCATTTTATTCACTTGTGTTATTGAATTTATAAAACATGACATTTGACCTCACTGAACTTATCAAAAATATTCCTAAACAAATCTAAACTTGCAAAAATATGACGTTTATATTTCTTAGCTTATACAAAATATAATTTTAAGTCACTCTGATCAACATTAAAAAATGTTTCCTATAAGTTTAGTAACCTAAGGGGATGTTTGGTACGCAAGAATGGAAATCTGAGAAAGGGAAAAGAGGTTGATTCTCATGTTTGTTTGACATAAGAATGGAAACACGGAATTAAATTACCATTCTCATTCTCCCATTTTGTTTCTTTAAAAAAAGAGGAGAAAGGTGGAGAATGAGAATTTTAGAAGGACTCTTTCTCTCTATCCATTCTCTAGTGAATGAAAAAATCACGGACAAAAATTCACGTTTTTTTTTTTTAATTCTCGTTTTTTTAATTCACGTTTTTTTTTTATTTCGCGTTTTTTCTCCGCTTCATTCGTTTTCTTCTGTTTTTATACGTTTTCATTTGTCTTCGTTCGTTTTCATCCGTTTTCATACGTCTTCGCCAGTTTTCATACGTTCTCGTCTGTTTACATACGGTTTCGTCCGTTTTCTTACGTTTTCGTCCGTATAGCAGAAAATTATACAAATATTGGTGTGTATATACTAGTGTTTGTAAATCAAGTTTTAATTGCTTATCCTCTACGTGTATATACTAGTTCGATCATGAATATTATACAATATCCATCTTTCTTATTAGTTGTGTTTAGTGCAATGTGTAAGTTGTAGAAATATGTTTTTTTTGTCATTTTTGTTTCATCGTAGAGATGATATAATATATTTTTATATGACAAAAAACTTGAATTATGTTTGCATAATTGTAATTATGTGACCTGATAGCGTCAAATAATCAACGTAACTAAAAAACCTGAAAATGTATATATTCATTCTTTTATGTACCAAACAAAGGAATTGATTCTTTAATCGATTCTGACACTCTATTCTCTATTTTTGCCAAACACTAGAATCCATTCTCTTTCTATGCCATTCCATTCTCCAATGCATTTCCATTCTTTGTGATTCAGTCGTACCAAACGTCCCCTAAGTGAAAAAAGTGAAAGTTCAGTACTTAAGACGATTTTTTATATTTTTGAAAAGTTTAGTAACATATTTGTATAGGTATTGAGTCGTAGAATAGCAACGTACTTTTTCAAGTGTCCCATTCTGGTACGTGTCCTTTTTTTAAGCTATAGAATAGCAATGTACTTTCCATAAGTGTCCCGTTCTAGTACGTGTACTTTTTTAAGTCGTAGAATAGCAACGTACTTTTTATAAGTGTTCCAATTTAGTACGTGGGATGACGTACCAAATTGGAACACTTATGGAAGTAGGACGTACCAAATTGGAACACTTATGGAAAGTACTTTGCTATTCTACAACTTAAAAAAAAGTACACGTACCAGAATGGGACACTTATGGAAAGTACATTGCTATTCTATAGCTTAAAAAAAGTACACGTACCAGAATGGGACACTTGGAAAAGTACGTTGCTATTCTACGACTCAATCCCTATTCGTATATTACTCTTTTGAGCTAAAAAATAGACAATATTTAAGTAAATAATTTATTTTAAGAAAAAACAAAATTTTAGGTTTAATTTTTGCAAAGTCAGGTAAACTACATGACCAATTATGTAAATTTATGTTCCCTAAAGGATGGATTACGACAGTTAAACCTCAAGAACTGCGGATGATTTTCGCAATGAAAGGTAGCCTGAAAGAATAGTATAAGAATACTAGATGAGTACCCGTGTATAGCAACGCGATTTTCTAACGGCATATATTTATAATGATATTTTGGTTATAAATATCATTATAAATATATGTCGTTAGAAAATCCTGTTGCTATGCACAATTACTCGTCTTGTTAAATACAAAAAAGTTTCCCACTCTTAATGGTTATAATGATATGTTATGTGTTTTTTAAAATTAATTTTAAAAACCTCTTAATGGTTCGTGTGTTTTTTGTAAACGTGTGTTGTGTGTTACAACACAAAGTAAATATATGTTAATCTTATGATCTCATTTTTTTGACAAGTGGTCTCAAAAGTCAACCATTTGTTAACTTAGTAACTATTACCGTGTGTTAGTCAATTATTTTGCTTTCAAATTAAAAGATTCAAATCGTGTGTTTCCATTTTTAATTTTTAAGTTTTCACTTAGTTGACCATTTTAAGTTTTTCACTTTTCATTTGACCATTTTTCCTTTATAGATACTAGACGAGTACCCGCGCCTAGCGGCAGCAGTTTCTAGCGTCAGATAATTAATGATTTGTGATATTGTGGTGAGTGTTTTGTGTGCCGTTTAAAATAGAACGTGAACCGATGAAAATGCAATTGCAAACGGTTGTACTATACGATAATTAAAGTCTAGACAAAATTCTTAACATCTATCAAACAACATATAAAATCATTTAATGAAAATGAAAGTAAACATTACATCAATTATAGGATAAAAACTAACAACACACGTTACTTGTTGCGTAAAAACTAACAAGGATGGGATTAATGGTGACTAAAATTAGCGTCAATATGATTAGCCCAAAATAAAATAAAATTGGCTAATTTTGGCTATCAGTAAAAGATTTGGGCACATTTAGCCGCATCTTTTTTTTTTTTTTTGAAATTAGCGTATTTAGCATATTGAAAAGTTAAATGTGCACTAACGGGCACATATTTTCTCATAATTGTAAAACATTATAATTGTTTTTGAAGAAAAACTTATAGATAATATATTTATATAGCGACATATCGTTTTGTGTTAAAAAAGTTTATGGGTTCTAAACGAAAAATAAAAAAAGTTTGAAGATTTGGGGATTAAACATAACGTTTTGAAGCCCGGTTCGACCCGGGTGGTTCAACCGGTTGAACTGTTCCCGTCGAAAAACGGGTCGATTTAAACCGAGTCAATATGACATGTTGGGTCAAAACGGATCAAATTAAACAGGATCAACCCACTGGATTTGAAGCGTACTGTGTCAACCCGGTTTTCAATATGTGTTAATAGTTTCAAATTTTTACTTTTTACTTTTTGGTTTTTCCTTTATATATAATATAGCAGGGTACCCGCGCGTTGCGCCGGCGAGTACCCTGTGACTATTAACCGGAGAAATAGATCTCGATGAGACCTGATTCACCAGTTTGTATCGGTTTTAACGGGTCCTCTCTAGTTCGTTTCCGGATGTCTGCTATTGGTTAGCCGAACCGATGGCGACACCGGTTTCCGGTTGAACCCGTTGGTCCGGTCCGATTTTTAAAACTATATGTATCATCAACTTGTTAGCTTGTATGAAGCTTTGTGTGTTTTATTAATTTGTATAATGTGTATAATAACATGTACTTTTCATTTTAGGGTGTTTTAAAAATAACATTAATTAGTTTGTTTAATTATTTTATATTTAGAATTATGTTGTAGCTTATTTAAATTGTACATTGTGAAATTTTCATTGTACTTTTTAATAATGGTGTTTTAATTGGTTGTTTTTAATTTGGTAGATATGCTTTTAATTGGTTGTACAATGTGAATAAATTATTGTACTTTTAAGTAATGAGGTGTTTTAATAAGAGTATTAATTACACAAATATATTTCTCTCTCATTTGACCATTAAACTTTTTCACTTTTCCACTTTTCCACTTTGACTGATAGACTAGGCGAGTACCCGTGCATAGCAACGAGATTTTATAGTGGCAGATAAGGTTGACAATTTTTGACCAACACGAAACACGAAACCCAGCCTAAAACCGACACGCAAATTAACAAATTCGTGTTGAGTTTATAATAAATTTCGGGTCAAGTTTGGGTCGACCCAACTAAACTGTTTATTGAACAGGTCAGGTTCGGGTTGTGAATAAATTAACCAGGTTGACCAGCCAACCCGTTTAAGATTTTTTACTTAAAGTAAAAACTATTTACATTTTATTATATGAGTTAAATGGTTAAATGGTTAAATGGTTAAACGGGCCGACCCGGAAACCCATTTAACCTGTTTAACTCATTTAATGTGCATACTCTTTTTATATAAAACGGGTTAAGTGGGTCAACCCGAAACCCGTTTAACCTATTCAACATGTGTAACATATTTAATCCGCCAACCCAAGTATATATATGGTTAAATGGGATAGGTTCGGGTTATGTGTAAACATGTTAGGTTGACATAGCTCACTCGATAATTTAAATGAGTCAGGTTCGGGTTGAGTTTTCTGACCCGCTAACCTGTTAACCCAAACCCGAGTTTAATTGTCACCCCTAGCAGTAGATAATTGTAATGATATTTTGATTACACAAAATTACTTGAATTTAAAAGAAGAAAAAAAAAATAACGAAAGCTATAAAAGTTCAACAAAATATTATAAAAACTTGGTTAATAAAATATTGTGGCAACATGAAGTTGAAAATAAAGAACAAAACTAAAGTATAAAAATTGTTATCTTGACCCTAAACTAAATGTAAACTTGTAAAGCTAAAAGCCATGAATTAATATTAAATAAAATTTGCTAGCAGTCGGATAAAACAAAAATACATTTATTTTTTAGCCTTGCATTTTAATTATAGCATATCAAAATTTCCTTCTATACTTTTCATTTTTTAACATTGTAAATTAATTAGTTTAAGTTTCAACATTTCTTTAAATAGTTTAAGTTTTAACATTTCCTTTTAAAGATATGTTAAGATATATTTGAAGGTGTATTTTAATGTTTGACCAATTTTTAAGGGTTCACTTTCAAGATTGACCATACAAATATTATATGTAGTTAAGATAGTTAAAATTATGGTACATGTTATGTAAATTTTCACAAAAAGACAAGAAGAACAGTAAAACTTGTATACGTTAAGAATTAAAATTAGATGAATAATCGCGCAAAATGACGGTCTATAGCGACAAACAATTATACACTTGAAATTGTGATTTTGCTTTGATCATTGATGCAAAATTTATTGGTTCAATTTATAGTCATTGCGAGAAAAAAAAATCTATGGGTTAGAAACAAAAAATAACAAAAGTTTAAAAACTAAACAATATTTAAAATATTAATTTAGTCGTAGATGATATTATCATTTTTAATCAAGGGTGTAATAGTCCACTAAAGTGACTCAATTTTAAACATTTTAAGTTTCAACAACAGCATGCACTCTTTATAATTATAAGTAGTAAAGATTAGAATTTTGGCCCAAACAAACACAACTCCCATTTCGCCGATTCTCACATTCTCCCGCTCACAATGTTGGCATTAATTTCAATCTCAACTCTAATGCTTAGTTTTCAAGTTTTTGATTAAGGAAAACTACGGAAATACGAAGTAAACATTTTCAATCCAATTTTAGAAGGAAACATTTTACTTTAAAATCAATCAAATTATACTTAAGATGGGTATCTTTTTAGATCTAAGATGGGTATCTTTTTATGCAATGTGCCCAAAAACAACCTTTTTTGTTTAACTTCATTTTCTATACTTTCTTTTCTTAAGTGATACTCATAAAAACCGTGTAAAACCCTTAATGAACCCCTTTCAAGATCATTATCTTAAACAAATTCAAACACTATCATAACCAACTACTTATTCACTTCACTTCAATTGAATACAAATGTGTAAGATTATCAATTGTGTTTCTGTGTTTATTACTGTCAGAGAGATTACACACATATAGGGACTATACATGGGCTATATTAGGCCAATACTAAAGATACGCTAATGATCCAGCTAATACATTAATTGTAGAGCTAATTATTACAGCTAAGATACAACTCATACGGCCAATACTAAATCTTGTTATAAAAAAAATCTTAAATAATTTTTTGGTCTAAACAATAACCAAATCAAGAACATCATACAAATGATACCACAATTTTAACTATAAAACGTTAAAACCCAACAAAACTCTTGACCCAAAATTAAGGTCATTTAGGGGGTGTTTGTTTAAACTTATTTACGGGCTTATGAACTTATGTGTTTTCGAAAACAGTTAAGCCCATAAATAAGCTTAAATGAATGCTCTCTTATTTAAACGAAATCGGTAAATATTTAGGAGAGCTTTGTATACACAAATCATATATACCAACTGCTGAGTTTTATAAAAGTTTGTTAGGATGTGATGCATTAGTAGTTGAAATAATTAATTAATAAGTCGAAATGGATGTTGTTAACGAATAAGACCTTTAAAGGATTTAAAAGAACGCAATGTTACGGTTTTGAGGAGATATGGTTTATGTGATGAGAATTTAAGGAAGTTATTGGTTAGTAACCGCAGATAATGAGGCAGAAACAGGTTGTGATTGAGAGAAAGATCGGGTATATCTTGATGAAAAAGTTGAAGTTTCTTGTAAAGAAGCGAACTTTATTCACTGATTGATTGCTGTTATGTATCGTAGTGAAATCTGAAATGGCAGTCGAAAAGAATATACGAGCTTGTAAAAGTTCTGGTTTAAAATATTATGAAATAGTGGCTTTGCTTAAGGCGCAACCTTATTGTTTGAGTAAATCGGAAGGCTATATTACTGAAAAGTAGAAATGGATTAAACCAACGAATATGGCTTTAAAAATAAGTGTGCTGCTAGTCGAAGATGCATTAATCCATGAGCATAAAAAAATGTAGATATACAATAGTAACTTGTTAGCTAGACAATTTCTTCATTGATTGAACCAATAAGTGAAAGAGCTTTGTTTACTTTATTATCATGTTTCAAAAGCATCAGTTACATACTTACATAAGAAATCAAATTTTCTAACAAATTACAAGTTCCCAACTTTTAATTAATAGCTTCAACTTTTACAAAGGCTGGATAATCTTCCTTCAATTCAGAAATTAAGGAAGTCCTTGAAAGTGTAGGCCCTTCTCCGAACGAGCTTGAGGTTATGATCAAGAATTCCGTCATATTCGTCTCCCAACATATCAGTGACTTCTTCATCCTCTATAACATATGTTTTCGTTTTACCTCTCACCTTATGCTTTGGCCGTAACGGCTTCTTTGCATTCTCCTTAACCTTCTTTTTAAAAAATGCTTTTTGGTCTTGTGAGATTTTTACAAATCTTTGAGATTTGTTGCGTATTGTGTGGCACTCCAAAGTTTCGCAAGACTTAGTATGAACCAATACAGCAGCACCTGAACCTTCTTCTAACATCGCTTTGCTTACGAGACTCCCCCCATTGCCATGGATAGATACAAGGCTCTTCACGAATACAGGCAAATCAAAATTACAATTACATTCCGAAATTGTAGATAACTTGATATGATCATTTTGACCGGGACGTTTAAGGCTGTGCACCAATTCAGGATCACATGAACCTTCTTCTAACATCCATATGTTAACATGACCATCGAAGAAACGGTAGTGTGGAGTGTAACTCATTATTGTTTTATGTCCATCATAACCAGGTGGCGGTAACCATCGTTTCCAAGACTCTCGTACCTTGTAGTTTTTCATTACCCATATTTCAATTTCCTCAGTTTTCTTTAAATGTTTATCTCTATAAGGAATGATGCATAGACGGTCTTTTATAGTCCCCAAAATATACCCCTCGTCTTCAAAGATGTCGCATTGATCTGGTTTAGGGATTTCTTTAATAACCTCTTTGGATAAATCAAAAGAAACAATTACTTTCCTATGACTTTGATCACTTTTAACATGACAAATCCAATGTAGCGCTCCATTACATAAAGTACCATGGTTAAGCATACAGTAACCATTCAATTCTCCAGCAACTGATCTCCAAAAGTTTAATTTCAATGTTAAAACTATAAAAGCAAGTTTGTAACATTTATTAATGAATCCTATTACAACCTTGTAATCATCTATGGATGAATCATAGCCAAAACCTGACACTTGAATTCTTGTCAGAATATGTTGAGGAGGATTTCTTAGTTCTTTCACCTCACGGGTTGACGGATTAACGACCAAAAAGTCACGATCCCAACTAGAGATGCATACAAGACCATTGGAAGAACCAACAAGATGATAACAACTGTCACCATTTAAATCAATCCGTGTATCTTGGTGAACCTCTGGCATGTCGCTATCACTGTCGCCAGCATAATATCCGTCGCTAAAGATGACGCTAAAACAGTCGCTAAAAGACATTTTTCTTGTGTTTGATTTCCTAAAACAAAAACAAAAAAAACAACCACAGAAGTAAGTTTCGTCTTCAGTGATTTTTATATTAATTAAAAGAATCTTTACATATTTACTACATAGCTGATCAGCAGCTGCAAGTTACAGTATATAATAGCATGCATGGTAGCAAATTAAACATATATAGCAATCAACTTTAAATACATTATAGAGTATATATAAAAAATAAGACAAACCTGTTCAGCAATCGTTGTTGTTGATGATGTTGGTTGTTTGTTTGCCCCGAAATCGAAAAGCAAGACAATAACTTTAATAATTGTAAATGTGAATTCGACTGGCGGAAACTAGAACTGATTAGGGTTTGTTCGAGTTTACTTAACCTCAATCGGTTCTTAAGAAAGAATGGTATGATTGAAAACTTGACCTCCTTTTATAGAAGTGAGAGGTGCATAGCCGACTCTAGGTAACACAAACATACCATATATTCCTTTTTTAAAACTAAAATTTGAAAAGAGAAAAATATATCTCATATATTAACGCACATACCAAATAAAAAATGAAAACTACCATATAAACAAGCTTACTTTATATACTAGCAGGGTACCCGCGGCTGCAACGCACCCGCGCGTTGCAGCCGCGGGTACCCTGAAATAAAATTTTTCGATAAATAATGTATTTTATTATTTTATTTTTAACAATAAAAGAACGGATATCAAGAATTTCGTATAGCCCGTGCCCGTTCGGGCTCGAACCCGTTGGCCCGTGTTTGCTCGGGCTCGAGCCTGTTTGGTCCGCGCCCGTTCGGGCTCAAGCCCATTTGGCCCGTTGCCCGTTCGGGCTTGAATATTTGTATAAGGTGCTTTATTATTTGTAGTAGTGAAATTTAATGCAGGAATTGTGTTTAATTTGGTTGTATAATATGCTTGATAATTTGTATTTCTTATGTAAGGGTGTTTTAATAACTGTATTAATTGTATTTATTGACCAGTTAAATAATTGACTACATTAAATAACATTAATGTGGTTTTTTTTTGTACACTATGCTTCTTGTCTTGTACGTCTGAAAATTATGTGCATTAAAGTGTTGTACATTATGTTTCTTTTCTTGTAAGTAATAGTCATTAATAACATTGACTACTTTAATAACATTAATTTTGTAAGTTTGAAAATTAAATCATGCTTATTTTGTTATACACTATGCTTATTTTGTTGTAAATCTGAAAATTGGTTGTAGCTATTGTACATTGTGCTTAAATGGTTGTAATTTTTGGTGAAGGGGTGTTTTTAATAGCATTAATGTTGTTTGATAGAATTTTAGTCTTAAAATGACACCACGCTTTATTTTGTTGTACAATATGCTTACTTTGTTGTAATTCTGAAAATTGGGTGCATTAAAGTGTTGTAAACCATGCTTAATTTCTTGTGCGTCTTAAATTTAAGAGTGAGGTGCCTTCGTACATTATAAGTAGTATAGATACAGATAATGCCATGTATTGGAAGTAATTGTATTCGTTGATTCTCATTAATCTCTACAATCGGTATTTAAGATTACAATAGATAATTCTAGAGAAACAACTAATGGGCTAGGCCTTAAAATATAAGAGGGCCTTAATAAATATACTAGACATATACAAACTATACATATCGACTAATACTCCCCCGCAGTTGGAGCGGGAGGAGGCTGGACGCTCAAACTGGAACAAAATTCTTCAAACAAAGCAGAGGGAAGTCCTTTGGTGAAGATATCGACATACTGATAACGAGATGGAACATGAAGAACAAGCACCTGACCAGCAGTAACCATGTCAAAATGTATGTCAATCTTAATATGTTTCGTCCGCTGATGTTGAACAGGGTTGGCAGACAGATAAATGGCACTCACGTTATCACCGTAGATTAGAGTGGCAGACGACAAAGGAGAATGTAACTCACAGAGCAGATTACAAAGCCATGCGGTCTCAGCCACAACGTTAGCAACACCCCGATATTCAGCTTCGGAACTGGAACGAGAAAGGGTCTGTTGTCGCTTGGATGACCAAGACAGTAAATTATCACCCAGAAACACACAATAACCTGAAGTAGAGCGTCGTGTAGACGGGCAATATGCCCAATCAGCATCAGTATAACCAACAAGAGAAGTAGTGGAGGATGCGTATAGGTGTAGACCAAAATCCAAAGTCCCCTGAACATATCGCAAGATACGTTTGAGAGCAGCAAAATGTGACTCCCGCAGATCGTGCATATAAAGGCAAATCTGTTGTACTGCATAAGACAGATGTGGACGTGTAAACGTGAGATACTATAGTCCACCTGCAAGACTGCGATACAAAGTAGGATCCTGAATAGGAACGCCTTCGGGACCAGTTTAGATTCCGTATCAACTGGTGTCCGAGAAGGGTTATAATTAACCATGTGAGCACGCTCAAGAAGCTGAAGAGCATACTTTTGTTGGGACAAAAATAATCATGCAGAGTGACGAACATCAGATATACCAAGAAAATAATTAAGTGCCTCGAGGTCAGTCATGTCAAACGCTCTGTGTAAAGAAGTAATAATCTGCTGAAGTAGAGCTGTAGAAGAAGCTGTAAGAATAATATCATCCACATATATAAGTAAATAAGCAACCTCTAAACCCTGTCAAAAAATGAATAGTGAAGAATCACACCGACTATGATAAAATCCAACCCGTGTAGCATAACCGGCAAAACGCTGAAACCAAGCACGAGGTGCTTGCTTCAACCCATATAATGACCTCTGCAAGAGACAAACATGATGGGGGTACCTAGAATCAACAAACCCCAAGGCTGATGCATGTAGATAGTGTCAGATAAATCACCGTTAAGAAAAGCATTCTTAACGTCAAGCTGATGAATAGGCCACTTGCGAGATACGACAAGGCTAAGAACAGTGCAAATAGTAGCCGGTTTGACAACCGGACTAAATGTCTCATCACAATCAACACCAAGCTGCTGACTACTGCCATTAGCAACCAAACGAGCCTTATATCGACTCAAAGTCCCGTCAGCATGAAATTTATGCTTAAATAACCATATAGATCGTATCATATTGACACCCGAGGGCCTCGATACAAGAACCCAAGTACCATTTTTATTTAACGCATTATACTCATCATACATAGCATTACGCCATTGAGAATCTTTTAAAGCAAGAAAAGGAGATTTAGGTATAGTAGAAATGGAAGACGTATGAAGAGATAAACGATCAATGGGTTTGACAATGCCCGATTGAGACCTAGTGACCATGCGGTGAGTGCGAGGGGGTTTATTAGTGGGTTGTGGTGAGGAGGTCGAGGAGTTGTTGGGTGTTGGTGTAGTGTTAGCTGTACCGTAGTAGGGGAATGGGATGGGTTTTGGTGTTGTTGAGCTTGTGGTGTTGGCCTCGCATTAGTCGAAGGGGTAGTGGGTTGAGAAGGAGTTTGGGCTTGTTCGGTGGTATTGTTGGTTGGAGCTTGGTTGTCATGTGGTGAGGGGGTATAGGTGGGGCAGTATTATTTAGAAAATGTGTGAGAAACGGAGGTTGAACGAGTTCTAAAAAGGTGTATGAAGGTGGAGTTGTGAGAGTCATTGAGCGATAGGGAAATTGGGTTTCATCAAAGGTGACGTGTCGAGAAATGATAATTTTGTTGGTTTAAGGTCTAGGCAACGGAAACCGCGGTGATAGGCGGGAAAACCCAAGAAAATGCATGGGGTGGCACGTGGCGCAAGTTTGTGAGGTAAGTGAAGGTGAGGGTAACAAAGGCATCCAAAAATGCATAAGCAGGAGTAGTCGGGTTCTTTTTGAAATAGTCTTTTGAAGGTGATTTCATTGTTAATGGCGGTTGAAGGGAGAAGATTAAGGAGGTAGGTGGCCATATGAAGAGCCTCGACCCAAAAGGAGGGGGTAGGTGTGCTTGAAAGAGGAGCATACGAATGACGTTATTTATTATGCGTATCATACGTTCCACCTTGCTATTTTGTTGAGAGGTTTTAGGGCAAGAAAATATAAGTTGAATACCATGTTTAGCAAATAGTTTGTGTAGTCAGTTATTATCGAACTCACCACCATGATCACATTGGAAACTCTTAATTTAACATTTAAATTGATTTTTAACATAAATACGAAAATGTAAAAATTTATCGAACATGTCAGATTTAGAACGAAGGGGATAAATCCACAAGTAGTGAGAGAAATGATCAAGAAAAAGGACATAATATTTAAAACCACTAAAACTAATAATGGGAGAGGTCCACAAATCAGAATGAATAATATCAAAACAATGTTCAACAGTAGAATCCAAACTATGAAAGGGAAGCTTCGCATGTTTGCAAGTTGGCAA
Organism: Chrysanthemum seticuspe; assembly: GCA_019973895.1. Classification (NCBI taxonomy): domain Eukaryota; kingdom Viridiplantae; phylum Streptophyta; class Magnoliopsida; order Asterales; family Asteraceae; genus Chrysanthemum; species Chrysanthemum seticuspe. Next base: position 6,227,687 of record BPTQ01000004.1, on the reverse strand, counting down.
GCAAGAAAACACGTGTAGACTTTTCTTTATTACAAGAAATAAAATGACGTGAAACAAGAGACCGTAGCACTTCGTCACAGGGATGACCGAGAAGTTGATGCCACGTAGATGGACTTGTGGAGACAAAAACAGTAGGGATAGTTGAAGTGGGATAGGGATTGGGGAATATTGGGAATGGGCTGTACGAGTCTGGTAAAGACCATGTGGAAGTGGAACCAATTTATTAACAGATTGGTTGTTATGTTGAGAAGAGAATCGACCAACAGTATTAACAACATTGCCCCCATTATTTTTCGAGGTCAATCCCACGCGGTTTCGTTGATCATGTATAAATTTGCAACGATCCCCAAATTTACGCGTCCCTTTATTTAAATGATTACATAATTGAGGCAAACTTTGACTTTTATTATTTTGAGCATTAGGGTTACCTTTTTGTTCTGAAGGATTGGTAGTCACGAGAATAGTAGGGGAAGATGAACTAGTATCAAAGGTTGTAGACGCATTTGTTTGTTCATTCAACGTGGACTCTTATAAGAGGAGCATGTTCCACGCCATTTCAAAAGTGGGAAGAGGTTCACGGTGGCGTATAATTTTGACAATAGTTGCAAATCATGAATCAAGGCCATTGACGGCATAAATAACCAAATTATTCTCACTTACCAATGAGCTAAGGTTTTTAAGCCTATCCGCCATAAACTTGATTTTTGTGCAATAATCCTTGATGGGCATGTTACCAAGCTTAATGGTACGAAGTTCATTATCAAGGTTAATGGCCCTAGCGTCTTTATTATCATGAAATGACCCTTGGAGATGATCCCATAAATCCTTTGCATTGCCCGGTGCAGAGACAACTTGTTCTTTCAAAGAATTGGATAATGACCCGAGAATCCACATCTTGCTGAGATCATCAAGCTTGCACCATTCCGGATCTTGAACACAAGACGAGGCCTCACCCGTCGGTTTGGATTCTATGTGTGATTTAAGTCCAAGACTTCCGAGATGGATTTTAAACAAGGAGCACCAAGAGGTGTAGTTACGTTTTTCAAGGTTTAGTTTTATGGGAACTTTGTTAGTAATGCTAAAGGGAATGAGTTTATCGGCGGTTGTAGGTGGAGGAGTGTTATCATCGCTGGCCATGATTGCCGATCTTGTGGTAGGGTTTGGGAATTGTTCGGCTAAGATTGGAGCTGGGAGAGGGAGGTACGACTTTCTTTTATTTTTTGGAGAAAAATTAGGAGAAAATTATGACTGACTTTGATACCATATTGGAAGTAATTGTATTCCGTGATTCTCATTAATCTCTACAATCGCTATTTAAGATTACAATAGATAATTCTAGAGAAACAACTAATGGGCTAGGCTTTAAAATACAAGAGGGCCTTAATAAATATACCAGACATATACAAACTATACATATCGACTAATAGCCATGATGGTGTATCCCAGGTGTGGCGGAGCCTAGCCTCCGAACCATGGGCGGAGCTACATGAGGACCGGGAAGGGTCCCGAACCCCTAGGCCTAAGTCCGTTAGTGCATTTTTTACATATCATTTACCTAAACTCATAAATGAGTAACCAACTGGGCTAGCTCAGTTGGCCACCAAGAGTAACTTTGGGGAGGTTTCCTTGGAGAGATCTCAGGTTCGAGTCTCACCATGGACCTTCAGGGGCCCGAAATAAATAGAAGCAGGAGTGGGGTTTATCCCATAAGGAGAAAGTTTTGAGGCTTGCATACTGTCCAATTGGATGTCACTGTAGGCTCGGATCACTAACTACTAACTCGTTGTTCAAAAATAAATAAATAAAATAACATAAAAAAAAAAAAAAAAAAAAAAAAAAAAAAAAAAACTAATAGATGAGTTGTTCATATATGTACAACATCATGTATTCATTACATATCACAATAAATCGCATCTTTATTTTAATATTTATAATCTCGTACATATACATAAATTTAATTTATACCGGTAATGCTAGTAATATTTATAAACAACAACAAATATCATGTTTATAGCATTCCTATCAACATAAATTTCATGGAAATTTGTTTGTAACTGGTTACAATATCACATACCACATTGCTTGTAACTACTTAGATCTTTTCATCGAGTTCAAGTCTCATAACAGAGGACAATTGTCATCTACTTGCTACCCAAGTCTTTGGCCCATGTTCAAGTAAATAACGACGAATGTGCATAAAGACCCTTAAATTTTAGGTCTCTTCACAAATAATCTTTCAAAAGAGTCAATAACTCCATGATTAAATGATTCATGCTACAACTTTTTGGCTTGTGCTATGGACGTACACACTGTATCATCCACATTCCCTTATTTGAAGTTGTTTATGTGTCTTGACTCAATGAGTCACCGACCTTCCTTATAGCTGTTTCCGCGCTTATTGTGTAATCATAACAATAACAGATAACTTACAATTACCAAATTATATCCATTTTGAGAAACAGTGAGCTACTAATAATAACACAATCATACAGACACGAGATCCATGTATCATAACACTCCCCAAAACGTTAACAAGAAATCTCAACCAAAACAACAGGTTCGGTATCACCTCAAGCTAGCTACTAGCATAAGCTTCATACACAACTTTTTCGTGTGCCTGATCACAATGTCACATACCACATTTTTTGTAACTAGTAACTACACGAAGCGATCTGTTTGGCTTTGAATGAGCCGATTCAGAGTCCCTCTCTGATTCAATCAGAGCCATTGCTTAATTTAACAGTCTCTGGAAAAAAAATATAGATCTGTTACTTTGTCTTCGTGTGCTCCACGATCATAGCTTCAACCATTACAAGGCATGCTAATCTTTCTTCAATTCAGAAATTAACGAAGTCCTTTAAAGTGTACGTCCTTTTCTGAACGAGCATGAGGTTATGATCAAGAATTCCGTCATAGTCGTCTCCCGACATATCAGTGCCTTCTTCATCCTCTATAACATATGTTTTTGTTTTACCTTTCGCCTTATGCTTTTTCCGTAACAGCTTCTTTGCATTCTCCTTTACTTTCTTTTTTAAAGATGCTTTTTGGTCTTGTGAGATTTTTGCAAATCTTTGAGATTTGTTGCATATTGTGTGGCACTCCTCTAAAGTTTCGCAAGACTTAGCCTGACGATGATCCGAAGATGATGATGTATCACCTTCGCTTATGAGTCTAGAAATCGTATATAACTTGATATGAGTACTTTGACCGGGACTTTCATGGCTCTGCTCCAATACAGCAGCTGAACCTTCAACTAACATCCCATTGCTTTCGAGTCTCCCACCATAGCCACCGTCATCAGCTGAACCTTCATCTAACATCCCATTGCTTTCGAGTCTCCCACCATAGCCACCGTCATCGTCACCCATGCCATGCGGAGATACAAGGCTCTTCACATATACATGCCAATTAAAATTATAATTACATTCCGAAATTGTAGATAACTTGATATGAGTACATTCATCAGGACGTTCAAGGCTGTGCACCAATACAGGAGCACCTAAACCTTCTTCTAACATCCATATGTGAAAATGACCATACAATTTATGCCTGTGTGGAGTGTAATTCATTATTGTTTTTTGTCCATCATAACCAGGTGGCAGTAACCATCGTTCCCAAGACTCTTGTACATTGTAGTTTTTCATTACCCATATTTCAATTTCCTCAGTTTTCTTAAAATGTATATCTCGATAAGGAATCATGCATAGACAGTCTTTTATAGTCCCCAATTCATATTTGTCGTCTTTAAACATGTCGCATTGATCCGGTGGAGGGATTTCTTTAATAACCTCTTTGGATAAATCAAAAGAAACAATTACTTTCCTATGATTTTGATCACGAAATAGCCAGTGAATCGCTCCATTGCATAAAGTACCATAGTTGTCATAGTGACCGTCCACTTCTCCGGCAACTGATCTCCAAACGTTTGATTTCAATGTTAACACTTTAAATCCAAGGTTACTACTATATTCATTATTGAATCCTATTACAACCTTGAAATCATCTATGGATGAATCATAGCCAAAACCCGACACTTGAATATAATGAATATTATCCTCACGAGGATTTCTTAGTTTTTTCATCTCACGGGTTGAAGGATTAACGACATAAAATTCATTATCAAAATGAGAGATGCATACAAGACCATTGGAAGAACCAACAAGATAATAAACCTTGTCAGATGTATGATTTAAAAAGTCATGATATAAATTAATCCGTGTATCTCCAATTTCATTATTATCTGCTTTCTTTTTACGATTGTAGTTAAGATGAGATTTGACAAAACGATTACTTGAGATTAACGAATTCCATGACTTACATACACTTTTGCATCGAATGAGATCCTCTACTTGCGATCTTGCTAGTATCTCTTCAATAATATCAATGTGAAGCTCCGGTATTATACCCTTCGATTTCCTAAAACGAACAAATAAAAAAGGATAAGTTTCGTTTTCATCGAATTTTAGTGCAGAGATATATAAGGTCATTATTTGTCAAAGATTTAAATACATATGCTTCTTAGAAACCTCAATTTGTAGATAAAAAGAATCTTTTCATACATAACTGATCAATCAGCTGCAAGTTAAACATAGCATGCATGCATGGTAGCAAATTAAGCGTAGCCATTATCAAGTTTATAAGAAAACAAACCTAATCAGCAATCGTTGTTGTTGATATCGTTTGTTTAACCGGAAACCGACAAGGAAACCGACAAGAAAGATGATCACTCCAAGAACAAAACCAAAAACAAAAATAATCATAATTAGACTTGCGGTTAATTCTTAAATGATTAGGGTTTGTTCGAGTTTAGTTTAACCTCAATGGGTATGATTAGGGTATGATTGAAACCTTCAATCCCGAGCCTCCTTTTATAGACAAACTGACGCGGTAGGTGTTGGAGATGGATAAGGAATTAGTATTATCCAAAGCTTATGACGATTACGATGTACATACTAATAGATTATGAATCGTGGGTTTTAGAGTGTAGGTACGGCAGAAGTAGGTTTTGTTTGAAGGTTTGAATAATGTGGCTGATACCATTTAAATGCTATAATGATTTGATATCCATTCTATTATAGCATAGTAAGATATATATGGTTACAAAGAGTATTATAGAAACGGGCTTGAGCCCAATATATATCCGCAACAATATTACAGGCTAACAATGGATATATCTTAACAACGTAAAATAGAAAAATGGTCAAGGTGAAAGTGAAATGTTGAAGCTTGAATATTGAAAGTCAATAACCAATTATTTTTTGTAACTTTGAAGAACTTATATCTCTCTCACACACATCATTTCATCTCACACTAAAAACATACACACAAAATAATACCACCATACCCACCCCCACAACTCCCACCACCGAACCCCTACCACCGGACGTCACCTCCACCGGTCGTCACCGCCACTGGACCACTCCACCAACTAAACCAAACCACCACCGAAACCCATAACCATCACGACTCATGACCATCATGTTTTGAGGTAATTTTTTTAGTTTTATTAATAGATCAAGCTTTTTATAATCTTTTTTTACAGATCTATAGGTTTTATTTGTAGATCTAAGTTTTTTATAATTTTTTGACAACCACCTTCGCGGACTCGCTGGAAATTGGATCCGCCACCACTGCTTTGCCGGAAATAGAACGGGTGCTCACCGTTGTCTCGCCAGAAAAATCTACTGTCGCGGCTGCATTGCTTGTGTTGCCGGAAAAAGCTGTTGTCACACTTTATATTATGCCTTATTTTAATTGTTGTTAATATTTGTATAAAGTTGATTATGTTAATAGTGTTATTCAATTGTTTTTAGTATTTGATAGATTTATATCAAGTTTTTGTGGTTACTTTTAGATCTATCTATATATGTATTATTTTTCAGTTTTGAGTTTATATAACTTTTTTGACAATTTTTTTTATAGATTTATTATTGCCGACGGAGTCCACCGTTGCCGCCGCTGATGCCTGAATGTGTGTCGCCGTCACAATCAAACTTGCTTTTGTTGCAAGTAAATGTGTAGTTTCTTTTTAAAGTAGTTAGTAAATTCTTGTGTGTAGTTGTAAGTTTGTTAATAATTTGTATGTTTGTTGGTAGTTTGTAAGTGTATGTAAACTTAGGCATTTTGAGTTTGTTATACTGTTGTTTTGTAAGTCTTTGGTGGTTTCGTTGCGATAGATATGCCGGAATTTTGATATACTGTAGAATCAGTTCACTTCAAGGTTTCGTTTTAGGTTGTTTTGTTTATTGATTTTTGGTTGATGTTTCAAAGTGGTTTCTTGGTTGTGATGATATGGAAAACACCGTACATTGAGAAATGTGAGAACCCAAAACTATCATGCTAGAATAAGAATTCAAAATTCAAGTTTCTTGAATTTTAGTCAACTTTGCAGTAGACCATTTAGGCTCTATTATATCTCTTCTCTACTAACTATAAAGAAAAAATGGTCTTCTTTGAAAGTGGAAAACTGAATTTTGGTCAATACTTTAAAACTGAATTTGGTCAACTATTGTGGTGAGAAAGGAAACTATGACGTTTAAATGGCTATGCGTTTAAATGAAATCTTTAAAACTTGTATTCAACCATGCCTAGGCGTTTAAATAGAAACTTTAAAAGTTGTATTCAACCATGACGTTTAAAGGATACTATTGCTAATCTCGGAGAGATTAATGCATCCTCTTACTAAAATGCAAAATTGACTCCAACATACTATATTCACATGAATGCTAATCTCTGAAATTATATGATATAAAAGTGAAAGGTTAAGACATAAATAAAGAAAGATAAATGTTTGTGTTCGTATTTTTTTATGTGCACTAACTATTTATATACTACAGCTCTTTAGGGACACAAAAAAATGGTGTTAATTGCTCCTTTAAAAAAATGATGTTATTATTATTTTAATATTAATTGATTAACGAAACTTATAAAAATGCTATCAAAAAAGACAATCTTAAATATAAAACAACGCTATCGGAAAAACAATATAATCATTCAAAATGAATTCTTTAACGCTTAAAATACTGATTCATGAAACAAACTTAATCGCCGCTAAAATTTTGTCGAAACTAGACACCGCTACCTTTAGGCGCGGGTACTCGTCTAGTATTAACTAAAACATTTTAAGTAATAATTAGAATAACTAAAAGATTTCTTCACTTTTTGAAAGTCGACTCCATTAGCTTGGTTTGTGAGAGTCAAATAACGATAATAAAACCTTTTGGAACCACAACCAAATTAAACTATGAAACGTAAATTTTTTTGATAGAGACACCTAAGATTGTTAACCATAACCACCAATAGTATGCATTCCATCTATCGATTATAAAAGATGTGTATTATCCAAACATACTAATATCGATTATGTTGCTTAAAGATAAGCATAAATAATAAGCAATCCTAACTACCCACTCAGAAAAAGCATAAAATTTAATTCGTATACTACATTTGTTCTAATTTCATGAAATGAAAACATACAAAAAAACATCGTGTTTCAAACGAGAATTTCTATTCGCACTCACCAGCGGGGCGCGGGGTTTTACTCCCCAAAATTACGTATAAGATCTCATTTATATTGGTTTTAGTTTTTATTCATAACATGTTTTAAGCAATGACAAATAATTTCTAAATTTTAAACACTTAAAGATAATTTTTGAAATGTCATAGGCAATTTATGTTAATTTCTCTTACAAAGGTAGTCTTTAGGAACGAATTGCGTTGTTTGAGTTAAAACGTAGGCAAAGTAAATACTTATTTTCACAAAAAATAAAAGTTTATGTTTGATTTTTGCAAGACCGGGTTAATTACAGGGACCAATTATGTAATTTTATGTTACATGTTTGGTCCTATAGGATGGATTTCGTAATGACCGTTAAATAACAGTTAAACCTCAAGGGTTTCTGATGACTTTCGCAATGGTATGTAGTCTTATGGGATGGTATATGTAGATTTATGTTACACGTTTGGTCTCTGAGAACTGAGATTTGTAACATCCTTAGAATTTGGGACCTATTTTACAACGACAGTATAACCTAAGGAATGTTTGTGCAATTTTTTTCAGAAAAGACAAACAATTTACTATTTTGTGAACAACAAAACTTCATGGAAATTGTATATACTTAAAATTAAATTAGAATTTTGGCGCAAACATACACAACTCCTATTTCACCAATTCTAACACTGACAATGTTCTAATTAAATCTCAGTCTCGACTCTTAAACCCTCAATGAACCCTTTATCACAATCATTATCTTCACTAAGTTAGGAGCAAGGTTAGATCAATTGGTTAACACTTTTGCCTTTGGAGACATAGGTCAAGGGTTCGATCCTCACCTTTTGCAAGACCGGAGGTTCTTTTCTACCTTTGGTAGAACCGGAAGCAGCCTCTCTACCTTAGGTAGAGGTAAGGTTGTCTATGTCTCAACCTCCCTCATACAACGTGGAAGACGGTATTGAGACTCATAACCCGTGGAAGATTGTATTGGGAATTACTTTTACTTTTTATTATCTTTACTAAGTTGAAAAGCTTTCATAACCAAATACGTAATCACCTCACTTAAATTCGATACAAATGAAGCCTTTATTATTTCTCAAAACCGAAATCTTGTAATTAAAAAGAGTAAAGTTTAAAATACGTCCATGTGGTTGGCATGTGTAACACAATACATCCCTGGTCGATAAGTTAGAACATTTACATCCGTCCTTTAGTTAAGTTAGTCATCATACATCCCTCCGTTAGTAAAGTCAGCCAATGAAGACTAATGTTGCATTTTATTTATTTATTATTTTATTTTATTTTTTGAAAATAAACTAAAAAAGGTCAAGCTAGGCTCGAACTCGAGTATGGTCCCTCATGAAACAGCACTCTAACCACTGGACTAGCCGCTCGGTAGTCAAAATATACAAAAATAAATTTGTATTAACAATTTTTTTGTTTGGATTTTTAGTATACGAACAGATTTAAGTTTGGGTCGGCCGATTCATGGTGAACCAAGCCAGTTTTTGGGGTCGGGCTAGATTCGTTAGACTTGTGTGCTCTTTCTTCTGGTATCGTCGGAGATATATTTGGACTTCATTTGGACTTTGATAAAACTATATACGTGATCGATACTTGTCCAAAATTTCACGTTTTTGCTATGTTTTTAATTCATCTTACCTAAAAAGTAAAATACTCGTCTGGAAAGTCGTTATTTTACTTTGCAAGTATGAAGAACTGAAAATAGAGCAAAAATGTGAAATCTCAGACAAGTATCGATCACACATATATATTTTTATCGATGTCGAAATGAAATCGAAATGAATCCCTGAGGATTCGTTGGACTCGTTTTTTCGTTCTCTTTCTTCCGGTATCCTCGGGGATTCAGTTAGACTTCGATAGAAATATATACGTGATTGCTACTTGTCTGAAATTTCACGTTTTTGCTTTGTTTTCAATTCTTCATACCTACGAAGTAAAATAACGTATTTTCGGATGAGTATTTTACTTTGTATGTATGTAGAATTGAAAACGGAGAAAAAAGTGAAGTTTCGGAACAAGTATCAATCACGTACATATTTCTATTGAATTCCAAATGAAGTCCAAATGAATCTTCGATGATACCAAAAGAAAGAGCATACAAAAACGAGTCCAGCAGATCTGGCCTCGCTCCAAGAACCGACCCAGTTCACCATGAACTAGTCGACCGAAAAAAATTAGTTAATATAATATAAATCGGAAAAAAAGATTGTTAAAACAAATTTACTTTGGTATATTTACACCACTAGATGCTTAGTCGAGTGTTTGGGCACTATTTCGTGAGAAACCAGACCCAAGTTCAAGCACAGCTTGCCTATTTTTAGTTTATTTCAAAAAAAAAATATTTACACTGTTAGTCCTGAGGACTAATGATGCAAATATTTTCTCTCGCATTGAGAGATAATGAAGAAATAATTTGCATCGTCAGTCCTCATTGGCTGACTTTACTAACGAATGGATGTATAGTGGCTAAATTTAGTAACGGAGGGATGTAAATTTCTAACTTATTGACCAAGGATGTATTGTGTTGCACATGCCAAATCACAGGGATGTATTTTGGATTATACTCTATAAAAAATCTTCAAAAGTTATGGTAACAAAACCCAAATCAAGAACATCATACAAATCATACCCACAATCTTCACTATTAAACCCAACAAAACCCTTAAACCAAAGTTAAAAAGTCTTTCAAGATGTAGGATTTAAAGGGTGTGAGTTAATTATGTTAGGGGTGTTTGTTTAAGATTATATATAGGCTTTTAAGCTTATCTATTTTGGCTTATATTTAATAAGCTCAATTTTTTGTTTATAAGCTAGTTATGGTATAATGAGCTTATATAAGCCGCTAACATCCAAAATAAGCCAAAGAATATAGCGCTTATGAACATAAGTTGTAAATAGATTAGCCCATAATTAAGCTTAAACAAACACCCTTTTAGTTAAGCGGAATCGGTTTATATTTAGGAGAGAGTTTTTTAATCAACATGGAATCAAACAAAGTAAAACATATAAAACGAAGACGATATGTTAAAAACTTATTGCCATAATGATTAATTCATACATTATACGATTATAATAGACATTATGAATCGTCATATTATGTTAGAGTTCAAATTTTAAGTTGAAATATTTTAAAAATATTACACCTCCTACATGATTTTACATAAACATTGAGAGGGATCCTGCGGGAAGTCGCTCAAGCCAATTACTACCTTGGTCCCGTAGAGAGAATTGGAAGAGACGTGATCCTGTGGTCTCCCGAGTGGTAGCATCAAGGTCAATGGAGTCAACGATTTTAAGGAAATCCTTGAGATGCTGATTAAGATCTTCGGAACAAAGTCCATGGAATGCACATCTGTTTTACACCAACCGGATGGTGTCGGATCGCAGGGCCTTAGTTTGAGCTTGAAGTGGAAGCTCAATGGTGTTCCTATAGCCTTGATGGCTTGGTCTAGAGTATTCACCAAGAGTACAGCCTCTTGGCGGGTCGAGTGGAGGTTGATTGATGAGTGTGTAAATACTCATCATTTTTGGTCAAATCTGAACTGCAAAACATTTAAAAACGCTCAGAAATGCATCAAAATACTGAAAATATCTCAAAAGTGTATTTTATATGTTTCGGATGCAAAATGTTTAAAATCAGATGAAAAACGAGCTAAGTTTGCATAATTGGCAGTTTTAGTCCCCTAAGTTTCAAAAGTTGTCAGAAATAGTCCCTGAGCACTTATTTTAAAAGAAAAGTCACCAAAGGTCCTTTTTAAATCATAAGTTATCATAATTAGTCCTTTGGTGAAAAATTTCAAAAGTTTTGAGAATTTACAAGTTTGGTCCTTCAAGTTTCAAATTTGGCAAAAATAGTCCTTGGAAATTTAAAAATATCTTTAATGGTCCTTGTAATATTGAAACTTGTCATAATTGGTCCCTTGGCATAACTTTGCAAAATTGGCAGATTTGGTCCTTGGTTTTTGTGAAATTGCAAGATTGGTCCTTGTTATTTAAAGACTTGGCCCTTTACCCTTTGTATCCTTGGCCCCCTGTCAAAACAGCCATGACCCCTGCCATACACATTTGACCCCCCTGTTTTGACCCCCGTCCACTAATATCACCCCAAGTCAAACACCCCGGTCAAATAATTACCCCGCCCACCTTTTCCCTCCAATACTACCCTTCGTCTTCACCAACTCTGCCACCCCCTCTGCAACACTCCATCACCCTCACCTCCACCTCAACAACCAAACAAGAATCATTTAATGCTTCTCCTTCCATTCACTCAACCCCCCCCCCCCCCCCAGTTGCTATATTAGTTTTCCCGCCAAAATTCATCAAACGGCCAATATTGTTTCAAGTGATCCAAAGGCCAAGATTAAAAGTGGGAAATGCTCAGAGGACAAGTGGAAGACTTTTTGATGATAAATAGAAGGAAGAGAAGTCATAGTTGGTAGTAGTTCTTAGTTTTAAATTCCATGTATATCGTTTTAATGTCAATGTCTTAAATTAAGTTCTAAATATTTAATTTCCTTTTGTATTGTACTAAGAAAAACTTGTTTTATCAGTTGTAATTTAACTTCAAGTATTAATTAAAAGTTTGATTCAAGTTTCATGTTTTTAAGTTTCCTGTCATAAAATTCAGTTTACAAGTTATTGAATTCAAGCTTAAGTTAGCTTATTTCTAGTTCAAATAAGCTTATTTAAGCTATTAATAGCTTTTGGTAAGCTTATAACTCAAGTGCAAGTAAATTGGAACTCGGTCAACAAAAGTCAACTGAAAAGCTCATTTGGACTTGGTTATAGAATTGGGTTGATGCAGAGCTTGGATTGGGTTGGAATAGCTTAAGTTAGTATAGTTATGGTTCTAGTTTAAGCTGCAAATAAGCTGGACATGAGAAAGAACTATCTATACTTTGTTGTTCATTATTTTGAGCTCAAATCTGTAATATCTAGTTCTTGTCGATTATGTGTTAAGTGCTTGTTTAAATCAGTGCATTATGCTTCACTTAGGTTAGTTACAGTTAGATTAAGCATTGGTTTGCACTAGTTTAGTAGTTTGTTAGTTAAATCTGCATTTCAGTCAAGTAAGCTAGTGTTTGGTTTTAATCTGTTCACAGCATTAGATGTTAGTATTGTCGCAGTGATTGATTATTTTAGGCTCTTTTAGACTCATTTAGTCATCATTTTTCATTTTAGCAGTCTATAAGTCAAAACTGCACCAAATCCACTCTAATTCTCAAATCAGTTAGTGTAGCTTGTCCATATCTTGCAAAAAGGATTAAAAGTTAGTAAGTTAGCTTGCATCAGTTCCATTTTACCATAAAACATCACATTCAGTTCATAAATTGAGATCAAATCTCAGTTTAGTCAACTTTCCATTTCTGAGTTAAAAGTCAAAATGTGAAAAACCAGTTTTTACCCAACCTTTGCTGAATTTTCATGGACTCAATTCTGATTCAAATGCAATGAAATTTTGGACTTAACAACTTCAATTGGTCAAGAGTTGAAATATGATTTTTGTAGATTTTTAGTAATTTTGTAAAAGCTCTAAATCAGCTTGTCATTTGGGTCAAAAGTGCCCTGTGCACTGACTCAGTGATAACTGAGTCTGCACAGGTTTGTGCAGGGTTCTCCACAAGCTCATTAGAGCTTATCTTGGTCTGATTTTTGGTTTATAAGCCCCTTGCCAGGTCTACTTGAGACTGTGATGTCTGGTTTTAGGTTCCAACTAGGGTAGATAGCTTAATTTTGAGCTTGAAGTAAGCACCCCAAAACTGATTTTTACTTGTTTGATTTTGGACTCATAAGCTTATAGCTGGTTAGCTTGAGGTTCTGAGTAGCTGGAACAAGTTGTTTTCACTTAGTTATAGCTTAATCTAGCTTCTGCTTTCATTTGGTGGTCTTTAGTGCTTATTTGCTTATTTTTAGTGCTTATTCATAAGCAGTTTGCACTACAGCTTCATAATCCTTCGCATAAGCTATTGTTTTTATATTTTTCTTAGAATTAGAACTTTATTTTAGACTTTTCCTGAATTTTTCATAATTTTCCCTTACTGTTTACTATTTTTCTTTATTTTAATCAGTTTTTAGGACTTTTTAATTAGCCTTTATTGCTATTAAATCAGAAAAGCTTCAAAAAAATAAGTTTTCATTTTTCCTAGGTTAAGATAAATATAAAAAGCAAAAAAATAATTTTTCCAGATTTTTCATAGTTTAATTTATAATTTTTAGCAATTTAATTAGTTTTAAACAGTATTTAATTCATAGAAAATAGAAAAATAATCAGAAAAATACAAATCCAGTTTTGAAAATTCTCTTTTGTTATTTTAGATTTTTGAAAAATAGTTTCACAATTTTCCTCTTTATTTTCATAATTTTTAGTATTTTAGAATTGTTTTAAAAGTTTAAAATTAGTTTTTAATTCAAATTTATAAAAGAAAAATCACAAAAACATCATTTTTAAAATAGTGATAGCGTTTATTTAATATAATTTAGCTTTTTAATTTTCTTTAATTTGCATTTAAGCCCCTGTAATTTACAAACTTTTTCTTTAGTTATAATTATTCAAAAATCATACCCCCTTTCCTGTTCAATATCACCCGATCACTACACGTTTGGCTATTCAGTCGCACAGCTCGTTGGGACTTAACGACCTGGGGAAACACTAAACTCTCCTGGACTTAATTGAATTGGTTCTAGACTGTTTTGGCTTTTGTTACGGTTGACCAATCACAAGTGGTTGACTTGTGTGATAAAACCTGACCGTCTGGGACCGGATCAAATTTTGGCGCCGCTGCCGGGGAGCTGTGCTAATAATCTTACGTTTAGCAGATTAGTGATTTGAATATTCACTCCTTGTTCATACCATCTATATATGTTTATATTTTCTTATAAAAATCCAAAAATCCAAAAACATCTTAAAAATCAAAAACCCAAAAAGATTTTCTTTCTTATTTTTACAAAATGTTTATCCAAAAACCCAAAAATATTCATCTTTACCCTCTTACCCTTTTTGATTCTTTATCCCTTTACCCTCTATCCATTTGATTCTAACTTCTTCTATTCTCATGGAATCTCTCGACTACGACGAATTCTGGGACGAAGTTGAAAAACTTCATACTTTATCACAAATGTCAAGAATTCGTGTTGTTCGTGATGATCCATTAATTCTGCGTAGGGAAATGGAACGAGAAACCGGGGGGACAAAGGACCAGGTACTTCCCTCTGATAATGGAAGTGCTAAATACGTCCAACCTACGGTTATCCAAAGATCTAACCCCTCAATTGCTCCTAAGCCGTCTAAAATTGATCCTAAACTTTCACAATTTACGGTTAAAAGCAATCATGCAGAATTTAGACCGGTAACTAGCAAGAATGACTTGCCTAATCTTCACGTTTCTCAAGAACCAGAACCGGAGACCATAACGGAAGTGGAGGAAATTGCTAGCTCTCAGAGCACACCACTTGTCCCACCTCCGGATTTTTCAAAATGTTCTTCGAGACTTGATAGTCATTCGAATCACCATGTTGGTTTTGTTGATTCTTTGAATGAACCGATTCCTTCTCATAACTCTCAAATGGAATCGTTTATTCCTTGTGTCGGTTGTGGTGAGCCTCTTTTTGGTTCACCATGTCGCTGGTGTACGTGTGTACAGTGTGGTAATGATATTCGGAACGGGAGTTGTTTGTTTTGTGGTTCGAGGAATTCATTTGATTATGATCCTAATCCGAACTCATTTAACGACCCCTCAAATTTTTCCAACTACCCACCACAGCCCGACTTATCTTCATATAATCAACATAACTGCTGTGAATTTTGTGGAGGTCCTCACCAAGGATTTGAGTGTCAATCCGGAAACATGTTTGTCTATGAACAGTTTTACGGTGATGCTCAGAACTTTGGTTATGACCAATATCCATATGATTCACCAATCCAGGCTCAACAGTTTTACTGTTGTGAGAATTTTGGAGGTCCTCACGATAATTTTCAATGTCAACCGTGGAATCAAAATTACTATACTTCCGGTTTTGAAAATTTCCAACATCCACAGCACCATACGGTTCAAACTCCACCTGAGCCGTTGCCTAAAGAAATTTCCCAAGATTTTGAAACCGCAATGAAAACACTTGATGATATGATTCAAAACTTTAAGAATCAAGTGAGTGGTGAGAAAACCATGGGAGAATTTCTAGCCGAAGAACGAGAGGCTCGCAAATCTAGGGAAGAATTATTAGTCCTAGAGCATGCAGCTCTAAGGCATTCCCAATTTCTTAAGGCAGCTATGTATGATGATGACGAGGAGAGTATTCCTTTTAAGAATATTATTTCTCAACTCCCTCAGTCAGTTGATATCCCAGCAGTTGAGATTTCATCTCAAACAACTGCTATCACACCCGAAGCTCCCACTCACTCTCTGAACATGGGGGACGAGCATCTTGACACTGTTCCTGAAAAGGAATCGGACGAATTCATAAAGTCTAGTGTTGAGAACCTTGTCCCAATCCCGAGAGAGTCACAGGGAACTTCTGATCATATGTGTGATTCTCTTTCCCCTCTTGAGTGTTCAAAAGATCATTTTGAGACTTTCTCCAATTGTAGCGAAGATTGTGCATCATATGGAGACATCGAGTATGTTGAGGCATCACTTCCACAATCTGATGCTGATCATCTTATTGAGGAGTTCACCGATGAACTCACTCACATTAATCCACTTTCATCGGGAAGTGATGATGGTCTCTTTGATTTCGAAACCGACCAAGGAGAAATTGAAAGTCTCCTTTATAATGATCGTTCACTCACTTCTCACCCTAACAGTCCAATAGAGAATGTTGATCACTTTGTTCCCGAAACATTCAAAGCTACTCTCACTAATCCTCTATTTGAATTCGACTCTGAATTCACTTTAATTTATGAGAATCCACTCTTTGATACTCAGATTAAGGATAGTGATGAGTCTACAGTGGAACAAGAATTCACAGATTTACATCTTGTGATTGATTCTCTTCAAGAGGAGTTCGCCGGTGAACTCTGTTGGGTTTTAGGTTCCTTGGATGATGAATTACTTTTAGTAATGGAACCACGGACAAGTTTGAAGATAACCACGGACTGAAGAGTGTAACCACTGATGATGATAACCGCGGCTAGTAGTATTGAGTAAACGCTGATAGTATATTGTAAGCACTGCTAGTTTTCTATAGTCGGTTAGTTTATTGTATTAGATAAATATGGAAAAGATATTTATCTTGTAGGTTACGTATTGTATATTGTATAGGACTCCTTAGTCTATAAAAGGAGGTCCTAGGTTAGGTTAGATATACGTATGTTTTATATCTAAGGTCGATACACTTCAAGGTTGCAAAACCCTAATACTGTAAGAGTATTCGTATTAATAAATAATATTGAGGTGTTGAATGTTAATTGTTCTTCTTCTTAAGATCAAGTGTTAAATTCCGCGTAATACTTGTTAAGCTTTTGTTACAAGTCAGTTTCTATATTAGATCGTTTGCTCAACTGGGATCAACAAGTGGTATCAGAGCTTGTGATCTAGAAACTGTTATCAAGAAGAAGTCTGTTAATTTGTACTCAAGGAAGTTAAGATGTCTGAAGAAACTCATATGGTGACTGCTTCTAAGGTTCCCATGCTCAAACATGGTGAATATCAAATCTGGAGGATGCGAATGAGGCAATACATTCGCATGATTGATTATGCTCTATGGGATGTTGTTGAAAATGGAGACTCTCTTCCTTTGAAGGGTGAGGATGGTAAGGAGATTGCTATTATAAGTGAACCTGATAAAGCTAAGAGGAAGATGGAGATCAAAGCTCATAGTATTCTCTCCATGGGAATACCTAATGAGTTTGCATTAGATTTTGATCAGTATGAGTCGGCTAAAGAACTATTGGATGCTCTTGAATTAAGGTTTGCTGGTAATGAAGCTACCAAGAAGTCAAGGATGAACATGCTTAAGCATCAGTTTGAAACCTTCACTGCTCAAAGTGGAGAAAAGATTGATGGCACATACAATAGGCTTCAAAAACTCATAAGTCAACTGAAGGCAGTGGGTTACAAGTTCCTTCAAGAAGATATTAATTTGAAATTCATAAGGAGCTTATCATCTGATTGGGCTATTCATACTATTGTGTGGAGAAACAAGACGGACTTTGCTACAATGACTCTAGACAATCTCTTCAATAACTTGAAGGTCTATGAGTCTGAGAATACCTTTTCTAACTCGTCTTCTTCTAATCAAAAAATTGCTTTTGTATCCACAAATCACAAAAGCTCACAAGATGTATCCACTGCTGCCTATGGTATAACCACGGCTATTGCAAACAATGCCATTGTTAGTGATAATGTCAGTGATGGTGCAATCTGTGCTTTTCTGGCTGATTTAACTACCAGTGTTACTGTGCTGAATCAAGATCTGGATGAAATTGATCATGATGATCTTGAAGAGATTAATCTTCAATGGCAAATGGCAATGTTGACTCTTCAAGCAAGGAAGTTTCTGAGGAGGACTGGAAGACAGGTTAAGTATGATGGTCAAAGGAGAGCTGGATTCGACAAAAGCAAGATGGAGTGCTTCAACTGCAAGAAGAAAGGTCATTTTGCTAGGGAATGTCGAGCTCCTAAAAGACTTGAGGGTATTAAGAAGACAACAGAAGAGCCTACTATTTCTTCAGCTTTGGTTGCTCAGGATAGACTTGGTGATTATGATTGGAGTGATCAGATTGAAGAAGGTCCAAATGCAGCTTTTCTTGCTAGTGAAGCTTCAAAAGAGCATAACTTTGCTCTAATGGCCTATGATTCATCTTCTGGTTCAGATTCTGAGGTATCCAATGATTCTAAAACATCTACTTGTTCTTTTAAATCATGTGCTGATAACTTAGAGTCTCAAAAGGCTATCACTGAGAGTTTGAGAAAAGAAGTAGAGAGATTGACTCTAGATAACTTAGGATATAAAGTTGGATTAGAGGGTATGGAAGAGAGGCTAAAATTCTGTATTAAATGTGAATTTGAGTATGTAGAAAAGATCAATATACTAGGTGGTGAAATTGATCTTAAAAACAGAGAGATTAAAATGCTTAAAGATAAACTAGCAGAAGCAGAAAGTGTAAAAGTTCAGGCCCTAGAGGAAAAAGAAAAACATGTTGTTAGGGTTGCTAAAATACAATATGCTTCTGATCTTGTACAGAAACCAATTGGCCAAAAAATGTTTAGAGATGGTACTGGTTTAGGTTACAATGATATGCCACCACCCCCCTTAATGAAACATGCACCACCAGTTAAAGAACTGTCATTTAGTAGTGAATTCAGTTTTAATAAACCTGCTGAAGAAGTAAATAAGACTGAATTACCTAAGATAAGTTCTGATAAGTTATCTGGTGCTCCCATAATTGAAGATTGGGAATCAGATTCTGAGGATGTTAGAACTGAATCAACTAAGTCTGAAAAGATAGAGCCAGTTAAGAAAGTTGATTCTAAGCATGTCAACCTTGTACCTAGATTTGGAGCTAAAGTTACCAAGAAAGTTGTAGAGTACAGAGAAATTCCTAGGGAACAGATGAAACAATTTAAACCTAGGGGAAATCAAAGAAGCTTAAATGGTCTAATTTCTCACAGATTAGGTGATGAGTTTCAATGTGTTAATAAGGCTTGTTTTGTGTGTGGTAGTTTTGAACATTTACAGAGAAATTGTAATAAAAACATACCACAAGTTTGGAATCATTGGAGGAGGGTAAATCATAAAAACTTTTCAAGTAAAACACACCCTCATCCTAACAGTAATATGATTCCAAGAGCAGTGCTGATGAGGAATGGGAATACAAAATCTATTGTCACTGCTTCACATAAATGGGTTCCAACCACTGCTAAGCAAAATGTAAACACGGCTAAGCAGTGTCAAACCACTGATAAGCCAAAAATCACCACTGATTCAAAAGAAGTTTTAAAAATTCCAAAGGTGATAACTGATACAGTGGTTGGAAATCATTTTTATGTTGTTAAGGCCTCAGCAAGTTGGCAATGGAAGCCTAAGACAAAGGTTTTACCATATGTCAACTGTGCATCAATGGACCTAACGAAATTTGAATATTTTGATGCACAGGGCAGACCCAAGTCAGTACTGACTTGGGTCCACAAAAGGAACTAATTTTTGAAATCTTATGTGCAGGGCAATCTTCAAACTGAGCTAAAAGATAAAGGAGTTTTTGATAGTGGTTGCTCTGGGCACATGACTTGGGATGGAAGCAATTTGGAAGATTTTGAAGCTTATGATGGAGGATATGTGGCATTTGGCAATGATCCAAAGGGAGGAAAGATACTTGGCAGAGGCACAATCAGAACAGGGAAGCTAGACTTTGAAAAGGTCTATTTGGTACAGGGACTAAAGTACAATTTATTCAGTGTTTCTCAAATGTGTGATAAGAAAAACTGGGTACTTTTTGGGGAAACTGAGTGTGTGGTGTTATCTCCTGAGTTTAAGATGCCTGAAGAGAAGTTTATACAACTTAGGGTACCTAGGAAGGAAAATATATATTGTTTTGATCTTAAAAATGTTCTTCTTAATAGGTCCTTATGTTTGTTTGCTAAAGCATCTGTTGATGAGTCAATATTGTGGCATAGAAGGCTAGGTCATCTAAATTACAAAACAATCAATAAACTGGTAAAAGGAAACTTAGTGAGAGGGTTACCTTCAAAGGTTTTTGAGTGTAAGGAATTGTGTGTGGCCTGTCAAAAAGGAAAACAACATAGAGCTTCTTGTAAGACCAAAACTGTAAACACCATAACTCAACCACTGTTTATGCTTCATATGGACTTATTTGGACCAACCTTTGTTAGAAGCTTGAACCATAAGCAGTATTGCCTAGTTATCACTGATGATTATAGTAGATTTTCTTGGGTATACTTTTTGGCTACTAAGAGTGAGACTAGTGAGATTCTTAAGAGTTTCATTACTAAGATAGAAAATCTAGTAAGTCATAAGGTCAAAGTAATCAGATGTGATAATGGAACTGAGTTTAAGAATGATGTGATGAATCAGTTCTGTGTAGCTAAAGGTATTGAAAGACAGTTTAGTGTTGCTAGAACACCACAACAGAATGGTGTAGCTGAGAGGAAAAACAGAACACTAATTGAGGCTGCTAGGACTATGTTGTCAGAATCTAAGTTACCAACTACCTTTTGGGCTGAAGCTGTAGGAATTGCATGTTATGTGCAAAACAGAAGTAAGGTAGTGAAGCCTCATAACAAGACCCCCTATGAGCTGTTACATGGTAGGAAGCCAATGATTGCATTCCTAAAACCTTTTGGGTGTCCTGTTACCATTTTGAATACCATAGACTACCTAGACAAGTTTCAAGAAAAAGCAGATGATGGCTACTTTTTAGGCTATTCTACTAATAGTAAAGCCTTTAGAGTATACAATAGGAGGACTAGAATTGTTGAAGAAAACCTACATGTACAATTCAGTGAAAAGACTCCTAGTGTTGAGACCAAAGGACCAGACTGGTTGTTTAACATTGATATGCTAACCAAATCTATGAATTATGAGCCTATCATTGCAGGAACTTCCACTACTTCTGATGCAGGTATACAAAAGGATTCTGAAGTAGATAAATCTTCAAAGGAAGCTGATTCTCCAACAGAGTTCTATTTGGTTGAAAAGTGGAAAACTGGTACTGTTCCTTCCATCATTCACAAGCAAGGTCCCTCTGATGATGATATACATAATTCTGGAGGCAAAGTTGATCATCATCAAGATAAAGATGAGTTGGTACAAGATAACTCAGTGTCGGTAGAAGAAATTGAAAAGAAGAAAAAGCAATCTGCAAGCACTGCTAAGCCTACTGAAAGTGCTGATAGGCCATCTGTAAATGCTGACAAGCCAACTTCTACCACTGATAGTTCAAGTGCAATTCCGGCTACAAGTACTGATGATAGTACTTTCTTTGGACCTTATCCAAAGCCACTATTTGGTGATGAGGAGTATCCACATGATCCTGATATGCCTGAATTAATAGAGATGGATACTCCTACTGATGATGAAGACATGGATGAATTCTTCAATGCTAATTTGACTAATTTGGAAACTGTGATTAATGAAAGTCCAATTACTACTACCAGAATTCACAAGATTCATCCCAAGGAGCAGATTCTTGGAAATTTGAATACTCCAGTTCAAACAAGAAGCAGGGTAAAGAATTCAGAACCCTTTCTTGAACATGGGTTCTTTGCAAGATCTCTTCACAAAAGAAACAGTCATAAAGATCTGCAAAATTGCTTGTTTGCTTGTTTTCTGTCTCAAAAGGAGCCCAAGAGAATAGAAGAAGCTTTAACTGAAGAAGGTTGGGTAGAATCAATGCAAGAGGAGCTTCTTCAGTTCAAACTTCAAGAAGTTTGGACATTGGTTGATCTTCCTAATGGGAAGAGGGCTATTGGGACTAAATGGGTGTTCAGAAACAAAAGGGATGAAAGAGGAATAGTAGTGAGAAACAAGTCAAGGTTGGTTGCTCAAGGATACACACAAACTGAAGGTTTGGACTATGATGAAGTATTTGCACCAGTTGCAAGGATAGAGGCTATTAGATTGTTTTTGGCTTATGCTTCATTCAAGAATTTTGTTGTGTATCAGATGGATGTTAAAAGTGCATTTTTATATGGCACCATTGATGAGGAGGTATATGTTTGTCAACCTCCTGGTTTTGAAGATCCTGATCATCCTGACAAGGTTTACAGGGTGAGGAAGGCTATGTATGGACTGCATCAGGCTCCTAGGGCATGGTATGAATGTCTATCTACTTATTTGATGGACAATGGGTTTAAGAGAGGACTGATTGACAAAACTTTGTTCATTAGAAAGCACAAAGATGATATTTTACTAGTTCAGGTTTATGTAGATGACATCATCTTTGGGTCTACTAACAAGGAGCTATGCAGAGATTTTGAGAAACTTATGCATGATAAGTTTCAGATGAGTTCTATGGGAGAACTCACTTTCTTTTTGGGGCTACAGGTTCAACAAAGGACTGATGGTATTTTCATTAGTCAAGACAAGTATGTAGCAGATGTGTTGAAGAAATTTGGGTTTCAAGATGTAAAAAGTGCAAGTACACCTATGGAGACTCAGAAACCTATGCTACCAGATGATGGGAGTCCCAAAGTTGATCTGAAGTTGTACAGATCCATGATTGGATCTTTGATGTATCTTACTGCATCTAGGCCAGACATTATGTTCTCAGTATGTGTGTGTGCAAGATTTCAAGTAACACCCAATACCTCACACATGAATGCTGTTAAGAGGATCTTTAGGTATTTGAAAGGTCATCCTAATTTGGGCCTTTGGTACTCTAAGGATTCTCCTTTTGATTTGGTGGCCTACACTGATAGTGACTATGCTGGAGCTAGTCTGGATAGGAAGTCTACCACTGGAGGATGTCAGTTCTTGGGAAGCAGATTAATTTCTTGGCAGTGTAAAAAGCAAACTATTGTGGCAAATTCTACAACTGAGGCTGAATATGTGGCTGCTGCTAGTTGTTGTGGTCAAGTTCTATGGATTCAGAATCAATTGCTGGATTTTGGGTACAATTTTATGCATACTAAGATTTACATTGATAATAACAGTACAATTTGCATTATCAAAAATCCTGTTTTACATTCTAGAACTAAACATATTGAGATAAGACATCATTTTATTAGAGATTGTAATGAGAAAAGGTTGATTCAAATGGTAAAAATCCATACTGATTTCAATGTTGCTGATCTTCTCACAAAAGCTTTTGATGTGGGGAGGTTTCAGTATCTTGTTGTTAGTATTGGAATGCTTAATCTCTAAAATTCTCAAATTGTTTTGTACAAGCTTGTAAAAGTATTGGACTGTTATTATGTAATCTTAAGTATTGCTATCTCTTTTATATCCACTGATAGTGTTGCTTCTAACCACTGATAGTGTTGCTTCTAACCACTGATAGAGTTGGTCTATCCACTGCTAGTTGTTCTGTGTTTCCTCTAACCATTGTGCAGGATAATGCTAAATCATTATAGAGATGCAAGAAGTACTGAAGTTACATTGTTCATTCAACACAGCAGTTTACAGCTTACAGCTTACAATGAAACTTCAAGTGCTTAATACAGACTACATCTATACATGGTTTCTACTACTACTATCCTTGCTGATATCGTTTGAATGCTGGATATGCATTTATCATATGCAAACGAAGCAGCTAAGGATCAAAATGGAAAGGATGGATTGATGCAAACGAAGAAGCTGAAGCTGATTGTGGCAGATAGATGGCTGATATGATTATCTTCTTGTGCTCCATCTTCTCTTACCACCATTCAGCAACTTACTCCATCTTCCCTTTTCCCTTCCTGGTTACGATATGTGTAGAAGCACCATGACCTGGTGCCCTAAGACCAAGAACCACCTCTCTGTCACTAGGGAGTGGTGGGTTTCTTGCTCGAGGTCTTGGTTGGGGGTTAGAAGATGAAGGTTTGGAGTTTGAAGTCCTCTTCTTAGAAGAGTCCTCAGAGTCTTCAGAAGCATCACTTGGATTCACCACACTATCATCTTCAGATGATGGAAGAAATGGAGATTTTCTTGGTCTTGGTGCTAGTGGAGGCAAATAGGTTAGCCATGGGTTTCCATCTTCACTTGATGATGAAGATGATGAAGAGGATGAGGAGGTGGTTAGATCAACCACTTCTGGTTTGTTCCAACTAGGGTTCCACATTTTGCTTGATTGGGGATTTTGGTGAAATTAGGGTTTTTATCTCTTGATTGGTTTGGGCGTTATATGATATATGGGTGCTTTTTATAAGTGAGGATTAGGGTTACTGAAGTAACTAAGGGGCAGGTTAAATGTGGTTGGAGAGTTAATGAGGTTCTTGGGGATTGGACTAAGATATATTATAGAAGTTGACTATGTTGACTTTCCTGTTTTAACCCCGGATAGGTCATTTGTAACCACTTCTGGCTATTTCTAACCACTGACAACCATAATCTTTGTCTCTGTGTTTGTTTTGTGTTGTCTTGCAGGAAAGAAGGATGTGTGTGCATAAGGAGCTAGTGTGTTTGCTGCTTATGTTAATGTTTAAAATATATATATATATATGATAGATAGTTTTTGTGTAATCCTTCATATCTTGTGAGATACCATTTCAATTGGCATGGATTTGCTTGCTCTAATGTTGATCAGTTGGGAGGAGTGATTATATGTATCCACGGATAGTGTGTTACAACTGCGGACAGTTGTTGTGGAACAACGGATAGTGTGTTCCTCTGTTTTGATACTTCAGGGGTTGTTTTGACACTTTGGCAAAAGTATATCTTACTTACCAAAATCACGGATGGATCACTTTCTTTAATCTAATCACCACTTCTAATTCCCAACATCCTTAAACCCTAATCACTTTTATTGATTTCTTCACAAACCCACCTTCTTTACATCATTAATGGAATCACAGAAAATGCCTGAGACGTACTCCACTTCACATAATCTTGTTGCTATTCTCACCAAAGATGCTCGATCTGAAGGGTTTCATCAAATGATTGATTTCCTTACTCATAGTCCGATCCACTTTGCTTTAACGGTTGAACCTACCATTCTTAAAGCCTATATACGACAGCTTTGGAAGAATGCTAAAATTGAAGAGGTTAATGGGTTGGAGGTTTTTAGTACTAGAGTGGATGAGCATGCTATTTCGGTTACTGAGGAGCTTCTTAGAGAAGTTTTGAGGCTTGATGATGCTGATGGTGTTGATAATCTTACAGATGTTGAGATTGTTGCTGGTTTAGAAAGATTAGGTTACACTCATAGAGGTGACAAGGTACAATTTTTTAAAAGTTTCTTTTCTCAACAATGGAAGTTTTTGATTCACACTTTGTTGATGTGTATGAGCAATAAGACCACAGGCTTTAATGATTTTCCTTCCAAAATTGCTACTGCTATTATTTGTTTGTCTGATGGAAGGAAATTTAACTGGTCTAGGATGATATATGAGGGGTTAGTGCAGAATATTAGGAATAAGGGTAAATATTATTTGTATCCTAGGTTTGTTCAATTGCTAGTGGAACATCAAATTCAGGATCCTATTGAACATATTCGAACGTATGAGGTACATCGTATGCTTCCTAGAGTGTTTGCACATATGAGGAATCAGCCACAAAATGTTGTCATTCGAGATGTTCCTTTATTTCCTCACATGCTTAATTTTCCTACTGATTCTGAGTTTAATGAGGCTAGCAGAACACAGGGCACTCAGCTTCCTCAGGCTAGTGCTAGTGGTATGGTTTATGAGGCTGTCACACGGTGTGGCGGTGACATGATTGGAAGGGCTTCCACTACTGATTCATGCTTAGATGCTGGTCAGGATAGTGGAAACATCAATAAGACCCAACCTTTGGCAACTCCTAATGTGGAAAGTTCTTTAGAGCTTAACACAGGTGGAGGTATCCCTAGCCAACTGGCTGCTATAGGGTACATAGATGATCAGGCTCGGTCTGGTGCTATGTCTTTTATATCCAAGGATTCACCGCTCGGAGCAGTTAACACAGCTCGAAGTGATGAGGATAGATTGGAACCTGATAATGAATTGACGGTTGATGACTATGTACATGATGACTTTTTCGATGAACCACCTCTCGGACCAGATAACACAGGTCGAAGTGGGGAGGATATTCTTGAACGTGTGAATGAATTGACGGTTCAGTGTGCTAAAATGGAGGATAAGATTTCTGGTCTACAGGAGTTAACTGTGTTTCAGGGTAAAACTATTCGGAGATTAAAGCATCGGGTCTTGGTTTTGGAGAGAGTGAAAAGACCTGGACTTGCTGTTTTGAAAGCTTTGCGGCGTATGAAAAAGAAGGTGAACTCTTCTCCTACTCAGAATGTGGATGATGTATCCAAACAGGGGAGGAGTGATGGTATGAATTCAGGGGAGGCTGTGGATGTATCTGTTGGTGTT
Source organism: Chrysanthemum seticuspe (assembly GCA_019973895.1). Lineage (NCBI taxonomy): Eukaryota > Viridiplantae > Streptophyta > Magnoliopsida > Asterales > Asteraceae > Chrysanthemum > Chrysanthemum seticuspe. Next base: position 6,201,221 of record BPTQ01000004.1, on the reverse strand, counting down.
ACTATGGAAGAAGATGTTGACAGTGGAGATCAAGAATTTGTAGTTTCTGATAAAGCTGGGAATGCTGTTGTTCTTGAAGAATTGAGGAATGTTGACATAGTGCAGAACACAACAACTGATAGTATATCTGAAACCCTGGTTAGTTCTTTTGTAACCACTGATGTTGTTTCAGATTTGGCTATTGTTTCTACTACTGTCATACCCACTGCTATCACAACTACTTCTACTATTGTTACAACTCTTTCTGAATTACCATCTAAGCCTAAAGAAGTAGAGAAAGAGGCTGCAAGCACATTGATTAATCTGAGCAAAACATCATCTATACCTACATCAATCATTGCACCTGCTTTATCTATTCAGTCTACTGCTACTAAATCAAAAGGTAAACCAAAAGGTAAAAGTTTGGTTATTGGTGAACCTTTGAAGAAGAAAATGGTCAAATCTAATGTTGGAAAAGGCAAAGAAGTAGTACTGAAGTTCAAAAATAAAACAGAACAAGAGGCTTATGATAGAGAGTTTGCTAGAAGTATAGAAGAGGAGGATAGAGCAGTTTTGGAGAAGAGAAAGAAAGATGAAGAAGAAGCTAGTCAGAAGATATTAGCTACATGGTATGAATCTCAAGACTATCTTAAAGCTTCAGAATTGATCAATGATGAATATACAGTACAAGAATGGGCTTTGTTCGATGATGAAGAAAAGGATAGACTTCTGGGTACATTGGCAAAGAAGGTTAGTAAAGAAAAGAAGAAAATTGTAAGAAAGAAACCTCCTTCTATTGCTCAGTTGAGGAATGTTTTGATGAGGATTATCAAGAATTCTGGTATATATGTTTCTGAAAATCTTAGTACCTGTTCATTTAAAAGAATTTTGGAAATCTATGAGACATGTATGAGAATTAATAATGATGATTTCTGTCCGATGAATTCTCAAAAGGAGAAAGAATGGATTAAAGAGCATGATGCATGGATGCAAAGTAAACGAAAAAGAACATCTGAGGTTCAGGAGACATCTGATTCTAAGAAGTTGAAAGTTGTTGCAGAAGTGAATCAAATCATTTCTTATGAGTTTAATCTTTTAGATGGCAGTGAAGGAGTTTGGAAAATTCAAAGACTCAATAATGATGTTTCTGAGTATAATAAATTTTCACAAATGCTTCAGTATTTTGATAGAGATGATTTGATGAATCTTTGGGTACTTTACAAGAATAATTTTGGTGAAGTACATCCAGATGATTATCATGAGAGGCTGATGTATCATAATTTGAAGATTCTATTTGAGCCTACTCATACTGAACCTGAATGGCAGGGACTCTACAATGGTCAAGTTACTCGTTGGTTTTTATATCAAACTTGTGGAGTTCATGTTTTAACTGTTTCTGGACAGATTATTCATATGCTTGTAGAGGGTGATTATCCTAAATTGAATAATCATCCAGGAATAATTGCTCAGATGTTGAAGCCGGGTTGTTTCAAGATGTTATTGTCCTATGATAGTCAAGCTTATGACTTGTTGAAGAAGTACGAGAAGATACTTAAAGCAAGTAAGTGTTTGGTTACATCCTCCACATCAGATGTTTTGAGCTTAAAAGAAACTTGAGAATTCTGTTAGAATTTATCAAGTTTAGGGGAGGATTGTTGGGTTTTAGGTTCCTTGGATGATGAATTACTTTTAGTAATGGAACCACGGACAAGTTTGAAGATAACCACGGACTGAAGAGTGTAACCACTGATGATGATAACCGCGGCTAGTAGTATTGAGTAAACGCTGATAGTATATTGTAAGCACTGCTAGTTTTCTATAGTCGGTTAGTTTATTGTATTAGATAAATATGGAAAAGATATTTATCTTGTAGGTTACGTATTGTATATTGTATAGGACTCCTTAGTCTATAAAAGGAGGTCCTAGGTTAGGTTAGATATACGTATGTTTTATATCTAAGGTCGATACACTTCAAGGTTGCAAAACCCTAATACTGTAAGAGTATTCGTATTAATAAATAATATTGAGGTGTTGAATGTTAATTGTTCTCCTTCTTAAGATCAAGTGTTAAATTCCGCGTAATACTTGTTAAGCTTTTGTTACAAGTCAGTTTCTATATTAGATCGTTTGCTCAACTGGGATCAACAAACTCACTCATATCATATCTCCGCCGGAGTATGATAACTTCCACTTTGATCATGACACACCCGGGATTTGTCTTGATCACGTGAGCTTAAATGATGAGATTCATAATACTGAAATTATGGATTCTCCTATGGATGAAGATGAGTTAGTCATGATTTTCATCATGACTTTCTTTCTTTTCTTCACCTATCCCGTGACTTCTTCTCTTCTTCACTCCTTCGGGAATGAAGACATTATCTTTGATCCCGGCATTTCCATGTACCATTATCTTGAGCCGGGAATATATCTCATCGGTGTGAAACTTTCACGTGCTTCAAATGTTTGTCCAAACATCTTGAATGAAAGTCCGATGGAGATTGTTTCTTCCACTTTGCTTCCCCATGAGCCAATGAATGCGGGGTCGAGTCAAGCTAGCGACTCGGGAATAAAAAACAGTAGCACACCATATGGGTTTTCACCCATATTTCTGATTTATTTCTACTTTCTACCACCCTAGTGTGGGGGAGTTGCCCCCCGCTGTTGTATATAAGTCTTCAAAAAAAAAAAAAAAAAAAAAAAAATCAAATAATGGCCGTAGTATTTCCCTTTTACGTTTTAAGTTTCGGCATAACCGCCGGTACTTTGAATATTGAGGGCAATATTCATTTCTAGTGTGGGGGGGAATTCTCACGAATTTTATCATGTAATATTACCACCCAATTCCCCCATTTTTGGCCAATTTTTTTTTTTTTTTTTTGAGTAAGTGTTTTGCACTTACTCAGCTTATGGTTATCAGTCCACCATGTCTAACAAACAAAAGGATTGGCTAATCCAGGAGCAAACGGCTCTTGGTAAAGATATCTCAAATCCGTTGACGGCTTGCAATTTGCCCAAAATTGTATGGTGTTCAGCTCACCATATCTATAATTAGTGAAGAGTTGGCTAGCCCGCAAGTTTATGGCTTGTGGTAAAGGCAGTTGGAAAACCATAATTGGTAATCGACTCACCAAAGATATTTTATCTAAGAGTTGGCTAGTCCAGAAGCAAACGGCTTCTGGTAAAGACAAATCAAATTCGTTGGAAGCTGGTGGTTTGCTCAAAATCATTTGGTTATCGATGTACCAAGGTTCTTACTTGAACTGAAACATTTGGCTACTCCAGAAGTAATGTCTTTGGGTAAAGAGATTCAAATCCATTAAGTTTTCTCAAAATATTGCTAGGGACTAGCAATAGTTTAGTGTGGAGGATTGATGAGTGTGTAAATACTCATCATTTTTGGTCAAATCTGAACTGCAAAACATTTAAAAACGCTCAGAAATGCATCAAAATACTGAAAATATATCAAAAGTGTATTTTATATGTTTCAGATGCAAAATGTTTAAAATCAGATGAAAAACGAGCTAAGTTTGCATAATTGGCAGTTTTAGTCCCCCAAGTTTTAAAAGTTGTCAGAAATAGTCCCTGAGCACTTATTTTAAAAGAAAAGTCACCAAAGGTCCTTTTTAAATCATAAGTTGTCATAATTAGTCCTTTGGTGAAAAATTTCAAAAGTTTTGAGAATTTACAAGTTTGGTCCTTCAAGTTTCAAATTTGGCAAAAATAGTCCTTGGAAATTTAAAAAAATCTTTAATGGTCCTTGTAATATTGAAACTTGTCATAATTGGTCCCTTGGCATAACTTTTCAAAATTAGCAGATTTGGTCCTTGGTTTTTGTGAAATTGCAAGATTGGTCCTTGTTATTTAAAGACTTGGCCCTTTACCCTTTGTATCCTTGGCCCCCTGTCAAAACAGCCATGACCCCTGCCATACACATTTGACCCCCCTGTTTTGACCCCCGTCCACTAATATCACCCCAAGTCAAACACCCCGGTCAAATAATTACCCCGCCCACCTTTTCCCTCAAATACTACCCTTCGTCTTCACCAACTCTGCCACCCCCTCTACAACACTCCATCACCCTCACCTCCACCTCAACAACCAAAAAAGAATCATTTAATGCTTCTCCTTCCATTCACTCAACCCCCCTCCCCAGTTGCTATATTAGTTTTCCCGCCAAAATTCATCAAACGGCCAATATTGTCTCAAGTGATCCAAAGGCCAAGATTAAAAGTGGGAAATGCTCAGAGGACAAGTGGAAGACTTTTTGATGATAAATAGAAGGAAGAGAAGTCATAGTTGGTAGTAGTTCTTAGTTTTAAATTCCATGTATATCGTTTTAATGTCAATGTCTTAAATTAAGTTCTAAATATTTAATTTCCTTTTGTATTGTACTAAGAAAAACTTGTTTTATCAGTTGTAATTTAACTTCAAGTATTAATTAAAAGTTTGATTCAAGTTTCATGTTTTTAAGTTTCCTGTCATAAAATTTAGTTTACAAGTTATTGAATTCAAGCTTAAGTTAGCTTATTTCTAGTTCAAATAAGCTTATTTAAGCTATTAATAGCTTTTGGTAAGCTTATAACTCAAGTGCAAGTAAATTGGAACTCGGTCAACAAAAGTCAACTGAAAAGCTCATTTGGACTTGGTTATGGAATTGGGTTGATGCAGAGCTTGGATTGGGTTGGAATAGCTTAAGTTAGTATAGTTATGGTTCTAGTTTAAGCTGCAAATAAGCTGGACTTGAGTAAGAACTATCTATACTTTGTTGTTCATTATTTTGAGCTCAAATCTGTAATATCTAGTTCTTGTCGATTCTGTGTTAAGTGCTTGTTTAAATCAGTGCATTATGCTTCACTTAGGTTAGTTACAGTTAGATTAAGCATTGGTTTGCACTAGTTTAGTAGTTTGTTAGTTAAATCTGCATTTCAGTCAAGTAAGCTGGTGTTTGGTTTTAATCTGTTCACAGCATTAGATGTTAGTATTGTGGTAGTGATTGATTATTTTAGGCTCTTGTAGACTCATTTAGTCATCATTTTTCATTTTAGCAGTCTATAAGTCAAAACTGCACCAAATCCACTCTAATTCTCAAATCAGTTAGTGTAGCTTGTCCATATCTTGCAAAAAGGATTAAAAGTTAGTAAGTTAGCTTGCATCAGTTCCATTTTACCATAAAACATCACATTCAGTTCATAAATTGAGATCAAATCTCAGTTTAGTCAACTTTCCATTTCTGAGTTAAAAGTCAAAATGTGAAAAACCAGTTTTTACCCAACCTTTGCTGAATTTTCATGGACTCAATTCTGGTTCAAATGCAGTGAAATTTTGGACTTAACAACTAATTGGTCAAGAGTTGAAATATGATTTTTGTAGATTTTTAGTAATTTTGTAAAAGCTCTAAATCAGCTTGTCATTTGGGTCAAAAGTGCCTTGTGCACTGACTCAGTGATAACTGAGTCTGCACAGGTTTGTGCAGGGTTCTCCACAAGCTCATTAGAGCTTATCTTGGTCTGATTTTTGGTTTATAAGCCCCTTGCCAGGTCTACTTGAGACTGTGATGTCTGGTTTTAGGTTCCAACTAGGGTAGATAGCTTAATTTTGAGCTTGAAGTAAGCACCCCAAAACTGATTTTTACTTGTTTGATTTTGGACTCATAAGCTTATAGCTGGTTAGCTTGAGGTTCTGAGTAGCTGGAACAAGTTGTTTTCACTTAGTTATAGCTTAATCTAGCTTCTGCTTTCATTTGGTGGTCTTTAGTGCTTATTTGCTTATTTTTAGTGCTTATTCATAAGCAGTTTGCACTGCAGCTTCATAATCCTTCACATAAGCTATTTTTTTTATATTTTTCTTAGAATTAGAACTTTATTTTAGACCTTTCCTGAATTTTTCATAATTTTCCCTTACTGTTTACTATTTTTCTTTATTTTAATCAGTTTTTAGGACTTTTTAATTAGCCTTTATTGCAATTAAATCAGAAAAGCTTCAAAAAAATAAGTTTTAATTTTTCCTAGGTTAAGATAAATATAAAAAGCAAAAAAATAATTTTTCCAGATTTTTCATAGTTTAATTTGTAGTTTTTAGCAATTTAATTAGTTTTAAACAGTATTTAATTCATAGAAAATAGAAAAATAATCAGAAAAATACAAATCCAGTTTTGAAAATTCTCTTTTGTTATTTTAGATTTTTGAAAAATAGTTTCACAATTTTCCTCTTTATTTTCATAATTTTTAGTATTTTAGAATAGTTTTAAAAGTTTAAAATTAGTTTTTAATTCAAATTTATAAAAGAAAAATCACAAAAACATCATTTTTAAAATAGTGATAGCGTTTATTTAATATAATTTAGCTTTTTAATTTTCTTTAATTTGTATTTAAGCCCCTGTAATTTACAAACTTTTTCTTTAGGTATAATTATTCAAAAATCATCCCCCCTTTCCTGTTCAATATCACCCGATCACTACACGTTTGGCTATTCAGTCGCACAGCTCGTTGGGACTTAACGACCTGGGGAAACACTAAACTCTCCTGGACTTAATTGAATTGGTTCTAGACTGTTTTGGCTTTTGTTACGGTTGACCATTCACAAGTGGTTGACTTGTGTGATAAAACCTGACCGTCTGGGACCGGATCAAAGTGGTTGATATGGTGGATGATTTGGTGGATCATTGTTGGGTGGGTTATCACCTTTCATAATGAAAAGTTATGAGAATATGAACAGAAACACGAAGAAAAAGATAGACTACAAGGAAGCTAATGAAAAAGAGAAAAATCTCACTTTATATGAATCAAGCAAGTAGACCTAAACGAGATAGAAATCTAACTAGCTATTCTAATCCCCGGCAGTGGCGCCAAAAACTTGATAGCATGTTCGGGGTCGAAAGACTTCCTTTTCTACGAGCAAGCTTTACAACCCTCTAGGCAGTATACCTAATCGTTGTAGTGTAGTATGGGGTAAGCCCAAGGGGTTGATTTATTCTCTACGGGAATAGAGATGCTAGGAAGAGATGTATGACGAGAAGGTAAGGTTGAGGGAGATTCTTTTTGGTCTTTTAAATTTTTTTAAAAAGCAATATAAATATCTTCGGGTATAGGAGTGGGGGTGGTACTTCTACCGATTTTAACTACTTTTAATTAAACTGATTAACTAATTAAGCTAAGGATAGATTATGCTAATGTAGGTGTGCTCGTATGATGATTAAAAATGTGTTTACTTAGATGTTCTTACTCTCTAGTTATCTCTTATTGGTCGGTTGAATTGTCACATCCTCATTTTAATTGGTGCTTTCTATTCCGTTTGGTCATAGGGGTGCCTAATTCCCTAGTTCTATGAATTGTAACTCTCCTCTAGACTATCCGAGATCGCCAAGTACCTAAGTATCTTCCCTGAATACTCTACTATCAACAAGCTACAATTCACGCGATAAACACAACGATGGCCCAGGTGCACTCCTAAGCTTTTTGCTATTTAGGACGTTCAAGCTTGCAACAGTTAAAGAAGAAGCTAGTTTTCCTTACTCTAACGTCTACCAATCAAGACAAGAGACAACCTAACAATAATTAATAACTAGGTTTCATAGATCTAAGCAAATACAAGGATGATTTAGCTACTCATGGTGAACAAGCAAGCATACACACATACAATTAAACATGGGGTAGACATAATGATAATATGGATTAACAAACTTATTTTATGATGTAAAGAAGGGTATGGAACCCTAAAATACTGTCCAAGTCGGACTACAAGTGAGTTAGGGTTTTCTCTTCAAAGTTCTACCTCTCTAAATGCAGAAAAATCGAATTCTATATATAGATTTACAAATGCGATGACGTCACCTTTTTCTAGTGACGCCGTCAGGTCGCCGTCATTAGGGTTTCGTTTGGGCCAAGTTATCGTTGGAACGGCGTCAGTTGATAAGTGTGACGACGTCAGTCTTCATGAGGGACGTCATCAAAGGATGGTTCATGGCGTCTCATTCTTTTATCATATCCAGTGCACGAAGTTTATACATTAGTCAAACTTACTATTAGTTTAACTAGCGAAACTTAAATTAATTTTGGCCATATTTTCTCTTTAACCCGTGTACGACGAGTTGTTGACACGGGTTGTAAAGGTAATAATTTTCCATTATGTTATGAGTTGTTTTATTATAACAATGAGTTAAATGATGTTTTTTTTAACTTATTGGTTGTACATTTAGTTTAATATAATAATGGTGATAGTAATATTAAAAATAACAGCAATAATAAGAAACTTATTAAAGGTTATGAAATAAACTTTTTACACTTAAGTCCATAAAAGTAAATTTAAAAATACACTATGAGTAAATTGCAAAAATTGTATTTCTATATGTCAAAATTAGAGGCACAGTTCATACATTTTAAAGAGTGCTAGTGTCATTTTTGTGGGAGGGCTTTGGTGCAGAAATTGTCTGTCTTTAGTGAGAATTATTCATTTCACTTTTGGGCATTTTTATATCCACACCGATAATTTCTCACATGAACGGTGCCTACACTTTCAAAAAGTAAAGATTTCGCCTGTGTAAAACTTTTGAATAAATTTTTTTATTAGGTAACCAGAATATAACATTAGTTTTTTTAATCTAAGAAGTTTTATAAATTATACCTCTTTTTTTATGTTTATCTTTTTGCAATATCGTGTGTTTGGCAAAAATAGTAGTGGTGAGTAGTAGTTGTAATTTTCTATTAAAGTATTTGGTATCGTAATTGTAATTGTAATCATGATGCGTAAAACAACTTCTAAATGTTGAACGCTCCTAATGCTACTTTATGGAGTGTTGGAAAATGGGCATTCATAGAAAAAAGATAAAGCTACTTGCTACTTGCTAAACGAGCATTAAAAATCACAACGCTCACCGCTCATAAACGCTCTACGTCATACACAAATATCTTTTATTTGGCTCTTGCTTTTTTATATAAGGGATTGAAGCCTAACAAAGCTCAAACACCTCACTAAATTCTTCTCATGGTGTGGCATAGCATATTCAAATGGGGTAATTATATGTGTCTTTCTTTGTGTTTATTAGATTGGAGTAGATCACGGTCTACTGATTATGATTACTAGTTATAAAACCCACACACGCGCGGGTTTTTAAATGTTGTGTACTTATAAGAATTGATTTCTAGGTCATATGTTATATCTCTTTGGAAAAGTACCCGGTATATGATTCTGATGTTGGATGCAATCTTCCGGCTAGTGTCTCTATTGATCAATCTATAAAATGGGGCACTTCGTCCGATTGCCACGAAAAAAAAAAAAAAAAAAAAAAAAAAAAAAAAAAAAACCTTCCGTTTACGAGAGGATGAATACAAGACTGGCTTTAGAAATCTTTAGAAACAAGTCATGGTACAAAAGCATCACCATTAGTAAGCATTCCTATCACGAATAATCATTCAAAAGAGTTTATAACTTTTTGGCCTTGTGCTATGGATGGGCGCATTGTATCATTTATTAAATGTTAGCCATATAATATGGATAAGCTCCAAGTGTGTACATTATTGGATAATTACATATCAATTAGTTGTATATTCATTGTAATTAGCTTGATTAGTGGGTGATTGATGTTTACCCAAAATAGCCATGTATTGTGGTTTAGATGATAAAATAGCTTGATTAGGAGGGGTTCACCAGAGGAATTCACCGCCTGGGTTTCTTCGTACCCCGCCTCGTGATGAGTATCAAATGTCAACATTTTATGGTTTAGATAATAAAAGAAAGTAAGTCAGCAAAAAAAGCAAAATATTATTTACACATAGTTGAAGTTCAGCCATATCCAACAGGACACTCCGGTTCCTCAAAAAAATTGTCTTGACCAAGAAAATGAGTAATAACATGTTTTAAAACAACCCCATATCATAAACAGGAATCCTGTGTGCTACTTAACCTTTGAGGAAACCTCTTTTCACTGGTCCCAGTTGCGTCACCACATCTCTCACTAATTTGTAATGAACCCTAAAAATAACACTAATTAAAGTACAACTAATCAGCTCAAGATACTATACAGTTTACCTTGATTCGAAAACCAGTAGAGACATTTAAAATCTACGGATATCTTTAGGTGGCTTGAAGTTAACAGGATGTGTTTCTGGGGTGGCATATTCGTCTTGTTTCCACATCTTGATTGTTTTGTCTGCTTCACATGTGACGAGCCTCGACCCAGTGATATCATAAGATAGTGCATAAATCCCAGCCTCACTATCCAATGACCCTGCAAAAGATGTAATACAAAATTCAGATTAGTGGGCGGGTCAGGCAGCAGGTTTTTACAGGTCATTTTTTAGTACGGGTTAAAAGGGTCAGAGTAACACTTGCACTATGTTCCCGAATTTTAGTTTGGAGAGGAGAAAAGAAGCGGGGAAGAAATTAAAAAAATAATAATAACTAAAAATAAATAAATAAATAAATAAAAAAATTGTGTTCCCAAGTTCTGCATGGAAGAGAAATTGTGCCATTTTTTTATCCAAAGCTCTAGAAAGTAATAATTGCTCCAAAGGTACAATTGTAATTCTGTTAAATAAAGGCGTAATAATTAATGTGTGGTGTTTGTCTAATGTTAAAAAAGGCACATACCAGGTTGAACGGTTGTTTGAGCTTGTTGGAAACTATGACCGCTTTTCCAGTCCCAGAACCATAAACTCCCATTGTCACCTCCGGTAGCCAAGACGCCTTCTTGATTGACTGTCATTGCATTGATTATGGTCTTCTGTTGGGAGCTGCAGATGAAAAAAGAAAAAAGTTAAAACTTTTACTTGTAATGATTTAATATAAACAGATAAGATGAGGGATTCTATTGAATAACCAACAAATAAGATTGTATATGATAGTGATGTACAATAGATTAAAAACTCACAGCATGTTGTGCAAAAACTCTCCTCTTGGGAGGCTAAACTTTTTAATATTATCAGCAGATGCCGAAGCAAAACTCTCCCTGCAATTTCAGAAGACATTGATAAAAATTAAAACATCATATCAACAAAAATGAATATTCCGATTATGATTATAACCTTCTATAAACCAATAAAAAGTAAAACCACATACTCTGTAGGATGCTTGGCCAATGCACGCACGGACTTCTTGTGATGCGTTAGAGTTGCCATTGTCCTACCTAAAAGATTGGTGACCAAATTAAATCGAGTGACAAGTTAATATATATGAAAGAGTCAAATGAACAATCCTTCATAGAAATATTACCATTTCTAATATCCCAGAACTTAATGGTTGAATCATGGGAGCCGGTTATAACTTGAGGATCCTGCAAGAAGATGTGCTCTTAAATAATGTGAAAAAAAGTTATTGCTACACAATTAAATGAATGGATTGCGTACCGTAGCTCGAGTAAAAACAGAACATATTGTATTATCATGTCCGGAAAAGGCATGAATTTGCAAGTTGCATCGAATGTCCCATAACTGAAAATTTGCCACGCCATATGTTTAACTTCATAGTTCATTAACTAAAAAGTGAAAATGATCAAAATATATATCGGTTGACATGAGAGCCAATAATGTTGTATTTATAACAAAATAGCCATAAATTGTGCAGAGAAAAACAAATACTTTTTTGTGGAATAAGCTCTCCAAATATATTTATTGCAAAGTTAGATTTTTTTTTTTTTTTTTTTTACAAAGTTTTTGCAGAATTGAACCGTTTTTGCGTAGTTAAAATTTCGTTTGTTGCAGTATTGGGGTATTTGGAGGGAAAAAAGTTCCGCATAGAAACAAGTTTAGCACCCACATGAATTTCGAGGAATTGATGGCTAATTTGGTATAAACACATTTTTCTAGATAATTTTAAAAAAAATGCACACACACACACACACACACACACACACGTCGAAATTGATTGTTTTCCCACTTAATAAATTTAACCTCTAAACAGATTGAGTTCATACCCGACAAACAGAATCACGTCCCCCGGTAAGCAAAACATTTGTAGTGGGATGAAGTGCTAAGCAATATACACCACTTAGATGGCCATGATATGATCGGATAACCTTTCAAAACAAAATAATTATAAAAAATAGTAAGAAAGCAAATTCCATTATGATTACTTGACCAAACAAGAAAGAGAAAAAATGTTGGTCAGTAAACAAACCTTGTTCTGTTCTAAGTCCCAGCATTTAACTAGTTTGTCATCACCGGCAGAGAACATGTAGGGATGCCTGGTGCTTACTGCAAGACCTGCAATACACATAATTGAATATTTGTTCATAAGCAAAGACCATAAAATATACCAAGATGAGATCATTGGTAAATACAGTAACCGGTTAGTATAAAATCAAACCTCTAACTTGCTCAATATGCCCTGTCAGAGTCAACTTCAACTTTCCTGAATGAGTTTCCCAAATCTGTCCAAAATCAATAAAAATTAGGAACAGATTACGGATACATTTGATCCATTTACACCTGGTTCTAATATCCACTATATATATGCGTTTGAAGAAAGAATATATTTCTTGATAATTCAAAAAGTCCGAACAATAAGTAAGCTTGTGCATCTACAATTTCTTACAAATAATAAGTAACCTGTAAACTAATTCTTACGGTTTCTATAATTTCTTACAAACACGTCATAACTTAAAAGCTTTTGTCACATAAGGCTGGCTTTCTTCTAAAACAACTCGTACACTTCTAAGCAGCCAATGATTTTGAACCATACATATGAAATATACTGGGGCAAAGCCTATGTGTTCCTTAATATGCACTGCAAAATAAATAAAAAAAAATGATTACCTTGATTGTTCGATCTGCAGAACCGGTACAGAACCACTCATTGTTATGGTTAAATGCAATAGATCGCACCCATCCCAAGTGGCCACTAATGACCTGCAAATATACATATATATTAGCTCAGTATGGTAGGCACAAGCAAAACTAAAAAAGTAATAAGCAGGAATAAGGTCTAGAATCAAATATGCACATCACTATCACACAGAAATATGTATATCCAAGAGCCGGACTACAGATACTATTATTTAAGTAATAATACACTAATTTTAGACTAAAAACACCAACTGAGCATAGAGTCAGAAATCTGGCTTACAAAAAAGTGAAAACAATAGTTAACTACTCCTTCAGTCCCAAATATATTGTCCACTTCACTGTTTTCTTAACTTATTGCCAGCATTGGATTTTTGCAATTTAACGCTGTATTGAATGCAAGAATAAAATGACGCGTCATTAACTACAAGTTACACTTGTTACATATATGTAACAAATTTCGTTGGAGTTTGTGGACAATAAAATTGGGACAGAAGAAGTATATTTTATTATTCTTGTGTACCGCATAAAGATCAATTTCTTGTCCTAAATCTATAGCACGAGTCACAGAAACTATATAGACAATTAATGTCATGATTCTTACTCTGTAGTTCTTCCATGGAGCATGCCATTCAGGACGTGGCCACCTGCTAGGAATTCTCTCCATAAGCGCTGCAGTCGATAGATTCCTGCCAGAAACAATATGAACTATTAGGAAAAGAAGGACTAAATTTAACAAGAGATCGCATTTGTTACAGATACTAAAAAGGAGCTGAGATAAACAGATAAGTTTCATATTAGACACGTATGCAAAGTCAGATAAAAGGGATAGATGAGTTTCTCAATATGTGTTCAAAGGTAAAAGCAAATTCTAACCTTTCTGAACCCATGTGAGCAGGAACAACAGCAGTACTTTTGCCTGTCAAACTACCGTCACCTCTGCCAAACAGCAATTCAAATAACCAAATCAGTCTACAAACTAAAGATATACAATATGATCAATCCAGGGGCAAACGGAAATAGATCATGCCCATTCGAATAAGAAATAATGCTTACATATTCTTCGGTTGAAGAGACGTAATTGCTGAATCACTCTGACCACCAGCCTTCTTAGAACTTTCAGTACCTACAGATATACGTTTGGTGTAAGTCAAAAGATCGACACTTGTCATCATAGTGATATCACAGCATTGTTATTTTCTAACTCTTTACTATCCTGCCAATGATATTAATTGGTCCAAGTACCACTTTGGTTGTATCAGAAAGACTAAGAACTTAACTTTTTAGCACACTTAAGACTAAAAGATGCAAAGTTATATGTCTTATATAGTTTTAGATCCAAGTTGCAAGTTGCTAACATGATAATATAAACAGCTAATAAAAAAAACTAAAAAGTTCATGAAACCGCATCCTAAAAACCGGGGCGGTTACGTAAGGTTTTTGACGTAATATATACAAAGTGGCTTTAACTTTAAAGTAGAACAATAAACGAAAACAAGAAAGGTGCTTTACAAATACTTCTTCTACCTGTATGCAGGGGCAGAGCCAGAAATTTTTTCTCGAGGGGGGGCATTTTAAATTTTTTTAGAAACTACACTATAAATTGGTTCGTAAGGGGGGGAATGTACAAAAAAAGTCAAATATTTTCGAAATTTTACACTACAATATTTTTCGCTAGGGGGGCAACGTGACCCTTGTGACCCCCCCCCCCCCCCCCCCCCTTATCTCCGCCCCTGCCTGTATGGGAGTATTTAACTCTTTAGACTATTATTACAACCATTTTTTTTAAAGATTGGCAGATGGCACGGACGAAGCTTTTCAAGGGCAGGTTGGGGTTGTGGCCCCCCAAAAATTGATTTTCAAGCTTATTTTGCAGTGTATTTTTTATATAAAAAATTTTAATACAGGACAATTTACATGTTTAGCCCCCCTAATAATAAATAAATCTATTTTGGCCCCTCCGATAACGTAGTTCAAGCTCTGTCTCTGCGTATATGTAGAGCTTTCCGAGTAAGCTGTTATATTGATGCCTTAGCACGCTAATATGTTACTAAATGCACTGCATTTCTCCACTTACTCTAATCCACTACACAATCAGCAACAATAATTTAATAAAGCTACCCTAGCAACCCAAACGACAATCAATCATCAGGCACTGGCCGCACTGCTACAATACACAGCCTAAACTAGAAAAGCAAAGTAATCCACTACACAAATACACAATCAACAACAATAATAATTCAATAAAGCTACAGTTTACGCCTAGCAACCCAAACGACAATCAATCATCAAGCACTGCTACAATACACAGCCTAAACTAGAAAAGCAAAGATATGTTTTCTAAGTGCCTGATTGAGTAACCGAACAGCAGCAATGTCTCAGATTAACACGCACAACCTTGGGCTAAGCAATTATTTACACTACCTAAACTTGTACGTTTTCTTCCACCCAAAATAAGACCAATGTCACAAACACTTTACCACTCGCATACAATTATTTACGCTAAAATAACAATCAGAAATCCAACCAAATTACATAACTAACATTAGCAGAAACATATATAATTCAATAAAGCTACAGTTGACGCCTGGCAACCCAAAGTATATCTAAAGGACCTTCGGCTAAGCAATTATTTACCCTATCTAAACTTGTACGTTTTCTTCCACCCAAAATAACAGCAATGTCACAAAGAGCATAACCTTTGACTTAACACTTTACCACTCGCATAAAATTATTATTTACGCTAAATAACAATCAACCAAATTACATAACTAACATTAGCAGAAACAAATAGATATATACCTGATAGCACAAGAGCACTCGAACTCTTGGCCGACTGATTCGCACCTGGTTTTATTCCATCGTATTCAACCGCAACCTTCATAATCATCAAAACAAACACACATTTAACTTAACTAACACTATATCATCACCAAAAAAAAAAAAAAAAAAAAAAAATTACCTTATGGCTTATACGTATCTTCTTACTGCAACAATGAGAAAAAAATATTAGGTCAGGTTATTATTATATAAATAAATAAATAAAGTGACAAAAATAAATTGTATAAAAATAAAAATAGGTACCTGAGGGGGGGATGTAATTGATTAGTAGGTGAAAAGAGATCGAGAGAGCGTTTTATGGATTTGAAACTCAGTTTTTTTATTGATTGTGGCTCGATTGCTGTTGTCGACATTATTGTGTTTTTGGTGTTTGGGTGAGTTTATTTTTTTGAGGGTGTTTGTTTCGGCTTATATAGCAGCCTTGGTTTTGGCCGGGTATGTTTGGCGCAATGGATAGAGCCGGAGGGGCCGGTGTTTATATTTTTTGGGACAACTGCATATATACCCACTAAAACTTGCATATTTGCATATATACACAAAACATGCTTAACTTGAATTGTATATCATGCATTGAAAACTTGTATTTTGAGGAAATATGCAAGTTTTTAAGTTTTAGTAGGTATATATGCAATTCTCCCTATATTTTTATAAAATTGTTAGGCGAATTAATTATAAGTGAGGCTTATTAATATAAAATTGTATAAAAAAGATACATTAAATTAAATTCAGTTATATTTTTAGCTTTTGTGTGATAATTCAACTTTTTGAAAGGTATTTAAGTCATTTAACTATCTATAAGTCTCTTTCAATGGGCTTGGGCTTATGGTGATTTATGACTTATATAAGCCTCTATAGACCCGTATGACAAACAACACTTATTTTATAAGTCAGCTTTTTTTAAAAGCTCAAACCCTCATAAGCCCGTTGCCAAACAATCATCCCCCCCCCCCCCCCCCCCAAATTTTGGCTTATATTTCATAACCTCTAATTTTTTGACATATTTTGAGACTTGGGAGCTTATATAAATTTATTATGATATATAATAAAATTATCAAAAATGATAAATGGACATAATTAAATAGACTTAAAAGGTGACTTATCGCATAAATAATTTGTATATTTACATAATTGTACAAGTCATTTATGCGGTAGGTCATCTTTTATGTCTATTTAATTATGCCCATATATCAAGGCTCTAAAATTATATAAGCTCACAAGTCTCAAAATAAGCCAGAAAATTAAGGCTTACGCAATATAGGGCTTATGTTTAATAAGTTTAGCCAAACAGTCCCAAAACTTTTTGCCTTATATAAGCTTATTCTCAGAAATTAAACTTATATAAGTCGAAAAGTTTTAAAATAAACCACAAAATGTGAGCTTACGAAACATAAGCCCAAAACCAAATAAGCTATAAGCCAGCTAAATAAGCCGAAACAAATACCCCTTATGGTTAGGGATTGGGTTGGTTACTCTCGAACATGGATTTATATTTACCGCATGTCATTTGAGTTTTACTATGTAAAAAAAATATTTGTAAAAGGTAAGATTTGCATTTAGTTTGTAGATCTTTATGACGGAATTGAAATCTTTTTAAATAGTTGGAATGCGAAGAAATTAGAATCTTAAGAAATTAAGATTTGAAATGTGAAGGAATTGGAGTTTGCAAAATCTAACGCGTGTTAGAGTGATGGGTATGGTGGCATACAAGAGATGCATAGATGGGTTAAAGCCCGAGCTCGGGCTTGTGCCTGGCCTGTAAAAGCTCGAAAAGGACCGCTAAAAAAGGCCCGACCAGGAAGGTTTTCATCATATGATGTTAAATAATTGTCTAAAGTGATGCTTAAGCTAATTAAATGGGTTTAAGGATTATGAGACTAATAGTATTGATTTAGGGTCCGTTTGGTTTGGGGGTGTCACACTGTGTAGATTGGATTTGAGGTAAATATTATTGTTTGGTTTGTGCTTTAGCTATGAAATAGCGGAGTTGGCTCACAAAATAGCATCAAATTTGATTCCATATTAGCAAGCCCGGATTTAACCAGATTTGAGGGAAGTGGTGGGGCCATTTTTCTTGTTGTGTCTAGATCTTTATTTGCATGTGTCACAAAACTAATATAATTTAATTTAAAATAATATAAAATATATATTAGAACTTATAAAATATATTTTCTCTTTCTTATATCAAATCCAAATCTTAATCTAAATCCGAATCTGAATCCGAATCTAAATCCTAAACCCATCTACAAACCAAACGGACCCTTAAAGTGGGTAATTTCGTTAGATGGCTATCATAGATTATATGATGACTTTAAGTATTAAAAAGTGAGTTATGGTTGAATAACCATTGTTATGGTTATTTCGTTATGTAATTAAATGTTTATGTTATTATGTGTAACCACCCGCATTTTTAGGTTACTTTTCATTTTCGAGAATTTACTATTCACTTTTACTATTCACATTAACTATTCACTTTCACTATTCATCCGTAAAACTTTTATTTCACATTCTCGGTAAGATAAATTATTTTAGTAATGACCTTAGAATTCGACCATCGTTAGATCATTTTCGCAAAAGTTATTAAGTAAACATCGTTTTAAAGTTTCGTTTTGGACGGTCCACCGTTTAAACATCACGCGCTTAATGAAAATCAACCCTGACAATTTTCCTCGCATCAGATAGATTTTTAGATCATTCATGATTAATTTGAGAATTTTTAAGAATTATTATTTTTAATATTACCAAATAAGCCCAGCGCAGAACAAAACTAAACTTACGTTTTAAACAATTCTACTTACATCCAGACTTAACGATTCCTGCGTTCTAATATGTTTTTGACACTTTTACATTTTTTGAAAAAGTCAAACATATTTCCCTCCTCCTTTGACCATAAAGGAATTAACCTTGTACGTTCTACATTTTTGCTTAAATCGCGTAACTTTTAAATTTCACGAATAACTGTAAAGTTATCCCGCGTATGACAAAAACCACATTTTAACATCTCATATCACTTTTAGACTAATTTTAGTCTACTCTAAATAAATTCACGGTCGTTTCCCTGAAATTTCGTTCTTTTCTGATAAACTGCGAATTACGCGTTTTTGACCCGTATTTCCAGCTTTAACCAGCGTTTTTGCACCCAATGAGACTTATCACCCATTTTATATTTTTATATGGAGTATAATGATGAGTTTCATCATTCCTACAATTTTCGTATTTTTACGATACCCGGTTTTACGTTTTATGGCTTAACGGCTTACGATTAGCGATTAACATAACCAAAACTCACTCTGTAACCAAGATAATACCAAAACTAACCACCTAAGTCATCTTATCTTTTTTAGGCCGACCTAAGGGGGGGGGAGTCATCATTTTGGTGGCATCATCCTAACCATGGTATATTTAGATCTTTACAAGTGTCCTAACTTAACCATGGTTAATATTTAACCCAATATATGGTTAACCAAACTTGCCCTCCTATAAATAGGAAGTAAAATACATCCTAAAGACCTCCACAATCTGTTCTTGGTCGTTCATATCATAAATCCTTCACATCTTCCATCATTTGATCTATAAACTCCAAGTTTATGCAAGGAAGTTTCAAAGATCAAGCAACTTCATCAAATCTCTAGCAAGTTTAAGTGATCTTCTTGAGTTTAAATCGACTCAAGTCACTTAGTACTTCATCACCAACTCTTCAAGTTTGCAAGGGTGCCAAGGTGTGGAAAGCTAGCTCAATCCAAAGTCTTAAGCGATCAATCAAAGTCCGATCCTTACTGGTTACTCCTTTTTTATTGAAAGCCAAAAGTTGTAAGCAACTTATCACCACCATCATCTCATCTTTATTATTCATAATCTTAACTACTTCATGCTATATATATAGTTACTATGTTGGATCATGATGTACAAAAATCTTTAAAACAAGTTATAAGAACCTATATGTTAAACTTGGGTTAGTAAGTGTATAAATGATAAACTTTTGTACAAAGTTTCCACAAAATCGACCACATATAGATCTGATACTTTTCATATTCTTGTAGATAATATTAAAACAAAAACATAGCAATTTGAATCACCCGAAACGGACAAACGAGTCAAAAGTTATAGGCAAAAGAAGTTAGCGAAACATAAACGCCAAAACTGCCATTTTGTAACTGTTTTGGTTCTGCCATTTTAAAAGTAGTACTTCTGGTCCGATTCATCAAAAAGTTAAAGCACGAAAGTTGTCCGGAACGCCGTTTTCCTTCAATATCAAAGAAGCTCGGACCTTGAAAACGCATAAACAGGCCATTAATTTTCATAAACAGAAACTGCCCTATATTTAGTCTCATAACTATACTTTTGTCACAACTAAAAACAAACCAAGAGGCCTAATGGCCATAAGCCAAGACCACGGCTACGGCTAATATCAAAGCTAAGTCTCAAGCCCATTGTAGTCAAGACCAAAGTCACGGCAAGGCCATGGCTAAAGCCTTAAGGCTTGTTTACCCAAGACCGTTAACTAAGGTGATCATATTTATGAAAACGACGAGAACTTGTAGAAACTAGATACTTATTAAAAACATGATAAACTTTATGTTATAAATCTTCACTCAAAACATATGTTGTATCTACTAAGTGCTACAAAAGTAGGGAGTTTCATGTGAGGGGTTTCATTTGAGTAAAACGTATCGACGAGTTGCTGGATTTACGATTTAAAGTGTCCTAGCTCCTCGAACGTTTACTGCATGACCTCTGAATTATGATGGCCCGAACGGTAGTACGATATCTATAAACTAAACATGTTTTCACAACTAGACCATTTCTATAAATGACATACACAAATACCATGTACTACATCATGATCAACATAGAGACGTATATAGGATGGTTTATGTTTTCCTAAACATTATTCCAAACCTAAGTCGCAACATTCTATTTTAGGTTGCTCGTAGAAGTTCTCACGGCATATCCATCATTCTCATTTTACATTTGATATCATTTACTCTACGGTGAGTTCATAGCCCCACTTTCTATTACTTAAATTGTTTTACAAACCCTTGGGGGAGATACATGCTTTATTTTAAATCGAACACATTGCTTTCAAATTATACTTCAATATATTAGTTGCACTAAGTACCACTATTGCCAATCTTAAGTCCCTATTATCATGAACCATTAATCACTTGCGAGTGAACGCGAATAATGTGGATAGATCTATCGGGAATGACAAATCCCGTTTGTGTTGACCGGGTAGGCAAACAAACGCACTCTATTTGAACATCTATAGGTTTATTGGCAAATTACCTATTAGGGCATCGGTTACTATTTTATGACAGCTGTTAACGTTTTCGGTATCATGAGCTTAGTGCAATAATATCTCTTTTGGTTTTCAAACCATTGGTGTGAATTTATAACTCACACTACAAACATTATGTGTTCAACTGATTTCCAAAACTCTATGAATTTCACTCAACCTTTGTGTTGACAGTTTTAAGCATGTATTTCAGGTCCATAATGTTGGAAGCTGGCACGGAAGAGCAAGGATACTGAAGAAGGCTATAAATTTTATTATCATTCGAAAACCAATTTAATGTATTTTGTAAACTTGGAACCATCTGGGACCTCATTTTTATAAACTCTGATATTTATATAAATCGAATGATAAATCCTTTTTAAAACGACTCCATTAGAGTACGTTTTCTATTGTTATGACTGTTGTACCATGAAGTAACACCCAGTTTGAATTCCGCTGCGTATCACAAAATTGGGGGTGTTACATTATGATAATGGTTAGGATGCTTAGAGAGATCAATATGATGGTGATGATGCCTTGATTTGCTTAGCTTGGAGCTAAGGTAAGTAAAACGACACTTACGTGCTATTATATGGATTCTAACATGTATGTGTTTATGAATATGTTATATGTTTTTAGACTATGTTTATCCACAACCTATCACAACCCAATCTTTTATTAAAATATTATTTTCTCTTCATCCATCTACACAATTAATACATACCAACAAATCTATATTTTTTTAACATTTATCAACAACCCAACCCAACCAATACATACAACCAATCTATTCTTTTATAAAATAATAAGTATTAAAAGAAAAAACAAAAAAAAAAGAAGAACCAATAGCCATTAACACGTTGACATGTGGCAGATTGTAGGTTGGGCTCTTAGGTTGTCATATGACCTAGATTGGTAGGAAAGATTTGATGGAATGATTAAAAAATTATTATTTTGTATGTATATTGTTTGATTTGGGTTGGCAACCCATCTAATAAACATAGCCTTAGTAGAAAGAATTATGGTAGGATCGACCTAGTCTTGTTATAGGTCGATCATATTTTGTAAGTAAGAAAGGCGGCTAAAGTGATGGTGGATGTTCATGTTATGAAAGATTATGTGTTTTGATGTTCTACGATATGAAGGGTTATGTGCTCAAAGTAATACGATGGTTTTAAATGTTTTAATGCTTACATGTTACTTGATATAAAATAACATGTTATGTCTTTTACTCACTAAGCTTTATGCTTACGTTTTAAGTTTATAATTCCGAAAAAACATATAAAGCTACATGCTCCGTGCCAAACGAGCATTGAAGATCAAAATGTTCAATGCTCATAAATATTCCGCGCCAAACACACCGTAACTGATCGTGCATTTTTTGTTGTGTTCATTTTAGATTATGCATGCATCTATTGATCATGATCACATGACTGTGTAATTTTGTTCTTAGAGTAAATTACATAAATGGTCTTTGTGGTTTGGCGAAAATTTCACCTACCGTCCCTCAAACTTAAAAGTTGCATAAATAGTCACTATTGCTGCCAAAGAATAACATGAATGGTCCTTTTGAAGCATAAAAGTTGCATAAAGCGTCCTTGTGGTTTGGCAAAAATTTCACCTACCGTTCCTCAAAATGACCATTAATGTTATTCTTTGGCAGCGATAGGGACGATTTATGCAACTTTTAAGTTTGAGGGACGATAGGTGAAATTTTCGCTAAACCACAGGGACCATTTATGTAATTTACTCTTGTTCTTATTATGTTTTAATCTCTAATATAATAACCAGCAACACGTACGATTGCCTTTTTAGCAGCGCGGCTTCAAGTGAAGTGGCTGGATTCATGTTAAGGGAAGATCAATGTACTTGGTTTTAAATAAGGTCAGTTCCATGTTTTACATTATAAAGTTATCTATGAGAAACTGACGGAATGATTCCATGTTTGATTACAGCAACCCTGAGCAACACGCTATGGTACAGCAGCGTGACGAAATGTATGTTGGGAAATCGCTTACTAGGCCGAGCATGTTCATATCAGTATAAACTTTTTGTGGAAATGTTTGTGTACCTGATTACAAACTTACAATATCCCGCACCACATTGCTTGTAACTACAGGAAGAGGTTTATTTGGGTCATTTGTGTCTGAATGAGCCGATTCAGAGTCCCTCTCTGATTCAATATGAGTCATTGCTGTATTTAACAGGCTTACATTCTTTTCATGGTGTTCAAGTCTCGTAAAACAGTAATTTTCATCATTCAAAGAACGACAGCCCTATTTGTTGGTCCACAACTATCAGAAAAGTTATATGAATGTGCATACTTGACTCAAGAACACTACAGTGAATGATTATAAGAAGAAAAAAAATCGACATGTAGTATTTTTGCATCTTTATAGATTGTCCAGGATTTGCTCACAAACAACTGCTTTTTGGCCTATTTACAAACAATCATTCAAAAAAGTCGATAACTTTATAATTCACTGATTCTTGTCACAGAAGAAGTAAACTCTACAGCTCGATGTTGCCATTCTTTTTATAACAAGTCATTGAAAATTACCAAATTATTTAAATGTTGTTAAACAATGAGCTGTAGTAATAACGCAATCATGAACAGATACAATATTCATGTCATAACTAACAAAAAGACCATCTATAAAAAGCGATCAAAACAATTTCTATGATCAGATAACTAACACCAAATTCCGAAAGAAATTGGTTCGAATTTACCTCACGCTACTAGCATAAGTTTCATACAAACTAGGAACCTCATTCTCAAAACGCTTCAGATATTCTTGAAACCTCAACTCCGGATAATTAACAAGCGTAATAAGCGACTTACTACCAAGCAACATTCTCTCTTTCAAAATCTTCAACACTTCATTCCTAGGCTTCACACGTTTCTCCAAACTCAACGAAAAAAGACTCGGACAGGTAGCCAAATACGCCGGCGTATACTCAAGCTCACCCACAAAGAAACTCAACTTATCACGAATAGTATCCTCCGACAACGCAAAACAATACGGTTGATTCTTAAACAAAAGCGACAACTCATCATCCGAAAACCCAAACCCTCTATAAACATCCATCTTCTTCTCCATCCTCTCTATACTACTCGAAGCAATCGCATGAAAACATCTAAAAAACTCACTAGACCCGCGCGACACCCCTACTTTCCCCTCAATCCAATTCAACTTACTAGTAAGCCACTCAGACGGCTGCGTAAAATGCATAGCATTCCTATGCACAAATTTCCCGATTTGCTCATCACTAAAACCATACATTCGCAACATCTCCACATTCGCGCAAAACATCTTCAACGCCACGGACGTCGAAAACAACCACCTAGACCTATTAATAGTCTCCACTACCTTCTCATCACTCCCCAATACCTTTCTCAAATACTCAATAGTAGGCACAATCCTAGAACTCAACCCCAACTCAAATAAACTCGGGTTTCGCTTCAAAAGACTAATCAAATCAGACCCGGATAAGCCGAGGTCAAGGAAAACCTTAATCTTGGGCTCTAAAGTCTCACTAGCTCTATAAAGCAACACTTTGGGTACCCAAGAAACTAAATCTTTGATCTGGGTAGGGTTAAAATTGAATCTTTTTAAAAGGGTAAGCACAGAATCACAGTTTCGAGTGGTTTTGAGTTTTCTTACCTTGGAAGATGAAGAGTTCGCTAGTTCTTGAGTGAAGCCTAGTGTGTTGATTAAGTAGCTTGTGAATTCGAGTCTTTTTGGGTCGGATAATGATGTGTCTGACAAGGGTTTTGTGGATGATTTGTAGGGTTTTGGGAGGTGGTGATGGAGTGTGGTGAGTTTGTGGTGGAGATGGTGGCGAAGGGTGAGCATTTTGGTGGTGTGTGGTGGTGTTTGGATTCATGGAAATGGTGGGGTATTAGAAAGAATGGTGAGTTTTACTTGTGTACCCTTTAGGTTATGGTTGGTTTTTATTTTTGGACCAAAGGTTATATAAGTGCCGAGTAAACGGATTAATCGCGGATAAGGGTGACAATTCATGACACGATATGCAATACGGTGTAAGGCTAGACGGAATGGTGCTCAACTCACCACTTGGTCACTCACGCCTCACCAGTGGCGGATTTAGAAAAATAGGATACAAGGGACAATTTTTTTAATAGCAACAAAATGCGGAAGAAAAAAATAGTCCGTAATGATAAATCGAGTATTTTTACTTAGAGACGAAGGATTTATAAGACTTTAGAGTGTTGAATGTTGGATTTTAGTATGTGGGCAAGAGGCAATTTGAGTTTTTGGTTGAGGGCACTTAAAAAAGTCAAAAAAAAAAAAAAAAAAAAAAAAAAAAAAAAAAAAAAATCTCAACCTTTTTGGCTAGCCACCCCCCCCCCCCCAACACACACACACACTTCTTACATAAACCCGTCCCTGCGGCCCACTCAAGACAGAAGTCCAAACTCATGGCCAAATTTGGTTTGTATGGTGAGTTACTCACCAAGGTTTGTGGCTGACAAACTGGGCCCTACTCCCAAAAGTTTTTTTTTTTTTTTTTTTTTAATTTATTTATTTTGTGAGTGTGTGTGAGGTATTTAATGGAATATATTTTTATAAAGTATGTATTTTAATGAAAAGTGGGAGGAAGATGACCAAAACAGATACATGGTGAGTGGGAGTGAGTGAAAGTGAGAAAAAGCTGAAGCGACGATGACTGACTCACCTACCACTACTTTCGGCCTAAATTTAGATTGGCGAAGAAATATACTAGTCAACATCGGGTTTAAATAGAATCGGCTGTGTTTGTATGACTTATATTGTCTTGTTGTCATAAAACAAGCTTGGATAAGCTGATAAGTTTCAAAATAATCATTAAAATGAAGCATATAAATATTATATCGAAATAAAATAAGCTCATAAGCTCAAAAATAAGATTGAACAAACACCCTCGACTCATGTGCTTATTGGGTGTTTGTTTTATTTTTATGTTTGTTTATCAATTGCTTTTGTAGCTTATTTGGATAACTTAGCTTATTTTTTAGATCAACGATATTCTATTAAGATAAAATAAAATAATTAAAAAAAATCATACAAGACCCTACACGCAACAACCAAACAACCTTAAGGCATAGGCAATGGGCTCAAGGTTAAGCTTGTGGTCGGTGTCACCAATGTGGTTAGTTGGTGTTGGATAAGCATGATGTATCTCATGTTATTATCATTTTTCTTATACTTCTCTCGTCTCAATATGATCGCCTTTGACAATATCTATTTTATTTTTGTCATAACAACAGTTTTATCTTTAACTAATTATTTAATGTCTACTTTAAAGTTTGTAATAATAACTTCAAACAAAGATAATATAGTAAATTTGATCAAACTTCTCTATCTATATTTAATAGTGGACAATTAAATTGGTACGTTTAAAAAATGTGTGAACTATTATTTTTGGACGATTGAGTATTTTGTTTTCTTTTACTACTAAAAGAAATTTATTGTAGGAGCAGTGGTGTGTGTGACCATCATAGATGTTTTTATGAGCTTATTTAATAATATCTTAAACTGAGATGATCCATTCTTCTTTAGTTACACTTTCATTCCAAATGCAGAATATATTATTGTCTGATAATCATCTATTGTTGCACCAAGACCATAACATCATTACTACATTTTCATAATCATCTCCCAAGTTTGGCTAGTCAACCAACATCCACACTGTATCAAGAGGACATATAAAAATGCATCATAATGCAGGTTATAGACACCCTAATCATTCCAGTCAAGGGCTCTATAGAAAACTAGAAAGTGTGGGGGGGGGGGGTTAAATAGTTTTGCCGATTAAAGCTTTGTTTTAAAGTATTTAGATCGAATTATGTCAATCCATATAGATCGTGTGTTGGATATTGATAGATAGACATATAGGCAAGTAATGGAAAGAGGTAAAGAGTAAGGAGACACAAAACCACGACACAAGTATTTATAGTGGTTCGGCTACAAGGACTCCTTCCTTGCCCTACTCCACTCCCCCGAGTATCCAACTCGAGAGTTTCTAAGCACTACACAACACAAGCTCCTTAACGTGGCGGAGAAGCCTTCACAACATCACCTACACTTTATCCGGTACAAGGCTAGATACCGGGTTCTTCCACGAAGTAGAACCAAACCTTTACACAACGTCGCCTACACTTTATCCGATATTAGGCTAGACACCGGGTTCCATTATAAAAGAGGAGTCACTACCCAACACGACACACCAAAGGAGACACACTCCTTGCTACAACATATCAAGGGAGATCAACCCCCTTTTACCCCAAACTACACAAATATACATCGACGCCCCATATCGAATGTACACCTTCGGCACCACACACCAATGCCTTCAACACGATACACAATGGAGGAAGAGAAGAGCTATCAACAAGATTCACTTCAATGGTCTTGATGATGACAAAGCTTAGCAACTCATGACCTTAAGCTTGCACGTCTTCAAGAGGTTGTGATCTCACCTTTAAGAGGAACCTAGAGAATCACACATAGAGAAAAAACTACATAGAAAGATCCTTTGGATATGAGGTTAGAGAGGTTAGAATATAGAGAGAAGTTATGTGTGAAAGGGGTGAGGAGCAAGAGAGAAATGGCTCACTATTTATAGGCAAACTGCCTACTGTTCACCCGGATCCGGCAGATCGGTAACCCAAGGGATCCAGCTAGAACAAAACCAGGGATCCGGCTGCTAGGGAAGTTTAACCTGAATTTTGGGTTTCAAACCAGGTCATGGGTTATGAATTATGAACCATGGGTCATGGACTTTGGATCATAGATGCCCAACAAGATACAATGTGTCTAGTCAATGTGTCATGGATCTTGGGTCATGAGTCATGGACTTTGGGTCATGGATCATGGATAATATCAAACATTATTTCATGCATGATGTCATGCAATGGATCATGAGTTATGGATCATGCTCCATGGGTATGGGTTATGGACTTTGGTTTTTACCCAACACTTTCCTATTACAAGTTATATTAAGCATGTATACATTTTTATAAAATGTAAGTAACCAAAGTTACTTGTAAGCGTTTTATAAAAATTATTTTGGTTTTATATAACTTATCTAACTAAACACGTTTTAATGGTTTTATATGTTTAGTAAAGTGTGTTAGTAAACTATTGGCTCAAAGCTTTACATATTTTATTTATTTCGTTAAAATGATTTTACGATTGTTATCGACAAAACATTAGAAGATCGTAAAATATAAATAAACGTTTTTACGGTTTATTTGTATTAACAGGCTCTGCCAATATTCCTACATTTCCCTCTTGACAAAAGTCTTTAGAATCTTGGGAACACTCACCTTCAGGGAGAACCATCTAACCTCCTGTGACAGTGTATAGATAGAACCAAGTAGGTTCATTTTTCACTTCACTATTCCTAACTGCATCACTGCCCCACCAAACACACTTTACCCTTCACAAATGGAAACCTTTATTATGGTTCTCAATAGACTGATTTCAGATAAGGTCCCAAACAATCTCAACATTACCTAACAAAGGCCTATTAAGAAATTGCTTAGAAGCTTATAAGAAAAACAAGACTAATGAAAGCCAAGGTACAAGGCCATCATTTGCAGTGAGTTTAATAAAATCTTCAAAATTCCAAAGCTAGAATCAAAGATATAAGGTAAAACCTTTTCCATATTGCAGATAAACTTGAATCTCAATTCTGCCAAGTACTAAAAGGATATGGGTCTCACTTAGCACTCCAAACATTTAGTATTAGAAACTCAGTCAGGATCAAAATGATGATCTTTGACATACCAGCTGCAGGAAACTACTTTATGGGGACATGACTTACAGCTAGACAAAGCCCAAGAGTAGTAATGCTACCCAACTAGGTACACAGAACACTCAAAGACATTATCCAATGTAAAGTTATGCCCCAAGGTATTAGCCATCTACATACAACTGTTTATCCCAAACACCCTCTAATGCAATCTAAGGAAACCAATGATTGCAAAAAATACCTACTGTGTTATCACTGCTTGTTTACATCATCAATTTCTTCCAATAAAGCATAGTCTCCTTTCTTGACATCCATAACAACTCTCCATTTCTTCCAGATTTCCAAAACCTGAGCAATGTTCTTAACTTGCAGACTAGACAATTTCAATCTAACATAGTTGATCACAGTTGTCGACAATTCTTTATTATCTCTTTTCTCAGTAGTGAATAGCCTTTTGTTCCTTTCATTCCAAATGTAATAAACACATGCTGCAAGTGCAATTCTTCTCAACACACTTTTAATTGATATGTTGTACTTCAAACTTTCCATATATCTCACAATATCCTCCCATTTATCAGGAACTGCTACCTGATTTGTCCTTTCCTTTAAATCCACCCATATCTTATTAGAGTAAGGGCATTCAAAGAATATGTTATTTAAAGAATCAGGATAAATATTACATAGAGAGCAAGTCATTTGTTTGTTAGGGTATCACTTACTAAGCTTGTCTTGTGTAGATAGTCTTCCATTGATTGCAAATTTTACTTGTACTTTACTTGTAAAGCATATGGTACAAACTTTTCATCCATTAAATATTCAAATGTCTCTTAGATCGTAAATGTAAGCAATGCACATGACAATATGATACAAGTATAAATTAATTAAATATACTAATTAATGTTATTTTTGAAACACCTTTAAAATGAAAATACATGTTAATATACATATTGTACAAAATAATGAAACACACAAAGCTTCGTACATTTTGTATGCTAACAAGTTGATGGTACTATGGTTTTGAAAACCGCACTACACTAACGGGTTCAATCGGGAGCCGGTGTCGCCACCTGTTCGGCTAGCCAATAAAATCCGTTAAAAAACGAAACGGAAATGACCGGTCAGAACCGGTAAAAAGGGGCGAACCGGACCGGACCAAAGTCATTTTCTTTTCGTTTTTCTCCGGTTAATCACTTCGTCGAGATTAATTTGTTGGCGTCTGAACTTTAATTATAGGGGTACCTGCTGCCTCAATGCGCAGATACCAGTAGTCTTTAAAATTAAATGTCATTACTATAGCCGTCTATAGTTCATAGCTCATTCATTAATGAGTTGATTGCATTTTTGGTCCCTATGGTATGGCCAAATTGTATATTTGGTCCCTAAAACTTGAAAAGTGCACTGGACGTCCTCATTTTAAAGTTTTCATTACATTTTTGGTCCTTGTGGTATGGCCAAATTGCAGACTTGGTCCCTGTGGTATGGCCAAATTGCAGATTTGGTTCATGAAACTTTAACGTCGTATGAGCCCAGAGGACCAAAATGCACTTTCAAAGTTTTAGGAACCAAATATGCAATTTAGCAATACCACAAGGACCAAAAATGCAATTAACTCTTCATTGATAGAAAGTGACAATTAAATATAGTAAAAGGTTTTAACCTTGAGTCCCAAGTAACATGTTTTGTCTGTAATATATAATCTAATATCCGCGGTACTTTCCACTTAATCAAAACTAAATCGAGTACGTAACCTTGAGCCTGAATTAGTGATCAGAAAGGTATAATATATTGGAACTCTCAATTCTATACGTGTTCTAGCTAGCTAAGTTTTATATTACGACTACATAATGAAACTAAAAGTAATTTAAACTTGTTTGATAAATTTGGTAAACAAGTTTCGTATTTAGAATTAGGAGGGTTTGTTTTTTTTTTACGTAGGGATCATTAGCGTTAAAATTATTTGTACCGAAATTTTTACTTTGTACCTTAGAATTTGCTTTGTATTTGGTTTGATAATTTTGAATCGTTTGCATGTTTCGTTTTTGATTACCAACAAGTTTGCAAGAAAATATCAAGCTGTGCGTTGTCGGGTTTTGATCCATCATGCCTACGGTTAGTGTTGGAAGGGACCTTCTTTTCCAAGCACTAGGACGAACTTACAGTGAGTTTTCGATCGTATAATTTGTCTTGTCGTCCCTTTAGAACATTTTGTTATTTTTTTTAATTTTCTTGTTTTTTTTATGTCAGCCGAAGATGAGTTTGAAAGTTTATGTGCCGAATTTGGAATAGAGCTTGATGATGTGGTAAATATATGCATACCCTAACGAACCCATTTAGTTTGTTGTAGATATAAATATAAACTTGTATGATTTATCTAGTTTCGCGTATGATGTGTTTTCAGACGACACAAAAAGCAATCGTAAGAAAAGAGAAACGCCTAAAAGAAGATGAACAAGTTAGCGGCGATGATGAAGTAATCTTCAAAATTGAAGTCCCTGCCAATCGGTATATATTTCTTTTATCAATGTACTTTGTTTGTTATATTGATTTTTCGGCTTAATATGGTACATATGAAATGATTGATCATGTGTTGTGTTATGCAGACCTGATTTGCTTTGTCTTGAAGGAATCGCTCAGGCCTTGCGTATATTCTGTGGGGATGATTCTGCACCAAACTACAAACTGGCTGATATTAGTAAAGAATCCATGCTCAAAATGCATGTAAAACCTGAGGTATTTATCTCATGGCGTACTATATATGTTTAAGCACGATAGCTCTTACACTTTCATATTTTTATTTTATTTTTGCAGACATATCAAATACGTCGGTATGTTGTTTGTGCTGTGTTGAGAGGTATAACTTTCAATGAAGCGAGATATAACAGCTTTATTGATCTCCAAGATAAGCTGCATCAGAATACATGCAGGTAATTTTTGTTATGTTGCTACCTTGAGATCGAGATAGTTTATGTAACATAAGTTGCTTGATAGTTTAAATCCAAGCCCTTCCAACCTGCCCATTTGGCCACCTCTAAGCGTGTAGATACGTATAACACAACCTTAGATTGGATCCTTGTCCTCCTTTCAAGTTTCTACATCAGTCAGCTATCGCTATAAACTTTAATAAGCATATCCGTAGGTAATTAATATCATATACTGTATAAGGATCTTGCTAATGTCACTGGTGTCATACATTTTTCAGGCAAAGGACTCTGGTCTCTATTGGAGCACATGACTTGGACACAATAGAAGGCCCATTCACATATGAGGTTTGTGATTTTCTTAAATACAACTTACTTGCGAAGTATGTTTACATAATTTTGCTATTGATATATATAACTCGGGTCAGAATGGGACCAAATCTAACTAGAACCGGACAGTCTGCTACGGATTTAAAACTAGTCTCAAAGTGGAACTGTTTTCTTTTTTGGGTAACCGTGAACCGGGTAAAGTCTCAAATAAATTATACTACGTATGTAATATCGTTTTGATGAATGATGACATCTCCTATAGGTGGACACTTTCCAAGCTGATAAGCTGATGGAGATTTGCAAGGTACACACAAAACAATTACATATATGTGTATAATTCTTTCTAGTTTATGAGAGCGAGTTAATCCATTTCTAATGCCTTTTGTTTGCCTTGTGTTATGCAGTCCGATTTGAAACTAAAAAAGTACTTGCAGACAGTACAGGAGTCGTCACCTATTTTCACTGTTATATATGATCGGAATAGGTAATATACAATATTACCATTTTATACATTGAATACCCTATTTGACCCATTCTTAAAGTTGCTCATTTGGACCCGAAACGATTTTGATCCTTTACCCAATCCGCCCATACCACGCCTTAATTTGTTTGCTCCAACCATTTTATGATCATATGAACAATTTGATATTTTGCAGAACCGTATTGTCTCTACCACCAATCATTAATAATTGTGCACACTCGGCTATTTCTTTGAAGACCAAGAATGTGTTCATTGAATGCACAGCCACTGATTTGACCAAGGCTAATATTGTCTTAAACACAATAGTTAAGTGTACAAGAATTCTGTTGTGTGTTTAATTTATAAATCTACACAAATCATTTGAACAACAAAACATAATAGCATTTTTTCTATCTAATGTAGGTGACAATGTTTTCCATGTACTGTGAACGGAAGTTTGAGATTGAGCCCGTTGAAGTAATATATTCCAGTGATGAGAAATCCTGCATTTACCCACAACTATGTCCCTACGATATGAAGGTGTCTTTAGCATATATAAATAGTATAACCGGGATTTCATTGGAGGCAAATGAGGTACAATTTTGGCTTCCTAACAGATTCATAACAGCGGGTCATACCTCAAAGTCGCTAGTGTACATGTTACTTAAGATTTCCTCATCATTTCAGGTTGCTGGTTTGCTGAACAAGATGCAATTACACGCGGAGGAAGCCGTTTCAGAGGATAAAGGCAAACTTACTGTGCATGTTCCCCCGACTAGAAGTGACGTGCTTCATGCGTGTGACATAGCAGAGGTACTATATAACTACATTTTTTATAATTATTACTATTGGTGTAGCCAAGTGGCTCATTTTTTATACAACTGCCATGAATTCTCTCTTTCTTTGTTACCAAACTCCATAGGACGTGGCGATTGCGTATGGTTATAATCGACTACCAAGGCGGAATCCTACTTCTGTAAAGCCCTTGCGTATGAATGAATTCAAAGACCGCATCAGAGAAGAGGTACATGTGGTCTATAAATATTGGTTTTCTTAAGCTGGCAAGATGGACGGGTCGGGTAATTTTTAAAGTAGTAGTCGGGGTTCTTGCAACAAGATTATTACCGTAGTTTACTTAATCTTCGTTGATGTTATTATATGTTTTTATCTTTAGATGGCGATGAGTTGTTATACAGAGGTGTTAACTTTTGGCCTATGCTCTTACAAAGACAATTTCACCAAGCTGAATCGTAAAGATGACAAATTAACTGCAGTTATCATTGACAATCCTTGCTCAACAGATACCGAGGTATGTTGTTATCTTCGTGATTATCTCTAAACTATATTCTAGTTCTAATTACAGATTTGTGATGGAAAAAGTTTTTTTAAACCATGTAGGTCCTACGAAGCAGTCTCGTGACTGGGATGTTAAAAGTTACTGCACACAATAAAGATCATCCTAAACCTATCAAGGTAATATGCATGGGATCATTGCAATAATACAATTGCCAAGTGTTTTAGATCAGCCATATAATTTTTTTTTACCTAATTTGAGTCGAACCTGTTTTGACCCGTTACACATTTCATCTCTAGGATTGTTATGAAATAATTTCTTTGCTTGCTATATTTTCTTTTAACTAAATTGTCATTGGAACAATAGATATTCGAGGTGGGTGATATAGTTTTATTGGACGAGTCAAAATCTGTCGGTGCCAGAAATCAACTCCAACTTGCAGCTCTTTACTGTGGCGTTACTTCTGGTCTTGAGGTAACATTCTGTTCTCATATGATAGCCAGTTAAAGTCTAAATCTATTTAACGCTCCGCCATTTGTCTATTGCAGTGCATACATGGTCTAGTAGACAAAATTATGCAAGTAAGCGGTATTCCAATGGTATTGCCCGAGGATAACACTGGTTACTATATCGAGCCATCATATGTAAGTTTTGTTCTGAGGCGTACATATTCTACATATCATCAAGTGTCAAACTGCCAGGCTTATTCGTATAAGTTTGTATTATTTAATGAAGGAACCCGAGTTCTTTTTGGGAAGACAAGCCAGCATCATTTGCAAAGGGAAGCACATCGGAACTTTTGGCATTGTTAACCCACAGGTAGTCCTCTAATTTCCACGCGCATTCATCTTGTGATACTTTTGACAAACTCTCGTGTTTTTTTTATATAACTTTCAGGTGTTGATAAATTTTGGCATACCCGATCCATGCTCCATTGTGGAGCTCAACTTGGAGTGTCTCCTATAATCAACTGGATTTGCAGTGTGTAATGTTTGTTGACCTTAGCTAGCTAGTCCCGTTCTTTCTGTCATAACTAGTATTTACCTGTGTAAGCAAAGGATCATTATTTTTTTTTGAAGTTGATAACTATTTCGTGTGGGCATAACTAATGTCAAGTAATTCGCTGCAGGAAAGATATGCTCAAATGTTTTTTTTTCGTATCATCTTTCCAAAACATACGACTGATCTTCTTGAAAATCCTAATGTTTACCGGAACAAAATTCCATGGCTTGAAAACATTTTGAAAATCATAACGGTTAAATTCTAGATAATTTAAGTTCTCGGGTCAAAAAATGGCCATGGTAAAAGTTATTAGATAATACTAATGGTTTCTAATTACCTTTTAATTAAGAGAAATGATACATAGGCCTTAACTTGGACCTAAAAATAGACCTAAAAACACTTGGCAAGATCCTGACGGCTACAGACAGGGACCCACTTATTTTACAACCCGTCAGGATCTTGACAAGTGTTTTTAGGTCCAAGTTTAGGCCTATGTATCATTTCTCTTTAATTAAATCTTAACTTATTTTGTGCCACATATCAATTTATCAACAACTTAACTGATAAATTCAGTTAGTGGTTGATCAAGCGTTTGCTTGATTAATGTGGTACTTCTGCCTCCATTGTATTTATATCTTTTTTGTGATTAATATATTTTATCGGGGTAATCCCCTTTACCCAATAAAAAACAACTGATAAGTTAAACAAATAATCCTCAAATAAATCATCGTAAAGCTTTAACTCCAATACATCAACTTATGCTTTTAAGCCCTCATCTATAAGATATATAAAAAGAAAATGTGTTTACTTAAAAACTCTCAAGATGAAAACTAATATATTTCTTTTGTTTAAAATATTTTTTATATTAATTACCATTGTTATAAATCTATTTTCCATCTTCATAAATCTATCCTTTTACGATCAATATTTATCAACCATTTTTTTTTTAAAGTTTGAATTTTAAAAATTAATCTTTTACGACCTTTTACAAAAAAAAAAACAAAAAAATAATAATAATAAAATATATATATATATATATATATATATATATATATATATATATATATATATATATATATATATATATATATATATATATATATATATATATATATATATATATAGGGTGAAGTTAAAATAAAAAAACAAATATCCGTAAAAAGAATAAAAAGATTTTTTTTTCAAAAAAAGTTCACGAAAAATTCCAAAAAAATCCCACAAGATCGGGTATGTTGGTTCATAAAACTTTTGTGAAAACATTTTTTATAATTTTGAGTTTTGATACGTTTTTTTTAATGCACAAAAAACGAATTTTGATGCGCAAAAAAATTTTGATGCACAAAATTTTTAACTTGTTTTAGTTTGATGCGCAATGTTATTTTGATGAAAAAAGTCAAAAGAAGTTGGGTGCAAAAACCAATTTTTGATGCACAAAAAAAAGATTTAATGCGCAAACGTATATTTTCATAATTTTTTTTCGGAAAAAATATCCACTTTTAGAAAAAAGTTTTTCACAACTTTTTCATGCACCATCATACCCGATCTTGTGGGATTTTTTGGGAATTTTTCGTGAACTTTTTTTGAAAAAAAAATCTTTTTATCTTTTTACGGATATTTGTCTTTTTATTTGATCTTTATCTTATATATATATATATATATATATATATATATATATATATATATATATATATAGATTTTTTAATCATTTTCATTATGCATCACAATCATCACTCTCTATATTAAACATTTCTTTGATCGTTTTTCTTATTGTGTAGTTTTGTAAAAATAAAAAATGAGTGGCGGCGTTAATGTTGATCATTGTTAAAAAGCTTTTAGCCAAGAAAAGAATTCATGAAGATTTTGGTTTTATAACATTATTTGTTGCTATATGCAGTTAAACAAACTTTACGAGAAACACTTAATCACAACATAACAACTATAATTATTTTCATTAAAAATTTGCGTCATTATACACGAGTACTTAAAAATTTTAAGTACTCGTGTATAATGACGCAAATTTTAGGGTGATGATTTGCACACTTCTTTGATTGATTGAGACACTCTAATTTAGAGTGTATTGACAGTTATACCCTCACATGATTTTTATTCGTTTTCACCTTGTAAGGGTATAAATGTCAAGACACTCTAAATTCACAAAATCATCTCCCATAATGGGTGAGCATCGGTCCCGGACCGGACCGGACCGACCAAGACCGAGACCGAATTAGTCCAAAAGCCGAGACCGAGGACCGGACCGTATGTGTTCGGTCTTGTCCGGTCTAACAAGGCAAAATAGTCCGTTTGTGGTCCGGACCGGACCAATCAAGACCGATACCGAATTAGCCTAAAAGCCGAGACCAAGGACCGGACCGAATGTGGTCGGTCCGGTCCGTTCGGATGGTTTGCTCAGCCCTACTTAAAATGGGCTATCAACAATCTTATCGAAACAGAAGATACAATTGTTGTAATTCTTGTGTTGTCACCTAAGTCCGACCCTGCTAACAAAAAACTCTTTACGGACACCGGTTCACGTAAGTAACATAAAAATTGATACGATTTTGCTAAATGAAGACCTTCGAAGGGTTATGTTTTCTTTATAGAGATAAGGTTATTTGTTAGTGAGTTAACGGATCACAAGTAGGTCGGGTTTGAAAATATTTTAGGTTGTATTCGAGTGAATCATTTAATCTGATGCTTAAGATTTTAATCCATTTCAATTAATGGTAACACAAGTCTTGTTGCGGTTATGTGTAAACGGTTAAGGTTATAAGGTAAATATGTATAACCTTTTTTTTACTTTAACATGTTGTGTGCAAGTTACTTTTTGTTTCATAACTTTGGATTTTGGAATAGTTGTTAAGATATACTTTACATTGGTAACATTAAAGTGAGAATGTTTACTTCTTCAATATATCGAATTGTAAAACCGATCGAACACCCTATCTAGCCAAGCCTAATTTATAGTACTTATTTGTGATGTTTAGCTACGTACAATTAGGGCTGAGCATTAGTCTAAGACTGGACGAGACCGGTAGAAACTAAACTGGACCGAGAGCGAATTAGACCAAAATCACGGACCACAGTCCGGTCCAAAAAGGCATTATTGGTAGGTTTGTACGTAAGACCAGACCGAGACCGAAACAAGAAAAAAGTTTGGGCCGAGACCGGACCGCTAGTCTTTTCTCGGTTCGTTCGGTAGGTTTTGGGGTATGCAATGCTCAGCCCTACATATAATTTTGCCATAAATAAACACTTATAATATGGGTAGAAACGAGCCGAGCCCGATCCTGCCAGAGCTCGATCTTGACTCATTTAAATTTTATAAAACTTGAGCTCGGCTCGATTCGAGCCTTATTTTTTAAGCTTGAGCTGAGCTCGTGTTATGTTAAATAGGATCAGGCTCGGCTCGTTTATACGATTTGGCAATGAAAAATCAAAGCTCAGCTCGAGCTCATCTCGTGATATATCTATTTCAAGCTCGTTAATAAGATTGTTATTGAGTTCGTTAATAAACATGCATATAATACAAATACATAACGTTTTATATATGTTTAACTTAAAATATCCTAGTGTTGTTTAAGCTTGTTTAGGCTTGCGAGCCCAATCGAGCTTTGTATGTAAAGTCGAGGTCAAGTTCGATTAATAAATGAGCTGCAACTTAAGCTCGAGCTCGTTTAGGCTCGGCTCGTTCAAGCTTTTTACTAGGGGTGGCAATTCTCGACACGACACGATAAACGACATGAACCCGACACGAATTTAAACAGGTTTGGGTAAAAAACAGGTCAACACGTCTAACCCGTTTAATAAACGGGTCGTGTTTGGTTGAGTAACTGTTAAACAAGTCAACCTGTGAACCCGTTTAAGTATATAAAACTCTAAAAATAAAATATATAACTTGATTTTTTTATGTTCGATGTGGATTAAATGTATTTTTTTATGTACTTAATATGAGTGAATTACAATTAAACATCAAATATAATTGAAATTGACGCTTATAACTCATAAAATTGTCGTATAGTTATTTATATGTTATTTTTATCATATTTTAGTTCTTTATATCATTTTTGGATTTAAAATACTTAAATTAACAAACCATCAACCTTATTTACTGTTTGACTTATTTACTTAAACAG
This sequence comes from Chrysanthemum seticuspe, assembly GCA_019973895.1. NCBI lineage: Eukaryota > Viridiplantae > Streptophyta > Magnoliopsida > Asterales > Asteraceae > Chrysanthemum > Chrysanthemum seticuspe. The sequence goes on along the minus strand of BPTQ01000004.1, from coordinate 6,162,455 downwards.
GTTAAACGAGTCACAAATGGGTTACACGTGTTATTCATGTTTGGGTTAATGTTGAGTTTCTTGACACGATTAATAAACGAGTCGTGTCTGGGTAGAGGTTATATTAACCAGCCAACACGCGAACCTAAATAGGTTAACACGAACACGACTCGATTGTCAGTTTGTCACCCATACTTTTTACCGATCCTATCCCCGAACAGTTCGGCTCATTTTAAGTTCTTCATAATAGACAAGGATTAAACTTGCCCATTTGTGAAACATATATTCCCACCTATAAAAAACAAAAAACATTCACCGGACTAAAAAAACTCAACTTTTCCTTCCTCTCTGCCGCCACCGCCACCCTCACCACCACCGCCGCCGCCGTCACCGGCAAACTAGTAAGTAAATTTTGTTAATTGGGTTTCTTTTCTTTTTTAATTTAAGCATGTTTATGTTTATGCACACCAACTGTTTGATAAAATGCTTCAACCATTATTTGTATAAATTTGAACTCTTTATGACTTTTTTGAGGATTTGGGGTTAAAGGGTATGTTTCTTTTTAGTTTATTGTGCATAAGAATGAGAACTTGGTTAGTTTTGGGGCTTTTAGGGGCATCTAGGGGCTTGAGCTGTTAAAATAAGCTAGCTTATAAAATAAGCTCTGTTTGTTACACGGTCTTATGGAAGATTTTATAAGCCATAAGCCTCCATAAGCCCAAGCCAATAAAAACGGGCTTATGGGGGCTTATAGTTAGTTAAATTACTTAAATACCCTTCAAAATATAACGGATTATCACGCAAAAGATTTGATGTATTTTTATGCGATTTTACTTGAATAAAAAACAATTTGAAGTCTTTATGGCTTTTTTGAGGATTTGGGGTTAAAGGGTATGTTTCTTTTTAGTTTATTGTGCATAAAAATGAGAACTTGGTTTGTTTTCGTTACGCGGAATAGTGTGTTTGGAGCGAGGCTTTTAGGGGCTTGAGCTGTTAAAATAAGCTAGCTTATAAAATAAGCTCTGTTTTTTACACAGTCTTATGGAAGATTTTATAAGCCATAAGCCTCCATAAGCCCAAGCCAATAAAAACGGGCTTATGGGGGGCTTATAGTTAGTTAAATTACTTAAATACCCTTCAAAATATAACGGATTATCACGCAAAAGATTTGATGTATTTTTATGCGATTTTACTTTAATAAGCTTCAGCTCCAACTAATTCGCCAAACAGCTTTATAAAAATATAAGCTCTAGCTTCCAACTTATAATATAAGCTCCAGCCCGCTTGCCAAACATATCATACCGGCACAAACATGTGGAGTTTGATTCTGTAGTATGCAGTATGTTGAGCTAAGGTGGTACTACTACTTAATTTGATCTAGGAGCAAGTATCGTATTTTATTTAAAGCTTGTGTTTTGATGTAGTAAAAGCTATTTTCATGCTGAGACCGTGTGTTAACTTGATTACTAAACCGAGCATACGAGTGGTTATATAGAAAATACGAACACTCAATAGCGAATCAGGCCTAAACTAATGCAATAGGGGTAATAATACCACATGTATATATATGTTAACGTTATGAACATGTAAGCGTATGATATTAGCTTAGTAGGTAAGTGTTTATCCTCAACGAATGTTTAACATAATGTTTTAGTTTAGTTTACTAGTAGAAGTGATCTGATGAAACTAGATTGTTTAAGATCATCAAAACATATGGGGCACTAACTTGGCGAAAGGCTGTCTGTTATGTTTAATTTTACTTTAGGAACTTAATGCTTATTCATTAATGTATTTGGTCGTGCTGATTCTATTTAGCGTTGTTAGGTTTTGATAGCATATTAGCTTTGTTGGAGAAAGTTTTGATAAAAAGAAGGGATCATGAGTACTTCTGCAAACGATGGTGATGATCATGGTGACATTTTTCTTGATGAGGATGACATTGTAGAAGAAATCAATGTAGATGAAGAAGGTAGTTTTAGTCTGTGTCCCATGATTTGTATTCTTCTTAATTTACATCCAGTCATCCACATATAAACATTTTATACAAATGTTTCCCTTGTTTCAGATCTCCCTGATGCAGATGAGGATGCAGATTCCGATGCTGAAGTTTTTGGTAGGTTAAGACTTTTATCTTTGTTAACTGTTGTACGGTCTGAAAGCATTTATAAATTGCTGTCTATGTACTTGATAAAATAACCGTATGAGAAAGTAGCATAAGCTATAAAGTTTGTCATCTCAAGTTATATTTAGGAAGCTTTAGATATTACAAATGTCGAATGTGGCACTTTGAGCTGCAGTAGTGGTTTATGATTATAAATGTCATTACTTTTATTTTTCGCTTATATGTTCTAAATTCGGTCTTTGTCTAATTCAGATGATGCTGATGATTCAATGCACATATTCACTGGACATACCGGTAAGTTTCTACAATCTGTCTTTTCAATAACATATATTCCAACCACAGGGTTAATATGCATTAATCTATATATAGAACCCGATGTAGTAACTATAATTTCTATCTCGTGGTTCTAGATGAAGTATACACAGTCGCATGCAGCCCAACCGATGCTCAATTGGTTGCCACAGGGGCAGGGGACGACAAAGGTTTTCTATGGAAGATTGGTCAAGGAGATTGGGCTTTCGAATTACAAGGTATGCATTGTATTTGAATGGCTGCCCAAGCGTCTATCACTGTTCAAACATATCATATTAACCATGCTTGTTTTTGTTACTAAACTTAGCAAAATGGGTGGTTAGGAACTTCTGAAAAAGGGTTCGCATCAAAACTAGTAGTTATTGCCTTATTGGTACTCGTTCACTTGAAAGACCTATTGTTTGCAGTTCTTATAGATGGTGTGTCAAATATGATCAGAAAAAAGTTATCTTATTATCAAAATTTGATTTTATTAAAACAATGATTTAAGGCTTTTTATGCATGCAAATGCACTTTGGCTAACTTTTGACCTGGTTGAGCCACTCATTTTATGTTTTGCTAACTTATTGACTTATATTATAAAAAAAAAAAAAAAATGACAGTTAGATATATAATATAACCCGAGTCAACCCAATGGGTCGAAATCGCTACTTCTATTTCTTACGTTTCTTTTGTTGTAGGTCACAAGGAAACTGTATCTTCTGTGGCCTTCAGTTCCGATGGACAGTTGGTTGCATCTGGAAGTTTGGATGGGGTCATTCAAGTGTGGGACATATCTTCAGGAAACCTTAAATGCACGCTTGATGGACCTGGATCCGGTATTGAGGTAAAATAAGAAAATTTAACCTTTTTTATTTCCAAGTATATTGTAAAAGCTATTTTCTTCTAATGGGTCTGAACCTGTAACTATGCAGTGGATTAAGTGGCATCCACGAGGGCACCTGGTTCTAGCTGGTTCAGAGGATGCCAGTGTTTGGATGTGGAATGCAGACAAGTGTGCATTTCTCAAGACATTCTCTGGTCATGCGAGTGCCGTCACGTGTGGGGATTTTACTCCTGATGGTAAAATGATTTGTACTGGCTCTGATGATGCGAGTTTGAGGATATGGGACCCAATGACTGGGAAGAGCAATCATGTCGTTAAAGGTATGTAATATTATATAAAATCATGCGCATTAGGTATTTTAAGGAATTTCTCTGCATAAAGTATCAGTACACATTTTTGTTTCTCATTTTAGCCATTGTATTGTCTTATGTACATCTGAAACTTAAAAAGGAAATCGACTTTTTTTGTATAAAAAGTTAATCATTTTGAAAGTCGATTAGAAAGGGGTTTTGCTTACAAAATGATCTTAATTGGGGCACAAGCCATCTTTTAATGACTCAGATGTACACGAAAACTACAAAAGCTAAAAGGAGACGATTGAAAATTACATTGGTATCCTATAAAACTCTTATTTAAATAGGCCAAGTCATTCTGAAAAATACGTTGAATAATAGACTGTTGCTAACAACTTTGATGTTCTTTTTTCTTCTGTTAAGGTCACTATTATCACAGTGAAGGCTTGACGTGTTTGACGATAACAGCTGACTCGTCCCTAGTTCTTACTGGCTCAAAAGATGGTTCCGTTCACATTGTGAATATCTCAACTGGAAGGGTTTGAATAATTTCATCCATCATTATTTCTTTTTTTCTGAACTTTCACATTTCATCCGTTGTTCTGCTTAGACGATGATGTGGCGCTTCTCGCTGTCAGCCTTTTTCACATTTTAATTTTGTCACAGGTTGTCACCTCTTTAACCTCACATACAGATTCAATCGAGTGTATTGGGCTCTCATCTAGGTATTGTTTCTTTCTCAGTTACATGAAAGTGTGTGTGTGAGGGAAGGAATCAAGATATTATCTTTTGGACTAGTTATAGCCCGAGTTGGCAAATATTAATGGGTCAATTCCTGATCGATTTGGGTTGTAATTTTATCTATAACGAGTCAACTGGTAAAAGAATATAGCTGAAAACGGATGTGCGGAACAGGGCAAGTAGGTCAAAAGCTAATCTAGAGAAAGACTAGGTGTGTACGCTGGTCAAAAGTTGCATGGAATTGTTTTTTCATTTTGTGCAATACATACAACCTTCAGAACTTTTTTTAATCTAACACTACAAAAGAATATCAGTTTTTATTATACTTAACACGGCAAATATTTAATAAAAAGAATAAAAGATTTGGACAAAAACTGTTTTGGCTCAATTCATCCTTGTCCATTTGTTTCCGGATTCGTACAAGTGTACCTATTTCGACCCTTTAGCCAATCGCCCCATTCTCCCAACACATCTAATTATGGCAACTAAGATGTCTAACATTACACGATTGGCTTTATTTTGTATGTCAGCGCTCCTTGGGCTGCAACAGGAAGCATGGATCAGAAACTTATCATATGGGATCTACAACATTCTATAACCCGTTGCACATGTGAACACGAGGTACGTCCGTTGATCAATTTTAATCATGTGAATCTCACCCTTATCTCACAAACTGATTACAACTAAAAACCACGTTTTTCCTTATTATATACAGTATATTTTATGTGCTAATGTTGCAATTATCTGTTATAAATCACCAGGAAGGTGTTACGTGCTTGTCATGGCTTGGTGCTTCTCGCTTTGTGGCTACAGGGTGCGTCGATGGTAAAGTGAGGATATGGGATAGTCTTTCTGGAGACTGCGTCAAGACTTTTGTTGGACACAAACATGCCATCCAGTCTCTAGCTGTATCATCTGACAGGAGTCATCTAGTGTCGGTATCCCTTGACGGTACTGCTCGAGCCTTTGAGATTGATGAATTTCACTAAACCCTATGTACAACATTCGGGTCAAAAAGTCAATTAAACATATGTAAGCCTAATACATATTTCGACAGTATGGAATAGCCAAATCATTTTTGCACATTCAAATTTTAATTACGTTTGAGCTTATAATGTTCCCAAAAGATTTGAAATGTGTCAGTCGCGTGAAGTTTTTGTCTTTATGGAGAGCAATGAATGCAATACTGCGAAATAAATGTTGTACATTTCTGCAACCAATGTCTAACCATTTGCAGCTGTGCAATAAATTCATGCACGGGCGGTTGTCACAATCATAGTCCAAAGTTATCCGGTACCATTGAATGAATCATTTTATGACGATTTTTTTTCGTGTAATGACATATTTATGACAAAAAAAAGTTATATTGAAACTGTCGAAACGTTACACTTAAAAAAGACAGTGATTATGTTTCTTTTCTCAGACTTAGCGTAGCAATCGGGGTAGATACATTGTTTGTCTATCCGAGAATGTTAAAAGATCGTCTTGTTATTTGAATGGTCGACCAGATTTCTATTTTCTAACGGTCGTCAACTTTGGTTCAAGCTATGTGGGAGAACTTACAATGACATGTGAGAGCTCCCAAGTCCCAAGTTAAACAGGGGTGTTCCCTGTGGCCAAGAATCATGTGAAGTGCATCAAATGTAAGCTTTAACATTAACTACATGAGTACATGACCCATATCTCAATTCCTATAAATTAAATCTTTGACTTATTTTCCTTCTATGCTTTTGACCATCTTGATCATCCATCTTTAACTTAAATATATATGTACAATTTGGTTACCTGAAGCCTAAAAGGATTTAGAAGAGCCTCGAGAATGAAGCGCATTTTTTCACTTAGGTCGCACACTTGGTTTTTCGTCATTGTTGTTTTACTGATACTTAACTGTGGCGGAAGTCTTCATCCTCATCATTGTAAGAGCAAAACCTCATTTCGTACTCTTCATATGGCATGTAATATTTTCATTTGATTATTATTTTCTTGGTATTTTAGTATTTTACCATGGCAAAAATCCTTCATGGTCGGTGTTCAACGAGCAAAATCATCATTTCACATCATGTATCAATCATCTTCATTATTAAGAACCTATGTCGTTATAAATGAAATCGGTACTATTTTCTCAATCATTGTTCTCTATACTGTGTTTCAGTTACATACAGAGAAAAGATTACTCATGCTGATGGCCAAATTCAGAATCGACCCAAGGTTTGTTTGTCAACTTCTTACTTTGACTTTCATGAGTCAAAACATTGAGAATTTGACCCTGAAATCTGACTAGAAGTATACTTCAAATTACATATTAGAAATATTACAAGTTTTATCGCTACATTTTGGTATTGACACGGGAGAAATGATGCAAAATTACAGGAGGGGAAGAACGCAGAACTATTTGGGACAGGATCAAGCATACCGGACTGCTCACACGCTTGTGGACCGTGTTTTCCTTGTCGAAGGGTTATGATAAGTAATAAGTGTCCAATTTCGACCGAGTCATGTCCGGTTGTTTATAGATGTTTTTGTAGAGGCAAATACTATCATGTTCCATCAAACTAGCATCCGAGCTTGCTATTTATATTATATTTAACTTGTGATATGTTCCATCAAACACCTTTTACATGACATTTTTCATATCTGTTCATATCTAAAAAAAATCCTATTAGCTGAGAGGGACAAAAATGTCTTAAAATGTCGCAAAATACCTCAAAAAGGCCGAATTTGAAAGAAAAGTACCCGTATAAGAAAAAAATAGTTCATTACCCAGGAAAACAAATAATGACAAGTATAATATCTTTTTAAAACATTTGCCATATAATGAATAAAGGTCTTAGATAGTCACTCTCAAAAAATCACTAAATTGGATGATATATATGTTATATATGTATAAACGATTAGCTACGTACGTATAACGGCGAAGACGCGTAACAGCGTTATTTTGTGGGCGAGATATTTTGTATTTATACGAGGGTATGGAGTAAATGAAGTGAATAAAGTTAATGGATTAAATTGAAATTTAATATATAAATTGTAATTAAGTTTTTATATTTTAAGCAAACGTATTTTTTTTAAATGTACATGTTACTTTCAATTGAAAAATCAATTGAGAGTATCGGGTACCATGGCACCATTCCAGCGCCATTCCACATGGAGTCCCAAATGGCACCGTCATTTCAGCGCCCACCCCCCTCCTACGACACCATTTTTGGCGTGAGTTAACTGGCGCAACGCCAATTTAGTATTTGCATTTTTTTAAAGTAGTTGTTGGAGCGTGAGTAACGGTTGCAAATTAAATTTTTTTTATCCCACCTTTATAAATACTACCCACATTTAACTATTTTTCACACAACAAATATACTCTTTCTACCAAGAAACACCTTTCGTATGTCTTTTTTTTCGTATTATAATTTGTATTTTTATTTGAATGAGCAAAAAATTAGTTGCTTTGAAAAAGAAAAAAAAGTCGAGTCCTAAAAAATGAAATGACTTGAGTAATGAGTGAGAAAGTACTTTAGTGTATAAATATAAAAAATGAAATGATGAAATTACACTGAAGTGTCAAAAAAGCTTAAGCCATAACACCCATGCTTTAAAAAATATACAACTATGTTGTTATTACTTCCTCACTAGCTGATTGACTTATCCAAATACTTGTTAAAAAGAGAAAAATGATATCAGTATTAGTTAAATGGTTGGAGCACTTGTGCTTGAGTCAATAGACTCAAGTTCAAGTCTCATCGTTGGCATTTGCTTTATATAGGTACTAAACTCCGCAAAATCTATGGGCACACTGGAAAGACTTTGTGGAATAAGAGCTCAAGGATCCGAGTCTTCGCTCGTGCTCACTTCAGTTGGTGCCTCACTAGACCAGGAGAGTTGCCGGAGCTATTCCTTATGGGGTGGACAATGGCTGGTGCCAAAAGGCACCCGGGGTCAGTGTGTTTCCGTCAATCTATATCTTTTTGTGAAAAAAGAGAAAAATGATATTTCTTTCTACTATATGCGCCTACAAAAATCTTCTTGCTTGCATAATTGTGACAAGTAGAAAGATCGATGAATTAAATTCAAAGTGAGAAATAATGTAGCACACATGTTAGTATGATTGTGTGAGTAAGAAGATTATGTAGGAAGATTAAAAAAACGGCTATACTTGCTTAGTGACACATGTCAATACAATAAAACATGTTAACTTTGGAAAATAATTGTGAAAAAAGCTACTTAAAAAGTGTCTTTTATTAGTTTTAACTAGCTAAATTCACGGGTCTTTTAAAAAGCAAAAAAATAGTTAATGACATTGCGTATAAAGTTGTTGATGATGAAACATACATTATATCGAACACAATAGTTAAATAACCAAAAACAACATAACCAACTTTAATTCTATTTTTTTAAGAGTAAATTACACTGTTCGTCCTTGTGGTTTGGATGAAATCACATCACAAGTCCCTCAATTTTCAATATTGCATGATGAATCCTTATAATAAAGTTTCGTAACACCATTCGTCCTTATCTCTAACACCATTTGTCCCTGTGGGTTGGCCGAAATCACATCACAAGTCCCTCGACTTTTAGTGATAGGGATGAATGGTGTTACAAAACTTCATTATAAGGATTTATTATGCAAAAATGAAAGTCGAAGGACTTGCGATGTGATTTCGATCAAACCACAGGGACGAACAGTGTAATTTACTTTTTCTTAATCTTAACTCGAGGTATGGCCGCATATAGCTGGGATCACATATGCGTAGCACTTCTTTGCGCAACATGTTGGTTGTGCTATTCATGAGGTTTTAGTCTTTGTCACAAATAATCCATTTTCAATCAATTTTTGCTCCTAGCTCGAGATATGATCACATATAGATGACCATATCTAAAAGCAGGTCATTGCAAATACAAACCCACTTCCTCGAGAAATTGTCATGGACTTTTGTTGATCGCCATCGCGAATTATACGAACACGGGAATTGTTGCCACACTATGACTAACGACAACCGTTTATCTGACGGCGAGATTTTCATCCTTACGATAAGCATCGTTTTATCAAAATGGCTTCTGTTGATCATAGTGGCCCCAGTGCAAGTTTTCATCAACCGAGCCACCCGAAATATTGTTCCATTGCGCAAACCTTTTGGTTGAGCGCGCAATGTTCTGTAACATTATCGGAACACCCACTTTCATTAGTGTTTGTAACCACTTGACCTCGAATACATATAGAGATCATCACGAATGTTTTAATTGCAACTGTCAAACTTTACTATTCTTAAAACCCTACAATTACATGTAAATGGCAAGCATCGTGTATGAGATTTCACATCTAAATTTTAACATTGATATAAAGTTTTGACTTAAACCAACACGTGATAAATGTGTAAGTATTTTTAACATGATACTTAAAAGTGGAAAGATACGCAATAAAAATAAAAACTGATGAGCATCATAAAACAAAGGGTGAAGGCTGAATATACGTAACAAACGTTCTCAAATATATCGATGTACGTAACATACTTATTTTATTATTTATGTACGTAATATACTTTCAAATTTGGAGTAATGTACGTAATATGACCGGTAACTAACAAGTTACCAGGTCAAAAAGTTTGAAAAATGACATAAATGGTCCCTGTGGCTTGCATTGACTTTCACAGGTCATCCATTGACTTTATTTTCGGTTAAAAAAGTTTCAGTAATAGTCCTTATGGTCATTGGCTTTTAGATTTAGTCATTTTGTTCCGTTTTTGTCCGTTTTTCTTACGTTTTGTCCGTTTTTATCGGTTTTCATCAGTTTTCTTACATTTTTCTTAATTTTTTGTCCGTTTTTCTTACGTTTTGTCTGTTTTCTTTCGTTTTTGCCAGTTTTCATCCGTTGTTCTTACGTTTTGTCCGTTTTCCTTACGTTTTTATCAGTTTTTGTCTGTTTTTCTTACGTTTTGTCCGTTTTTCTTACGTTTTTGTATTATTTAAACATATTGAAAATTTATTCCAAAAAGAAAAAAAATTTCCAAAAAAAAATTGGAATTTTTTCGCAAATTTGAAAAAAAAATTCCAAAAAAATTTTGAAAAAAAAATAGGAAAAAAAGCATTTCCGAAAAAAAATAAAAAATTTTCAAATTTCAAAAAAAAATTTGAATAAAAAATTTCAAAAAAATTGAATAAAAAAAAATTATTTTTTCAAATATATATATTTTTTAAATCTTTAAAAAAAATTTCAATAAAAAATTTTGGAAAAAAATTTCCAATTCCGACATATTGAAAATTTTGAAAAAAAAAAAAAAAAAAAAAAAAAAAAAAAACTTTTTTAAGATTTTTTTAAAAAATTGAAAATTTCCAATTTTTTTAAGATTTAAAAAAAATATGTTTTAAAAAAAATATTTTTTGAAGATTTTTTATAAAAATTTGAAAAATATTTTTCAAGATTTTTAAAAAATTTTAAAATTTCCAATTTTTTAAAAATTTTTTTGGAATTTTTTTTTGGAATTTTTTTTTCCATTTTTTTTATTCTTTTTGGAATAAATTTTCAATATGTTTAAAGAGTACAAAAACGTAAGAAAAACGGAGAAAAACTGATAAAAACATAAGGAAAACGGACAAAAACGGAACAAATTGACTAAATCTAAAAGCCAATGACCATAAGGACTATTACTGAAACTTTTTTAACCGAAAATAAATTCAATGGATGACCTGTGAAAGTCAACGCAAGCCACAGGGCCCATTTATGTCATTTTTCAAACTTTTTGACCTGGTAACTTGCTAGTTACCGGTCATATTACGTACTTTGCTCCAAATTTGAAAGTATATTACGTACATAAATAATAAAATAAGTATGTTACGTACATCGGTATATTTAAGAAAATTTGTTGCGTATATTCAACCTTCACCCTAAAACAAAGGCTTAACAATACTAATTGAAAGGATATATTAACAAAAACTAATGCCAATCGGTTAAGAAATAAGCATTAGAGTCGAGACTATAATGAATTTTGCATTGCCCTCGTTTGTTTGAGGCTGCATAACATAAACAACCACCAGATAAGAATAGCAATCAACGTCGAACCATGTGTACTTAATATGTGTCGTCTAAGTACTTTTCCACTGGTTTAAAACTTGTAGCAAAATTGTTCAATTATTCTTTCTCTAACAAATTGCCCAGTAACGTCTAACAAAACAAATCAAAATGTTACATATACATAATCTCATATAAAAACACATACGTGTAATTTAAAAAGGTATTCAATATTTTCTTAAGCGGTTTGAAGTCGAAGTCATGAACAGAACCTTGGAAATCATCTATCTTCTTAGCCAATGTCTTGTTATTGAAGTTAAGACACGTTGGGTTTGACATTATTCAATAAGAAGGTTAAATCTTGCTAAGATGGTACATTTGCATAGTAACAACTTCCACTTCACTCAATTGGAATTGGACCCCGAGACCAAGCCGTCTCAACTATTGCTTACATCTTGTTAACCTGAAACATACCATCCATAGACAAATGACTACATGTAACAAAAATAAAGGTTACAAATTGAATTCGAATAAATAGGTACTTGAGCTACATCATCATTTTTAGAAAAATTGTAGCATAAGAATATATAAAATTGCATAAGAATTAAAAGCTCTAGTTTTGAAAAAATAAAATGGGTTAATTCTACGGATTGGCCATGAACTTTCCAAAAATTTCAATTGTTGGTAATGAACTTTGAAAAATATCATTATCACCATCCAATTTAAATTGTAGCACTTGGTTGTATTTCATTTAAAACTTGGCTCGTTACATAAAGTTATGTACTATATCGACTACGACAACTTGCCACCAGCATGACGCTTTTTTCATCTTGACAAAAGTGGGTTAGACTACGTTCATAATATTAAGTTAGACATTTTTATGTTTAGTGTTTGGTATCTAATTTAGTGTTAAATCTCGTTTTTTGTATTGTATGATTTTTTATGACATTGTGAACTATTTATTTATGCAATCATGCTGATTTTATTAAATAAAATCATCCTACACAACAGCAATTTACATGCACGAGTACTTGCTTGTTTGGGTTTAGTTTGTAATGATGTAGATAGATATGATATAGTTGTAATATGTGGTTTTCATAAGCTGTTTGCTCTTTTTTGATGTTGTTAAATGAGGTAATGTAAGTGAGTACCAAATATGTAACTTGAACCCTTTAGTATTTAGATAATGGGGTTTATGTAACTTGAACCCTCAAGACTTTGTTACCAAATGTTTATCTTCATATCTGTATCTTCAAATCTTAACTGATCTTCAAGTTTATATTTTTAGTCTTAAGGACCACCATTACATCTACAAAATCCAATTTATACATTGAAGTAACCATAAACTAAAATGTGGGGTACCAAAGTCAGATCTGATGTGAGATTCTATACTTTAGTACTTCAAACTATTTTACATTGATCTCTGTACATAATAGTGTTTCTAGGGTTTATTAGATTGAAAATTGTTAGCTATTTATTCAGCAATTTAATTTGTATGGAAGTTAAAAACTAGCGAATGAATTTGTTAAACAACATAGTTGTTTTGCTGATTGATTGACGAAATGAGTACATTGTCAAGTATGGTTACGTGTTCTAGATGATTGTGTGAGGATTTTTGAAAATGAATCTGTGAACTATTTGTCAGTTTTTCAATTCTAACTAAATTGTGTTAGGAAAATACTACTTGTGCGACTTCAGTACCTTGTACACATGGCGAACGTTAATAGTTTATGTATTAAATCCTGTTAGGTTGTATTTGATGAGGAGAGAAAGGTGGTTGTTAGGGATGAGAATCATAACGTGAAGCTAGGTTGTTCTACTATTATAAAGCAGATTGCTACTGAAGAGGTTCCTACTCAGGTATCAAATTACAGTTTTCGGCCCGTGTTTAGTTTTTTAGTAGGAACTGCATATATTAATATGAACACTTGGTTTTTATAAATGTGTGTACCTAACCCCCTTGTCACGGTTACAATATGATTCATTTACTTACTGGTTAGAATATGTTGGTTACTCAAACGTGACGATTGTGAATAATATTAACGGGTTCAAGAAAAAAAGTGAATATCAGTTAGCATTTGCTCTCATTTGAATGCTAACTGATATTCACTTTTTTTCTTTGACCCATTAATATTATTCACAATCGTCACTTTTGAGAACCAACATATTCTAACCAGTAAGTAAATGAATCATATTCTAACCGTGACAAGGGGGTTAGGTACACACATTTATAAAAACCAAGTGTTCATATTAATATATGGAGTTCCTACTAAAAAACTAAACACGGGCTGAAAACTGTAATTTGATACCTGAGCAGGAACCTCTTCAGCAGCAATCTGCTTCCCAATAGCAGAACAACATAGCTTCACATTATGATTCTCATCTCTAACAACCACCTTTCTCTCCTCATCAAGTACAACCTAACAGGATTTAATACATAAACTATTAACATTCGCCATGTGTACAAGGTACTGAAGTCGCACAAGTAGTATTTTCCTAACACAATTTAGTTAGAATCGAAAAACTGACAAATAGTTCACATATTTATTTTCAAAAATCCTCACACAATCATCTAGAACATGTAACCATACTTGACAATGTACTCATTTCGTCAATCAATCAGCAAAACAACTATCTTGTTTAGCAAATTCATTCGCTAGTTTTTAACTTCCATACAAGTTAAATTGCTGAATAAATAGCTAACAATTTTCAATCTAATAAACCCTAGAAACACTATTATGTATAGAGATCAATGTAAAATAGTTTGAAGTACTAAAGTATAGAATCTCACATCAGATCTGACTTTCTTACCCACATTTTAGTTTATGGTTAATTCAATGCATAAATTGGATTTTGTAGATGTAATGGTGGTCCTTAAGACTAAGAATATAAACTTGAAGATCAGTTAAGATTTGAAGATACATATATGAAGATAAACATTTGGTAACAAAGTCTTGAGGGTTCAAGTTACATAAACCCCATTATCTAAATACTAAAGGGTTCAAGTTACATATTTGGTACTCACTTACATTACCTCATTTAACAACATCAAAAAAGAGCAAACAGCTTATGAAAACCACATATTACAACTATATCATATATATCTACATCATTACAAACTAAACCCAAACAAGCAAGTACTCGTGCATGTAAATTGCTATTGTGTAGGATGATTTTATTTAATAAAATCAGCATGATTGCATAAATAAATAGTTCACAGTGTCATAAAAAATCATACAATACAAAAAACGAGATTTAACACTAAATTAGATACCAAACAATAAACCTAAAAATGTCTAACTTGAAAACCGCCCAAACAACACATCAGCTTCCAAATAAAACTGTCAGATCTCATATCTCATATCAATTCATTCATATTTTCTATATAAAATCCGAATAAAGTTTAGTGATACATTAACATAGACTTGGATAAGAATTAATGTTGGTATTTCTCAAAAGTTATAATTGGATACATTAACATAGACTTGGATACATTAACATAGACTTGAAAACCGCACACAGTTATAATTGTGTTTATGTTGTCTAGTTAAAATGTTGGTATTTCTCAAAAGTTAGTGTTTTGTGTGTTTGGTGGAGGTGAATTAATGTTTGGGTGTTTGTTTATATATTGTGTTTCATGTGTGTGTGAAAGAGATGTATGTGTGTGTTTTGAAATGCAATTGTTGAGGGAATTGTGGGGTTGCTTATATAGGAGGTGTCTTGTGATGTGATTGGTTGGTTGTGTTTCACATATATCTGCTTTTATAAATGAAATGTGTATGCTTTTGACCATCTTTATCATCCATCTCCAACTTCAATATATGTATAATTTGGTTAGTTAGAGCCTAAAACGATTAAGAAGAGCTTAGAGGATGAAGTGCATTTTTTCACTTAGGTCGCACACTTGGTTTTTCACTTTTTTTTATCATTGTTGTTTAATTGATACTTAACCGTGGCGGAAGTCTTCATCCTCATCATTGCATGTAAGGGAAAAAATACTCATTTCTTAGTCTTCATATGTGCATATAATAGTTTCTTGGTAATTAACCGTAGCGAAAGCCATCGTGCTCGCCTCTATGAGTGAAATTTGTTGGGTTTAATCTTTGAATAAGTAGTATAGTATTTGAATTAAATAAATGATAAAAGAAACTAGTCTAGGTTAGATCGAGTATTATGCATGTGTACGTTAGGCTCATGCTAATGGGATGGGTTGCACCCCAACCAACCGAGTCTCCCCCCTTAGCTCAACCGGATGCAACCGAGTTTCACCCTAACTTTTTCAATTTTTCGATTGGCTACCCAACCATAACTTTCATTTTGTTTGTGTGTGTTGTTTTTTATTTAATTTGTTTTTGTGGGGTATGTTTTTGGTTGTTGTTGCGTTCGTCTTACTATTTGTTTGTGATTGGGATATAGTCTTGGAAAGAAAAAGCTAATGTGGTGCTGATGTGCCAGGGGGTGACCACATAATTTATGGTTGCCATTAGCATTGGCCTTAAGTAGAACTGTAGAAGTGATCATGCGCCGGTTCTTTTGAAGGCTAGATGTAGGGCATTACTTTACATTAATAATAGTAAAAAATTCCAAAAAGGAACCTTTTTTCATATTTAAATACGACGGAGCACATTTATATTATCAAAATGAACTTTTTCTCAACTATATCTTAGATGCAAGACATCTAGCAAATCGAATGTTTATAAACTAGGCGCACATTTACAAATTTTACCAAATGTGCCTGTTTTTCAATATAAAATGTTTAGGGGCACTCAAAACTCACATGCGCCTAGCTAAAAAACGAAATAAATGACTAAAAGACGAAACAAAACCCAAGAGCACCTATAGCAAGTGTGCCCCTCAACATAAGACAAAAAAAATAATAATAAAATTAAAAAATAAAACGTAAAACCAAAAGAAACCAAAAAACGAGGCGCACCTATAGCAAGTGTGCCCATCACTTAAAGACAAAAAAAGACAAAAAAAGACCAAAAAAAAAAAAAAAAAAAAAAAAACCGTAAAAAGTAAGAGAAATCAGTCGCACCTATAGTAACAAGTGCCCCTCACAATAAAGACATCATTTTGATTTATTGTTTGTTGACGTTCACTTCTATTCATAAAGTTACATCATTTAAGACTTTGTTAGTTGGCAAAATTAAGACACAAGACATTCGACTTCTCTACAGAAATTTACATCATTCTGGACTTCGTAGTTGGCAAAGTTAAGACACAAACATGTCGACTTCTCTTCAAAAAGTTGCATCATTCTGGACTCCGGTAGTTGGCAAAGTTAAGACACAAGACTTGTCGACTTCTCATCAGAAAGTTACATCATTATGGACTTCGGTAGTTGGCAAAGTTAAGACACAAGACATGCCGACT
Source organism: Chrysanthemum seticuspe (assembly GCA_019973895.1). Lineage (NCBI taxonomy): Eukaryota > Viridiplantae > Streptophyta > Magnoliopsida > Asterales > Asteraceae > Chrysanthemum > Chrysanthemum seticuspe. Next base: position 6,145,809 of record BPTQ01000004.1, on the reverse strand, counting down.
TCTCTTCTGAAAGTTACATCAATCTGGGCTTCAGAAAGTTACATCGTTTTGGAGTTTGCTAGTTGGCTAGTTGTTTAAGTGGTTGGATATTTTTGATGAGAAAGAGAGATTCTTTTATAAAAAATAAAAATAAAAATGGGCTATTAAATAGAGGGTAAGTAAAAGAAAGTAAATGAGTATACTTTAAAGTGATATACTTTAATGAGGAGGTATTGTGCCTTTTGGTGTTGTGTTTAACTTTTGGTTCATATAAAGTACTACATTTATCCCTTTATTATATACCTCAAGTAACAAAAAGAAGTAAAGGAGCTTTGTTTTAAAGTCCTCTTGGTTCAAGTGGTAATATGGTGTTATTGTGCCATATGGTGTAAGTGTACTTTGGTAAAATGAATTAAATTTGTCTCTTCTTGTAAAGAGAGTAGGAATAAAGTTCACTTTAGTAATTTGCATTTAATAATATACAAGTTCTTCATAAAGTTACATCATTCTGGACTTCAGTAGTTGGCAAAGTTAAGACACAAGACATGTCGACTTCTTTTCAGAAAGTTACATCAATCTGGACTTCAGAAAGTTACATCATTTTGGAATTTGCTAGTTGGCTAGTTGTTTAATTGGTTTAATAGTTTTGATGAGAAAGAGAGAATCTTTTATAGAAATTAAAAATGAGTTATTAACTAGCGGGTAAGTAAAAGAAAGTAAATGAGTACACTTTAAAGGTGATATACTTTAATGAGGTATTGTACCTTTGGTTGTTGTGTTTAATTTTTGGTTTAGGTAAAGTAATTGTAGCCATTTATTTTGAGTGCATTAATAAATGAGTCAAAATGGATATGGGTAAGTAGGTACATATATCTATCCATTTATTATATACATCAAGTTACAAAAAGAAGTAAAGGAGCTTTGCTTTAAAGTGCGCTTGGTTCAAGTGGTAATATGGTGTTACTATGCTATATGGTGTAAGTGTACTTTTGTTCATTTTGATAAAATGAATTAAATTGGTCTCTTCTTGTAAAGAGAGTAGGAATAAAGTTCACTTTAGTAATTTATATTTAATAATATACAAGTTCTTCAAAAAGTTACATCATTCTGGTCTTCGGTAGTTGGCAAAGTTAAGACACAAGACATGTCGACTTTTCTTCAGAAAGTTACATCAATCCGGACTTCAGAAAGTTACATCATTTTGGACTTTGCTAGTTGGCTAGTTTTTTAAATGGTTCAATAGTTTTGATGAGAAAGAGAGAATCTTTTATAGAAATTAAAAATGGGCTATTAAATAGCGGGTAAGTAAAAGAAAGTAAATGAGTATACTTTAAAGGTGATATACTTTAATGAGGTACTGTACCTTTGGGTGTTGTGTTTAATTTTTGGTTCAGGTAAAGTAATTGTAGCCATTTATTTTGAGTGCATTAATAGATGAGTCAAAATGGATATGGGTAAGTAGGTACATACATTTATCCATTTATTATATACCTCAAGTAACAAAAGAAGTAAAGGATCTTTGCTTTAAAGTGCGCTTGGTTCAAGTGGTAATATGGTGTTAGTGTCATTATGGTGTAAGTGTACTTTGGTTCATTTTGGTAAAATGAATTAAATTGGTCTCTATCCCTTATGACCAAAAATGTTACGTAACATTTGTTTTGCCATCAAGTAATTTATAATGTATTGGTTTAGCTAGTGTATGCAAATTCATCCTTGGTGACATTATCTTCATTCTCTATAGCTTATAGTATATGTACGTAGTTGAAAACGGAAACGATATCATTTATAACTCGTTGTTCTCTACACAGCAGAACAACCTAGCTTCACATTATGATTCTCATCCCTAACAACCACCTTTCTCTCCTCATCAAGTACAACCTAACACGATTTAATACAAAAAACTATTAACGTTCGCCATGTATACAAGGTATTGAAGTCGCACAAGTAGTATTTTGCAACACAATTTAATTAGAATCGAAAAACTCAAATAGTTCACAGATCCATTTTCAAAAATCCTCACACAATCATCTAGAACACGTAACCATACTTGACAAATCAATCAGCAAAACTACGATGTTTAACAAATTCATTCACTAGTTTTTAACTTCCATACAAATTGAACTGCTGAATAAATAGCTAACAATTTTCAATCTAATAAACCCTAGAAACACTATTATGTACAGAGATCAATGTAAAATAGTTTGAAGAAGTACTAAAGTATAGAATCTCACATCAGATCCCTGGTCGTCAAGAAGAAGAACACCATCATCATCACCACCATCCTCTGTGATGATAAGGCGAGAATCAGCAGGTAGATCGGATAACTTGACAACATTCTGCTGGAAATTAAAAGAAACAGATATGTATTAACAAAAACAAAGCAAAATAATAAAATAAAATGAAAATTAGAACGAACTACATTACACTGTGTGTTTCGAGATTATGAGTAAACAAGTCTGAAACAAATAAACCAAAACTAAAGAGTTCAAGTTACATATTTGGTACTCACTTACATTACCTCATTTATCAACATCAAAAAAGAGCAAACAGCTTATGAAAACCACATATTACAATTATATCATATCTACCTACATCATTACAAACTAAACCCAAACAAGCAAGTACTCATGCATGTAAATTGCTATTGTGTAGGATGATTATATTTAATAAAATCAGCATGATTGCATAAATAAATAGTCCACAATGTCATAAAAAATCACACAATACAAGAAACGAGACATCAAAAAACAGGAAGCTCTAACCTCAGAGACGTCCTGTGCAATGACCAAGGCATCAACAGTATGCTCCTGCTGACCACCAAAAAGACCAACGCCATCGTGTAGAGAACAAAGGAAATAACTAACCTATGTTCAAAATTATGAAGGTAATCTAAACCACTTTTGTCAAGACGAAAAAAGCGGCATGCTGGTGGCAAATTGTCGTAGTCCATATAGTACATAACTTTATGTAGCGAGCCAAGTTTTAAATGAAATACAACCAAGTGCTACTGCTGGTGTTTTATTTTTTAAGATTAGAGACTGACTAGTAACAGCTAGTGGATTGGACAAATGTTTGTTTGGAAAAAAAAATTGTTAGTGCGTGAGTTTTGAACTTTTGATAAGATTGTTGGGATATTTATATGGAATTTCTATCATATATGTGTGACTAGTAGCATGAGGGTTTCATGTTGTGAAAAAAACACACAAAAACACCCCTATGTTCCATTAGTTAAAAATAAAACACAAATGTTGTTACCACAAGTCTGTCTCTGGTCACGTGATTAAATAAAAGTTCAATTCGTGGTTCAAATCTAAGGCTAAAAAGGCCGTTACCCATCATCTTGGTCAAAAATAACTAAGAGTATTGACTTATAGTCAAATAGTCAAACATTTGTAAAGGGTTCATAGAAAAGTCAAATAGCTAGAAAATTACTTAGTCAACTCATTTGTGAGAAATACTATGTTCATAAAATATATGTACAATTTGGTTAGTTAGAGCCTAAAAGGATTAAGAAGAGCTTAGAGAATGAAGTGCATTTTTTCACTTAGGTCGCACACTTGGTGTTTCACTTTTTTGTCATTGTTGTTTAATTGATACTTAACCGTGGCGGAAGCCGGAAGTCTTCATCCTCATCATTGCATGTAAGGGCAAAATACTCATTTCTTAGTCTTTATATGTGCATATAATAGTTTCTTGGTAATTAACCGTAGCGAAAGCCATCATGCTCGCCGTTCTATAGGCGAAATTTGTTGGGTTTAATCTTTGAATAAGTAGTTTAGTATTTGAATTAAATAAATGGTAAAAGAAACTAGTCTAGGTTAGACCGAGTATTATGCATGTGCACGTTAGGTAGAACTGTAGAAGTGATAATGTGCCGGTTCTTTAGGTAGTAGTAGGGTATTGCTATTTTCATGTAAGGCTGGAAGGCAAGGTAAGGGTGTATTCACCTTACACATCAGCGTCACGTCAGCCTTTTCTCTCCTCTCTCTTCCACTCACTACCACTCACCTTTATGCGGACAAAAGACTCACACCCACTCACCTTAACTCACAATTTTTTATTTTTTTATTTTTACTCTACAAACCAAACGGTTGAATAACATGCACATATATCAATTAGGTGAGTTTGTCACCTTAATGTCTCTTGGGATGTGAGACTCACACGTGAGTCAAGACATATGGCAAGGAGGTAGCGAGTGAGTGAATGTGTAAGGTGAGTGCAAAACTCTCCTTGCCGTATAGTCTAAGGTAGTTACTTTTGAAGGCTATAGGGCATTACTTTACATTAATAATAAAGACAATTTTTTAACTGAACCCTTTTTCCTACTTAAATACAAATAGGACGAAGCACTTTTATATTATCAAAATAAACTATTTCTCTAATATTCACCTATACCAAGTGTGCCCTTCACCTATTAAAAAAAAATTAGGCGCACCTATAGCAAGTGTGCCCCTTACCTCTTGTGCACCCTCTCGAAAACAGAGAGAGAGAGAGAGAGAGAGAGAGAGAGAGAGATTAAAACAATAAAAATAAAAAAAGGTAAAAAGCAAGAAGGAACCGGGCACACCAAGCAAGACACACACATATAGTAACAAGTGCCCCTCACAATAAAGACATCATTTTTATCTATTGTTTGTTAAGGTACACTTCTCTTCATAAAGTTACATCATTCAAGACTTTGTTAGTTGGCAAAGTTAAGACACAAGACATTTCAACTTCTCTTCAGAAATTTACATCATTCTGGACTTTGGTAGTTGGCAAAGTTAAAACACAAACATGTTGACTTCTCTTCAGAAAGTTACATCATTCTGGACTCCGGTAGTTGGCAAAGTTAAGACACATGACATGTCGACTTCTCTTCATAAAGTTACATCATTTAAGACTTTGTTAGTTGGAAAAGTTAAGACATAAGACATTTCGACTTCTCTTCATAAATTTACATAATTCTGGACTTCGGTAGTTGGCAAAGTTAAGACACAAGACATGTCAACTTCTCTTCAGAAAGTTACATCATTCTGGACTCCGGTAGTTGGCAAAGTTAAGACACATGACATGTCTACTTCTCTTCAGAAAGTTACATCATTGTTGACTTCGGTAGTTGGCAAAGTTAAGACACAAGACATGTCGACTTCTCTTCAGAAAGTTACATCAATCTGGACTTCAGAAAGTTACATCATTTTGGACTTTGCTAGTTGGCTAGTTGTTTAAATGGTTCGATAGTTTTGATGAGAAAGAGAGAATCTTTTATAGAAATTAAAAATGGGCTTTTAAATCTGGGTAAGTAAAAGAAAGTAAATGAGTGTACTTTAAAGGTGATATACTTTAATGAGGTACTGTGCCTTTGGGTGTTGTGTTTAACTTTTGGTTCAGGTAAAGTAATTGTAGCCATTTATTTTGAGTGCATTAATAGATGAGTTAAAATGGATATAGGTAAGTAGGTACATACATTTATCCATTTATTACATGGGAGCTTTTGTTTACACTCCATCATCAAAAATGTTCTTCTCCCGATGCATACTGACAGCCAATATTATAATATAGTGGGACCCATTTAAATAAATATATCATCAAATGACTCAAACTTAAATATAATGTCTCTTTCAACAAAAAAAGAGGGTTCATTTGACTTTTGAAGGATGGTCCAGTAGAAGAATGATGACATTTTGTGTTTTCACAGAAATTGAACGGACTGACAAATTTATTGTTCAACTTTTATCGTTTTTCTTTTCTCATAATTTGTCCCTTGTTTGATGAAAATAGCCCGTTGCTGGTGTAATTCAATAGTGGGTTATAAGTTAAAAGACTATCGTGTTACTTTGTGATATTGAATAAGAACACAAGCAAAGATGTTCCAGCAAGATGTAATGATGTATAGATTTGTTTTATGACTGGGTCCCTTCTTGCTTATGGAGTACTACGTACTTTCTAAAATGTTCTTTGTAAATAACGAAAAGGCGAGGAGGAGGATTGTAAATGGCTGCCTACTTTTTTTTTTTTTTTTTTTTTTTTTTTTTTTTTTTATTTAATAAAAAAATTGAATTAGTTTTACGTTGTACATACTAGTATCTGTAGAATTTTTTTTATAAGTGCATGTTTTGTTAAATTAGTTTTGGAAGTGCAATATTCTACCAAAAAACGTAATTTATCCATTAATATAACGTAGTAAATGTTTATTGTAAGTGTTTTGAAGTTTATCGTATTAAATGCATTTAAGAACGTAGTAAATGTGTATTGTCAGTGTTGTGAAGTCTATCACTACATTTAAGTTTCTATTGCCATATTTGTGTTTTCAACTTTTAACAATTGAGTTGTAACATTTAAGTTTTTTTTGCTACATATGGTGTGTTGTCAAATATTGTGAAGTATGTTGTTAACATTAATTTTCTTTTGCTATATTTGTGTTGCTACTTTTAACATTGCAAATGGGGACACATGTATAGAATTACAACATTAATGAAGGGTTGTTTTCAAAGAGTACAGTACCTCGTAGGCTTATATTGGCGCCAATTTTTACATATATTTTCCCTCCTTTTTTTCCCTCTATGGTTTACAAAGTATAATACTGTATTAAATACAATACTTTTGTCATTCTTTTAAAACATATCACTATTGTCATTCTTTTAAATTAACATATCAACGTATTACTTTTTGAACTTGAAGACTATGAAGTTGAGTAAATTAAGATTTCATGATAATAATAGTTGAGTAAATTAACATATCAACGTATTACTTTTGTCATTCTTTTAAATTAACATATCAACGTATTACTTTTGTCATTCTTTTAAATTAAGATTTCATGACATTACTTTATACTGATATCAAGTTCCCAACTTAAAAATAAGAGTTTGTCACACAGGTTAATCCTTGTTTGATTTCTTTTTCTCAATGTGTGTTATTGATAAGTGAATGTTTATAAGATAATCAGTTAAAATTGTCAATTAAAATTCAATACTCCTAATTGCGTTAGATTTTTCGCCTTTAATGACCCGACCCGACTTGTTTCAAATGACTCGACCCGACATGCTATCCAACGATTTTTTTTAACCAACGCCCCCCGTGATCACTTTTCATGGCTCCGCCACTGGCTACAATGTATTTCACGAAACAAGTTTAGCTTTACAAATTATTCTCTAACTTTTTATTATTATTGAAACAAAGTATTTTGTATGAAGATAGTTTGCAAATGTGGATGTACGTGTGTGCCTGTGTAAATGAAAAATAAGATCGAAGTGATAGGAGGGAAAATCAAAAGATGAGAATTTTTATTTATTTGACGCCATAAAGGGACTAGTGTTTCATTTTTTCACTCCAATTTACTAAAAAATCTTCTAATGATTGGGAATGATTGAGACTAATGATTGCACTCATGATTAATATGATTGGTAGTGTTTGATGGTGCGTAGATACAAGATTACTGGAGTGTAAACCTACATTGCCGTATATATAATGTTGCTTGAGTTCCAACCACGCCTTAACCGCTTAACCGTTGTTAAGTCTTCAACAACATGGTTAATACATATGTTTTACAATGTTGTGGAAGACTAATATGCGGTTAAGGTGTGGCCGAAAGGAGTGTTCGTGTGGAGACTGCTACTAGGAAGGCTTCCGGTTCGGGTCGAGTTAGATAAAAGAAGCCTTGATCTTGGTTCTAACTTCGGTTTGAAAGCATAAGGCAGTGACCATATCGATTTATAACATCTAGAATATTTAGTTAGAGACCTTCACAAGCTGTATAACGTATAACCAAAAAATTTCTGACCCGACTTCTCTAATTAATCACAACTTTGAAAAACATCATGTAAATATTATTATTTGTTTATTCGAATTTCTATTTAATTTTGTTATATAGGTCATTTGTGGCACGTGTGGTAGGTGATTTAATTTTATAGTTATAAAAACATTCAATTTTACATTATTATTATTGCTTTGATATTATGCAAGTTTCCTAACAATTTTTGATTTTTAACTAGCATTGATTTGTTTCTTAACAATATGATGATGCTACTGGCCTTTTGTCCAAATCTTATGTGCAGTGGGCGGAAAGTCAGGGTTTGAACCTTTTTCTCAATAGTTTCGTTGATGATGAATCAGTTGTAAGTGTTGTTGGGCTAATGTCTGACCCGAGCCCATGGGGCAGGAGCAGCTATTGACCCAAGCCCATGGGTGAATATCTGAATGTCGGTTCTAGTATTTTATAATCTTAGAATTGTAGTAGGATTAGGAAAGCATGTTCTATTCCCTATATATACAAACCGAGCTGTGGTTTGTCATTACGTATTCAATATCAGTTTTTGTAAGCAAATACTTTTCTGATTAATTGGAGAGCTTATTCCAAGAAACATTGTGTGTTCCAGTTATTGTTGTTTGTGTTTTCTGCTTGTGAACTTCGATTCAGATTTGGGACTTGAATTGGTATCAAGAGCAAGGTTCCAAGTTAGTCGATCACTAAAGGGTTCCAAGTAGTCGATCACTGAAGGTGTTCCAAGTTCAGTCGATCACTAAAGGGTTCCAAGTAGTCGATCACTGAAGGTGTTCCAAGCTGTAGTCGATCACAAAGGTTCCAAGCTGTAGTCGATCAAAAGGGTTCCAAGCAGTGTTCGATCACAAGGGTTCCAAGCAGTGTTCGATAACAAGGGTAACAAGCAGTGTTCGATCACAAGGGTTCCAAGCAGTGTTCGATAACAAGGGTTCCAAGCAGTGTTCGATCACAAGGGTTCCAGCAGAAGTCGATCACAAGGGTTCCAAGAGTAGTCGATCTCTGAAGGGTTTCCAAGCAGAAGTCGATCACAAGGGTTCCAAGAGTAGTCGATCTCTGAAGGGTTCCAAGCAGAAGACTAAAGGGTTCCAAGAAGTTAATAAAGTTTCAAACTTTAACTTGGTTTACTTAGGCAAGAAGTAAAACAAGCGTGTTCTAGGGCTGGAAGACAATCCAACTACACCGGTAACTTACAAAAGGCGTTCAAGAAGGATGGTGCAAGGCGAGTCGAGTCAACCACCAATTGAACATACTAAAACGGCTCTTCAATGTCCAATGTTAACAAGCACGAATTATAACATATGGGCAATAAGAGTTAAAGCGGTATTCTGAGTCCATGGAATACTCGATGCATTGGAACCAGGGGAAGGAACACAAGTAGTTGCTAAGCAAGATCACATGGCAGTTGCGTTACTTTTCCAGGCGATTCCAGAAGAACTTGTTTTTCAAGTTTCACAATTCAACACAGCCAAAGAAATCTGGGGAGCTTTGAAGACCAGGTATGTGGGTGTTGAACGGGTTCGAGACGCGAGGTTGCAAACCTTGGAGACGGAATTCGAATCTTTAAAGATGAAAGTCAACGAATCAATCGATGACTTTGCGGCTAGGTTGGGCAAAATTGTAACAGAAGTAAATAGCTTGGGAACAATTTATGAAGACAAGAAACTTGTTAAGAAGCTGCTTGCATCCGTTCCGGATAGGTATGTTGCAATTGTTGCCTCAATAGAACAATTTGCTGACTTGAATACTATGTCTTTTCAAGAAGCAATTAGAAGGTTGAAAGCTTTTGAAGGAAGAATGAAGGGTGTTGACACCACTTCTGAAGATCAAGGCATGTTGATGTTCGGAAGGGCTGAAAGATATGATAAGAAAGGTCGAGGAAGGAATTCCTCTGGTGGCAACGGTAAAGGTCAAAACTTTTCTTCTCAAAACAAATCTCATGATAGTGGTCAAGCTAATAACCACAACCGTAACAACTCCGGGAGCAATACGGAGCAAAAGAAGAACAAAAGTCGAGATCTTTCAAAGATTCAATGCTTCAGATGTGATGAATATGGTCACTTTGCTTCTAACTGCCCTGAACGACGTGAACAGAAGCAAAAGCATGAATCAAACCTTTTGCAAACGGAGGATGATGATGACCCGACACTTTTTATGATGAAAAGCGTTCAAGAAGTAGTTTTCTTGAATGAAGAAAAGATTATCCCAAACCAATTGAATACTAAGCCAAACGAGGAAGACACTTGGTATTTGGATAATGGAGCAAGTAATCACATGACGGGGATCCGAGAATACTTTTCGGAGTTGAATGAGAATATCTCCGGCAAAGTGAAGTTTGGTGATAACTCCTACATCGAGATAAAAGGGAAGGGTTCGATAATCATTGAAGGGAAAACGGGTGAGCAACGGTTAATCACTGGAGTCTATTACCTACCCGAGCTAAAGAGCAACATAATTAGTCTTGGGCAAGCTACCGAAGGCGGATGTGACATTCGTATGAAAGGTAACCTTCTTACTATGCGTGACTCAGATGGCAAGCTTCTAATGAAGGTTCCTAGAACAAGTAATAGACTTTACAAGATTAAGCTTCAAGTTGGAAGTCCGGTGTGTCTCAAAGCAAAGATGAAAGATGATGCTTGGTTATGGCATGCTAGGATGGGTCACATTAGTTTCGAGACGATGGAATTAATGGCAAGGAAGGGCATGGTTGAAAAGTTGCCAATAATTCATCTATGTGGACCAATTTCTCCACCATCCATAGCACGAAACAGTGAAATTGGTGAATTTAAGAGACAAATGCAAGAAAGGTTCGATATGAGTGACTTGGGAAAGTTAAGCTATTATCTTGGCATTGAAGTAAAGCAAGAGGATTCGAGTATCTCAATAAGTCAAGAAAGCTATGCAAAGAAGATCTTGAAAGATGTTGGGATGCATGAAGCGAATTCTACTCAGTGTCCATTAGAACCTGGAATGAAGTTAAGCATGGATAAGGAAGGAAAACCAGTTGATGCAACTTTGTATAGACGACGAGTTGGTTGTTTAAGGTATTTACTACACACTCGACCTGATTTATCTTATTCGGTTGGTTTGGTTAGTCGTTATATGCAAGAACCAAAAGAATCACATATGGCAGTTGTGAAACAAATACTAAGGTATATCCAAGGTAGTTTGAATTTTGGAATACGATACAACCAAGAGAAGACCAAGGAGTTAGTGGGGTTTAGTGATAGTAGTTATGCTATGGATCAAGATGATGGTCGAAGCACAATTGGGCACATATTTTATCTAGGTAAATCACCTATCACTTGGTGCTCACAAAAGCAAAACACGGTGGCTCTATCGTCTTGTGAAGCCGAGTTCATGGCTGCAACTTTAGCCGCGTGTCAAGGGATATGGTTACGTAGGTTGTTGAGTGAAATAACCGGAATGGAAGAAAGAGTGGTGGTCTTATTTGTTGACAACAAATCGGCTATTGCACTTATGAAAAATCCAGTCTTTCACGGGAGAAGCAAGCATATAAACACACGTTATCATTTTATCCGAGAGTGTGTTGAAAGAGACCAAGTACAAGTTGAGTTTGTAAGAGGTGAGTTACAACGTGCTGATATTCTGACGAAAGCTCTCGCAAGGATTAAGTTCAAGGAAATGCAAGAGTTACTCGGAGTTGAAGACCTCCCTATCTCGAGTCAGAAATTAGGGGGGTGAATGTTGGGCTAATGTCTGACCCGAGCCCATGGGGCAGCAGCAGCTATTGACCCAAGCCCATGGGTGAATATCTGAATGTCGGTTCTAGTATTTTATAATCTTAGAATTGTAGTAGGATTAGGAAAGCATGTTCTATTCCCTATATATACAAACCGAGCTGTGGTTTGTCATTACGTATTCAATATCAGTTTTTGTAAGCAAATACTTTTCTGATTAATTGGAGAGCTTATTCCAAGAAACATTGTGTGTTCCAGTTATTGTTGTTTGTGTTTCTGTTTGTGATCCGATCAGGTGTGGACTTGAAGTGTTTATTTCATACTTTGCTACTTTTTACTATTCTGCATTTTTATCGGCTTAGAAAGCTTAGAAATCTAAGAATTAGTGACTGTTTAGTAGTCGCCTATCGTTTAACACCAAACATGTACATGGAATGCACACACTACATGAGATGTATAAGCACAATCATGAAACACTTGATGCAAATTATTTTATTAGTTGTCATTGCTAAGGATGGAATTGTACTCACATTCTTAATATTTTTTTAAAATTTTATTCTTTGTTATATTTCAATTCCAACTAAACCCTGGCCTAAAGATTGGGTGGAACCACCAATTTCAAAATGAGAATTGGATTGGATTATTTCAAAACTACTGTTCGGTAAAAATAAGCTACGTTTGTTTGACTTTGTATTCTTTTAACAAGGATTGCTTCGGATCCGCCGCGTTGCGGCGGGGCATTTCGTATTTTCAGATATACGTGTTTCGCGTTAAATTTGTAAAGAAAACGAAGCAATTGTTTTAGAAAATTAACATATTCGATTATATTTATCAGTATACCTGTTTCGTGTTGCGGTGGGACATCGTTTCACGTCGTTGATCATTCGGAGGCAAAATTTTGGTAATGTAAAGTTTATAGCATTAGATATAAATATCAAATAAAAGCTTTATGCTTTATTAATGCCAAGCACATATGCTAAGTACAAAGTAAGATTCTGTATGGTTTCACTTGATTTTACTTCCAAATAATACACGGGTACAAATAAGCTTACAATACATTAGGCCATTAGGGAGTTCAGTTGTATGCTAAGTACAAAGAAATATGTAAAAAGGCGATGGAAAAACTACTATGCAGGCCCAAAAAGACAACACCCACTGGATGTTTGTTGGACCAAACAATGGACCATGGGCACTGTTTTGTGTCCGTAAATTATATATATAGTAATTAGAAGAAATTAAAAACATATCATGTGTGTTGTTCATGGTAAAACCATATGTTTTGTTTTTGGTAGTCAAAGTTTGATACATAACCTAGCAAAAAGCTTATACTCTAACAAATTTCAAATTAAATTCAGAAATCATTTAATTGGTATTGATGAAGCTAAACGACAATATCTAAATTCAACATCACGTATAAAGATGAATATAAAAGGATGGCAAAAGCGATTTTATTTAAACAAGTACATTATTTGTGTGAGAGATGGAATGTAATCTCCGATCCTTCCTCCCTAACATGGTTGTTGCATAGCTCAACGACTATTTTTCATTTTCTTCATTTCCAAATCGCCTACGCTAACCAACTCATGGAGAGAGGGGAGGGGGGGGGGGGGGGGGGGGGGTTGGTGTCGTAGCTTGGAACTGACGACGCCACTTTAGTTGCCACTCGGACGACGTGAGCCATGATACCTAAGTCTCTAAGATATATGTTTTGAAACAAAAATAATGTAAATGAGAAGAAAAAGTTTTGGTCGGTTAGAAAAAGAGACCAAAACATCTATCTTGCTTGCTATACATAGATTTGAACAGGGCTGAGCTGCGGGTCAAACTCGACCCGAACAAACCGAACAAACCTAAACCGATCCGAAAACCGATTAAGGGTAAACCGTGAACCGAGTAAAACCTTTCAAATTCAAAACCGAACCGAATAAGGTCTGTTCGGTTCGGGTCGGTTCGGTTTGGGTAGTTCTAACCGAATAGTTGTGTTTTGAATCGAAACGAACCGAACCGAGTAAAACTAAAATAATTACTATATAAAATCAAAATCTGAATCGAATAAAGTCGATTCGATTTGATTAGGCCCGGTTCGCCTTGGTTTGTCGGGTTTGTTCGATTTTCGGTTAATTTTGCTTAGCCTTAAATTTGAACCACTAATTGAACTTTTATTTAATCACGTGAGTAACAGGTGACCAGAGACGGACTTGTCAAGTCACGTGAGCACACAAGGGTAACAAGATTTGTGTTTTATTTCAACTAAGGGGTGTTTTGTGTGTTTTCTTCAAAACATGAGACTCTCATGCTACTAGTCACACATATATGATCGAAATTCCATATAAATAATCCCAGTAATCTTATCAAAAGTTCAAAACTCACACACTAACAATTTGTTTTTCCAAACAAACATTTGTTCAATCCACTAGATGTTACTAGTGAGTCTCTAATCTTAAAAAATAAAACACCAGCAGTAGCACTTGGTTGTATTTCATTTAAAACTTGGCTCGTTACATAAAGTTATATGCTATATCGACTACGACAACTTGCCACCAGCATGACGCTTTTTTCGTCTTGACAAAAGTGGGTTAGACTACGTTCATAATATTCGAAACAGGATGAATTCAAACTGTCTCACGATCCCTTTCACTTGAATATCATTGAGTATTATTTTACGGTTAGTTCATATTCTTAACTTAATTTATTAACTGGTTTTTTTATATGATGCTTATCTAAGTCTATGTTAATGTAGCACTAAATTTTATTCGGATTTTGTATAGAAAATATGAATGAATTGATATGAGATATGAGATCTGACAGTTTTATTTGGAAGTTGACGTGCTGTTTGGGCAGTTTTCAAGTTAGAGATTTTTAGGTTTAGTGTTTTGTATCTAATTTAGTGTTAAATCTCGTTTTTTGTATTGTATGATTTTTTATGACACTGTGAACTATTTATTTATGCAATCATGCTGATTTTATTAAATAAAATCATCCTACACAATAGCAATTTACATGCACGAGTACTTGCTTGTTTGGGTTTAGTTTGTAATGATGTAGATAGATATGATATAGTTGTAATATGTGGTTTTCATAAGCTGTTTGCTCTTTTTTGATGTTGTTAAATGAGGTAATGTAAGTGAGTACCAAATATGTAACTAGAACCCTTTAGTATTTAGATAATGGGGTTTATGTAACTTGAACCCTCAAGACTTTGTTACCAAATGTTTATCTTCATATCTGTATCTTCAAATCTTAACTGATCTTCAAGTTTATATTCTTAGTCTTAAGGACCACCATTACATCTACAAAATCCAATTTATACATTGAATTAACCATATACTAAAATGTGGGTACCAAAGTCAGATCTGATGTGAGATTCTATACTTTAGGTTTTCAAACTATTTTACATTGATCTCTGTACATAATAGTGTTTCTAGGGTTTATTAGATTGAAAATTGTTTGCTATTTATTCAGCAATTTAATTTGTATGGAAGTTAAAAACTAGCGAATGAATTTGTTAAACAACATAGTTGGTTTGCTGATTGATTGACGAAATGAGTACATTGTCAAGTATGGTTACGTGTTCTAGATGATTGTGTGAGGATTTTTGAAAATGAATCTGTGAACTATTTGTCAGTTTTTCGATTCTAACTAAATTGTGTTAGGAAAATACTACTTGTGCGACTTCAGTACCTTGTACACATGGCGAACGTTAATAGTTTATGTATTAAATCGTGTTAGGTTGTACTTGATGAGGAGAGAAAGGTGGTTGTTAGGGATGAGAATCATAATGTGAAGCTAGGTTGTTCTGCTATTGGGAAGGAGATTGCTGCTGAAGAGGTTCCTGCTCAGGTATCAAATTACAGTTTTCGGCCAGTGTTTAGTTTTTTAGTAGGAACTGCATATATTAATATGAACACTTGGTTTTTATAAATGTGTGTACCTAACCCCCTTGTCACGGTTAGAATATGATTCATTTACTTGCTGGTTAGAATATGTTGGTTACTCAAAAGTGACGATTGTGAATAATATTAATGGGTTTAAATGAGAGCAAATGCTAACTGATATTCACTTTTTTTCTTTAACGACGGATGCTTTAAAATAGTTGTGGTAAGTTGTGGAGATACCTCCGGGCAGAAAAAGGAACTTACCACAACTATTTTAAAGCATCCGTTGTTAAAGAAAAAAAAGTGAATATCAGTTAGCATTTGCTCTCATTTGAACCCATTAATATTATTCACAATCGTCACTTTTGAGTAACCAACATATTCTAAACAGCAAGTAAATGAATCATATTCTAACCGTGACAAGGGGGTTAGGTACACACATTTATAAAAACCAAGTGTTCATATTAATATATGCAGTTCCTACTAAAAAACTAAACACGGGCCGAAAACTGTAATTTGATACCTGAGCAGGAACCTCTTCAGCAGCAATCTGCTTCCCAATAGCAGAACAACCTAGCTTCACATTATGATTCTCATCCCTAACAACCACCTTTCTCTCCTCATCAAGTACAACCTAACACGATTTAATACATAAACTATTAACGTTCGCCATGTGTACAAGGTACTGAAGTCGCACAAGTAGTATTTTCCTAACACAATTTAGTTAGAATCGAAAAACTGACAAATAGTTCACAGATTCATTTTCAAAAATCCTCACACAATCATCTAGAACACGTAACCATACTTGACAATGTACTCATTTCGTCAATCAATCAGCAAAACAACTATGTTGTTTAACAAATTCATTCGCTAGTTTTTAACTTCCATACAAATTAAATTGCTGAATAAATAGCTAACAATTTTCAATCTAATAAACCCTAGAAACACTATTATGTACAGAGATCAATGTAAAATAGTTTGAAGTACTAAAGTATAGAATCTCACATCAGATCTGACTTTGGTACCCACATTTTAGTTTATGGTTAATTCAATGTATAAATTGGATTTTGTAGATGTAATGGTGGTCCTTAAGACTAAGAATATAAACTTGAAGATCAGTTAAGATTTGAAGATACAGATATGAAGATAAACATTTGGTAACAAAGTCTTGAGGGTTCAAGTTACATAAACCCCATTATCTAAATACTAAAGGGTTCAAGTTACATATTTGGTACTCACTTACATTACCTCGTTTAACAACATCAAAAAAGAGCAAACAGCTTATGAAAACCACATATTACAACTATATCATATCTATCTACATCATTACAAACTAAACCCAAACAAGCAAGTACTCGTGCATGTAAATTGCTATTGTGTAGGATGATTTTATTTAATAAAATCAGCATGATTGCATAAATAAATAGTTCACAGTGTCATAAAAAATCATACAATACAGAAAACGAGATTTAACACTAAATTAGATACCAAACACTAAACCTAAAAATGTCTAACTTGAAAACCGCCCAAACAGCACGTCAACTTCCAAATAAAACTGTCAGATCTCATATCTTATATCAATTCATTCATATTTTCTATACAAAATCCGAATAAAATTCAATGATACATTAACATAGACTTAGATAAGCATCATATAGAAAAACCAGTAAATAAATCAAGTTAAGAATATGAACTGACCGTGAAATAATCCTCAATGATATTCAAGTGAAAGGGATCGTGAGACTATTTGAATTCATCCTGTTTCGAATATTATGAACGTAGTCTAACCCACTTTTGTCAAGACGAAAAAAACGGCATCCTGGTGGCAAGTTGTCGTAGTCGATATAGTACATAACTTTATGTAATGAGCCAAGTTTTAAATGAAATACAACCAAGTGCTGCTGTTGGTGTTTAATTTTTTAATATTAGAGACTGACTAGTAACAGCTAGTGGACTGGACAAATGTTTGTTTGGAAAAAAAAAATTGTTAGTGTGTGTGTTTTGAACTTTTCGATCATATATGTGTGACTAGTAGCATGAGGGTCTCATGTTTTGAAAAAAACACACAAAACACCCTTAGTTGAAAATAAAAACCTGGTGGGCTCACATAACTTGACAAGTCTGTCTCTGGTCACGTGTTACTCACGTGATTAAATAAGTTCAATTATTGGTTCAAATCTAACGCTAAGCAAAATTAACCGAAAATCGAACAAACCCGACAAACTAAGGCGAACCGGGCCAAATCAAATCGAACCGACTTTATTCGGTTCAATTATCGATTTTATATAATTATTTCAGTTTTACTCGGTTCGGTTCGGTTTTGAATTTGAAAAGTTTTACTCGGTTCACGGTTTACCCTTAATCGGTTTTCGGATCGGTTTAGATTTGTTCGGTTTGGTCGGGTCAGGTTTAACCCGCAGCTCAGCCCTGTTCAAATCTATGTATAGCAAGCTAGAAAGATGTTTTGGTTTCTTTTTCTAACCAACCAAAACTTTTTCTTCTGCTTTACAAGATTTTTGTATCAAAACATATATCTTAGAGACTTGGGTATCATGGCTCACGTCGCCCGAGTGGCAACTAGAGTGGCGTCGTCAGTTTCAAGATACGACACCAACCTACCAACCCCCCCCCCCCCTCTCCATGAGTTGGTTAGCGTATGCGAGTTGGAAACGAAGCGAATGAAAAATAGTCGTTGGGTTATGCAAAAACCATGTTAGGGAGGAACCGAGGAAGGATCGAAGATTACATTCCATCTCTCACATAGCTAATGTAGTTGTTCAAATAAATGATCCTTGGATTTAATTTGAAATTTGTTATAACCTTTTTGTTAGGTTATATGTATCAAACTTTGACTACGAAAAACAAAACACATGGTTTACCATGAACAGCATACACGAGATACTTAGATATGTTTTTAATTTCTTCTAATTAAAAGAATACAAAACAGACAAACTTAGCTTATTTTTACCAAAGAGTAGTTTTGAAACAATCCTACCCAATTCTCATTCTCAATCCAACAAAATTACATACAATAGTACGAATTTAAAAAGTTGGTGTCAAAATTGAAAAAAAAAATTTCGCTAAACACAATAACAAAAAATGTCAAATACGATGTCTTTTCATGCCATTAACCCTTAAATAAATGGTAAAAAAAACTAGTTAGGTTAGACCGAGTATGATGCATGCGCAAGTCAGGTAGCAGTGATCATGTACCGATTCTTTAGGTAGTACTCCGTGGTAGGGTATTGCTATTTTCATGTAAGGTAGTTACTTTTGAAGGCTATATATAGGGTATTACTTTACATTAATAATAGATAAATTTTTTTAACCGAACCCTTTCTCCTACTTAAATACATAATAAGACGGAGCACATTTATATTTCCAAAATAAATTTTTTCTCAACTATTCCTTAGATGCAATACATCTGGCAAAGCGAATGTCTATAAAGTAGGCGCACATTTACATATTTTACCAAGTGCGTTTGTTTTTCAATATAAAATGTGTAGGGACACTCAAAACTCACCTAGCTAAAAATATTAAATAAGTGACTAAAAGACAAAACAAAACCCAAACGCACCTATAGCAAGTGTGCCCCTCAACTAAAGACAAAAAAATACGTAAAACCAAAAGAAACCAAGAAACAAGTCGCACCTATAGCAAGTGTGCCCCTCACCTCTTATGCCCCTCACCTAAAGACCAAAAAAATAAAAAAAAATAAAAATATAAAATATAAAATAAAAAAGAACCGTAAAAAACCGTGCGCACCACCTATAGCAAGTGTGCCCCTTACCTCTTATGCCCCTCAGTGGCGGATCTAGCCGGAAATCAAAGGTGGTTCCGTCATTTGGTTAAGTTAAAAATTGCAATGGGTCAACCAACCAACCAGTCAACTTTTCGGGTCGAATCTGGTCCAATTTAACAAGATGCGATACATTAAACATAGATTTATAAAATAATAGTTAATGCGTTTACAATTTCGATTTTAATTGCGTCTTTCAGTATTCAAACTTTTAATCAACAATCACATGATGTATAACATCAAACCCAAAGACTAAAGTTCTAACAACAAACCTTAAAATCTAAATAATCTACTAACAATTATGCTAATACAGTGGTACATTACATAACATTCTTTATACTCTTTAATTATTCATAAAAACTAGAATGAATAAATAAACTAGATAAATAGCTTACAGAGGGATTGTTGGATGAAGTGAATCGACTATCCGAGTTCGTTTCCCTAATTCCCTTCACAGGACTAGAGTTGCCGATTAATGGAGTTTTTATGCTTTCTTTTAAAGTTAATTATTATTTAATTATTAAATAGACTAATCTTTTTGGGCTATTTGGGATTTGGGCTAAGAATATATTATACTAAAAGTGAAGTATTTTTCAAAAAAAAAAAAAAAAAAAAAAAAAAACTAAGGTAGTTCCAAAATAATTTTTAAGATGGTTCATAGAAAAATTTCCATATCGCATCTATAAGTTTTTGTCGGCCAATGTGGTTCCCAGGAACTGCTTGATAATACATGGATCCGCTTATGTGCCCCCTCACCTAAGAAAAGGGCTCACCAACCAAGAGGCGCACCTATAGTAACTAGTGCCCCTCACAATAAAGACATCATTTTGATTTATTGTTTATTGACATTCACTTCTCTTCATCAAGTTACATCATTTAAGACTTTGTTAGTTGGAAAAGTTAAGACACAAGACATTTCGACTTCTCTTCATAAATGTACATCATTCTGGACATCGGTAATTGGCAAAGTTTAGACACAAGACATGTCGACTTCTCTTCAGAAAGTTACATCATTCTGGACTTCGGTAGTTGGAAAAGTTAAGACACAAGACATGTCGACCTTTCTTCAAAAAGTGACATCATTCCGGACTTCGGTAGTTGGCAAAGTTAAGACACAAGACATGTCGACTTCTCTTCAGAAAGTTACATCAATCTAGGCTTCAGAAAGTTACATCATTTTGGACTTTGCCAGTTGGCTAGTTGTTTAAGTGGTTGGATAGTTTTGATGAGAAAGAGAAATTCTTTTATAAAAAATAAAAATAGGCTATTAAATAGACGATAAGTAAAAGAAAGTAAATGAGTATACTTTAAAGGTGATATACTTTAATGAGGAGGTATTGTGCCTTTGGATGTTGTGTTTAACTTTTGGTTCATATAAAGTACTATATTTATCCATTTATTAAATACCTCAAGTAACAAAAAGAAGTAAAGGAGCTTTGTTTTAAAGTGCTCTTGGTTCAAGTGTTAATATAGTGTTATCAGAGACGGAGCCATATGTAAGGTAGCGGGGGGCGTTGCCCCCAACCAAGCTTTTATGGATACACAAATTACATAGGAAAAAAATTGATATTGGCAACAAATAAGACTAGTGCCCTCACGCAAATACTCAGAGTGCCCTCTAAAATCTCAAGGTTACCGAAAAAACAGAGCTCTTTGAAGTGAAAATGATTTTTCACTGTATTGTCCGTCGGAAACTATGGAGTATAGAGATGTTAAGTGGGAAGAGAGAAGCTGAATAGTGATGGGGAATGGGTTGTGGGCCAGTTATATCACGTGATAATAGAAGTTACCACTTGCTTTATCTTACAAAGTACATTTAATATTAACGTAATATATTCAGAAGTTAAGTAGTGCGTATTACTTTAGTATCTCTGAGTTTTGTGTAATTCGCATTTGTATATGTAGAAATTGAGTATGATTTTTGGTTTGAGTAATTCGTGACTTTTGATCGACTTATTTACGGGTTTCGGCTTATCATTACATAAATTTAAAATGGGTAGAATCTTAGTATCTTAAAAGGTTTAACATGACAAGTTGATGAGTTCATGTATATGATTTTTGTTAACATGATAGTTTTTCTAATCGTAATTTGTTAGCGACATATCATATTTCAAATTTTCAAAATGTTATGGTTTTTATAAAATAAACACGTTAAATGACAAGCACTTTAATATAATTTGTAAAACTATGTTTAGTTTTCGTCTATTTTTAGTCTAAAATAATGCAAATTTGCATCTAAATAGAGCACTTTTGTTACCTTTATTCAACCGGAGTACCCGACCCGACTTGTTTCACGCTATACTAAAAATATTTTTATTGTTCAATGCCCCCCGTGATCACATTTTCTGGCTCCGCCACTGAGTGTTATTGTGCTATATGGCGTAAGTGCACTTTGGTTCATTTTTGGTAAAATGAATTAAATTGGTCTCTTCTTGTAAAGAGAGTGGGAATACAATTCACTTTAGTAATTTATATTTAATAATATACAAGTTCTTCAGAAAGTTACATCATTAGGGACTTCGGTAGTTGGCAAAGTTAAGACACATGACATGTCGACTTCTCTTCAGAAAGTTACATCATTGTGGACTTCGGTAGTTGGCAAAGTTAAGACACAAGACATGTCGACTTCTCTTCAGAAAGTTACATCAATCCGGACTTCAGAAAGTTACATCATTTTGGACTTTGCTAGTTGGCTAGTTTTTTAAATGGTTCAATAGTTTTGATGAGAAAGAGAGAATCTTTTATAGAAATTAAAAATGGGCTATTAAATAGCGGGTAAGTAAAAGAAAGTAAATGAGTATACTTTAAAGGTGATATACTTTAATGAGGTACTGTACCTTTGGGTGTTGTGTTTAATCTTTGGTTTAGGTAAAGTAATTGTAGCCATTTATTTTGAGTGCATTAATAGATGAGTCAAAATGGTTATGGGTAAGTAGGTACATACATTTATCCATTTATTATATACCTCAAGTAACAAAAGAAGTAAAGGAGCTTTGCTTTAAAGTGCGCTTGGTTCAAGTGGTAATATGGTGTTACTGTCATTATGGTGTAAGTGTACTTTGGTTCATTTTGGTAAAATGAATTAAATTGGTCTCTATCCCTTATGACCAAAAATGTTACGTAACATTTGTTTTGCCATCAAGTAATTTATAATGTATTGGTTTAGCTAGTGTATGCAAATTCATCCTTGGTGACATTATCTTCATTCTCTATAGCTTATAGTATATGTACGTAGTTGAAAACGGAAACGATATCATTTATAACTCGTTGTTCTCTACATAGCAGAACAACCTAGCTTCACATTATGATTCTCATCCCTAACAACCACCTTTCTCTCCTCATCAAGTACAACCTAACACGATTTAATACAAAAAACTATTAACGTTCGCCATGTGTACAAGGTATTGATGTCGCACAAGTAGTATTTTGCAACACAATTTAATTAGAATCGAAAAACTCAAATAGTTCACAGATCCATTTTCAAAAATCCTCACACAATCATCTAGAACACGTAACCATACTTGACAAATCAATCAGCAAAACTACGATGTTTAACAAATTCATTCACTAGTTTTTAACTTCCATACAAATTAAACTGCTGAATAAATAGCTAACAATTTTCAATCTAATAAACCCTAGAAACACTATTATGTACAGAGATCAATGTAAAATAGTTTGAAGAAGTACTAAAGTATAGAATCTCACATCAGATCCCTGGTCGTCAAGAAGAAGAACACCATCATCATCACCACCATCCTCTGTGATGATAAGGCGAGAATCAGCAGGTAGATCGGATAACTTGACAACATTATGCTGGAAATTAAAAGAAACAGATATGTATTAACAAAAACAAAGCAAAATAATAAAATAAAATGAAAATTAGAACGAACTACATCACACTGTGTGTTTCGAGATTATGAGTAAACAAGTCTGAAACAAATAAACCAAAACTAAAGGGTTCAAGTTACATATTTGGTACTCACTTACATTACCTCATTTATCAACATCAAAAAAGAGCAAACAGCTTATGAAAACCACATATTACAATTATATCATATCTATCTACATCATTACAAACTAAACCCAAACAAGCAAGTACTCATGCATGTAAATTGCTATTGTGTAGGATGATTATATTTAATAAAATCAGCATGATTGCATAAATAAATAGTCCACAATGTCATAAAAAATCACACAATACAAAAAACGAGACATCAAAAAACAGGAAGCTCTAACCTCAGAGACGTCCTGTGCAATGACCAAGGCATCAACAGTATGCTCCTACTGACCACCAAAAAGACCAATGCCATCCTGTAGAGAACAAAGGAAATAACTAACCTATGTTCAAAATTATGAAGGTAATCTAAACCACTTTTGTCAAGACGAAAAAAGCGGCATGCTGGTGGCAAATTGTCGTAGTCCATATAGTACATAACTTTATGTAGTGAGCCAAGTTTTAAATGAAATACAACCAAGTGCTACTACTGGTGTTTTATTTTGTTAGATTAGAGATTGACTAGTAACAGCTTGTGGATTGGACAAATATTTGTTTGGAAAAAACAATTGTTAGTGTGTGAGTTTTGAACTATTGATAAGATTATTGGGATATTTATATGGAATTTCGTTCCTATATGTGTGACTAGTAGCATGAGGGTATCATGTTTTGAAAAAAACACACAAAAACACCCCTATGTTCCATTAGTTAAAAATAAAACACAATTGTTGTTACCCTGACAAGTCCGTCTCTGGTCACGTGATTAAATAAAAGTTCAATTCGTGGTTCAAATCTAAGGCTAAAAATAACTAAGAGTATTGACTTATAGTCAAATTGTCAAACATTTGTAAAGGGTTCATAGAAAAGTCAAATAGCTAGAAAATTACTTAGTCAACTCATTTGTGAGAAATACTATGTTCATAAAATATATGTACAATTTGGTTAGTTAGAGCCTAAAAGGATTAAGAAGATCTTAGAGAATGAAGTGCATTTTTTCACTTAGGTCGCACACTTGGTTTTTCACTTTTTTGTTTTTAATTGATATTTAACCGTGGCGGAAGTCTTCATCCTCATCATTGCATGTAAGGGCAAAATACTCATTTCTTAGTCTTTATATGTGCATATAATAGTTTCTTGGCAATTAACCGTAGCGAAAGCCATCATGCTCGCCGTTCTATAGGCGAAATTTGTTGGGTTTAATCTTTGAATAAGTAGTTTAGTATTTGAATTAAATAAATGGTAAAAGAAACTAGTCTAGGTTAGACCGAGTATTATGCATGTGCACGTTAGGTAGAACTGTAGAAGTGATAATGTGCCGGTTCTTTAGGTAGTAGTAGGGTATTGCTATTTTCATGTAAGGCTGGAAGGCAAGGTAAGGGTGTATTCACCTTACACATCAGCGCCACGTCAGTTTTTTCTCTCCTCTCTCTTCCACTCACTACCACTCACCTTTATGCAGACAAAGGACTCACACCCATGTATGGCACAAAGTTTCAAGGTCCTAGGAAGTAATCTTATTTCGTTGTGTCATATGTTATCATTTGAGTAGTGATTTGTTTTCTTGTTTAGAAAATAGGAAGTATCTTGTTATGTAAGCTTTATGCCTATGTAACGGGCTGATATATGGGATTTCACTCATATACATTGTACTTAAACGTTTATTTGGTTAATATATTTACCAGGGTGCAGGATTACTCCCCTTTACCCAAAAAAAAAAAAAAAAAGACTCACACCCACTCACCTTAACTCACAATTTTTTATTTTTTATTTTTACTCTACAAACCAAACGGTTGAATAACATGTACATATATCAATTAGGTGAGTTGGTCACCTTAATGTCTCTTGGGATGTGAGACTCACACGTGAGTCAAGACATATGGCAAGGAGGTAGCAAGTGAGTGAATGTGTAAGGTGAGTGCAAAACTCTCCTTGCCGTCTAGTCTAAGGTAGTTACTTTTGAAGGCTATAGGGCATAACTTTACATTAATAATAGAGACAATTTTTTAACTGAACCCTTTTTCCTACTTAAATACAAATAGGACGAAGCACTTTTATATTATCAAAATAAACTATTTCTCAAATATTCACCTATACCAAGTGTGCCCCTCACCTATTAAAAAAAAATTAGGCGCACCTATAGCAAGTGTGCCCCTTACCTCTTGTGCACCCTCTCCAAAACAGAGAGAGAGAGAGAAAAAAAAAATAAAAAAATAAAAAAATAAAAATAAAAAAAGGTAAAAAGCAAGAAGGAACCGGGCACACCAAGCAAGACACACACATATAGTAACAAGTGCCCCTCACAATAAAGACATCATTTTTATATATTGTTTGTTGAGGTTCACTTCTCTTCATAAAGTTACATCATTTAAGACTTTGTTAGTTGGCAAAGTTAAGACACAAGACATTTCGACTTCTCTTCAGAAATTTACATTATTCTAGACTTCGGTAGTTGGCAAAGTTAAAACACAAACATGTTGACTTCTCTTCAGAAAGTTACATCATTCTGGACTCCGGTAGTTGGCAAGTTAAGACACATGACATGTCGACTTCTCTTCATAAAGTTACATCATTTAAGACTTTGTTAGTTGGAAAAGTTAAGACACAAGACATTTCGACTTCTCTTCATAAATTTACATCATTCTGGACTTCAGTAGTTGGCAAAGTTAAGACACAAGACATGTCAACTTCTCTTCAGAAAGTTACATCATTCTGGACTCCGGTAGTTGGCAAAGTTAAGACACATGACATGTCTACTTCTCTTCAGAAAGTTACATCATTGTGGACTTCGGTAGTTGGCAAAGTTAAGACACAAGACATGTCGACTTCTCTTCAGAAAGTTACATCAATCTGGACTTCAGAAAGTTACATCATTTTGGACTTTGCTAGTTGGCTAGTTGTTTAAATGGTTCGATAGTTTTGATGAGAAAGAGAGAATCTTTTATAGAAATTAAAAATGGGCTTATAAATCTGGGTAAGTAAAAGAAAGTAAATGAGTGTACTTTAAAGATGATATACTTTAATGAGGTACTGTGCCTTTGGGTGTTGTGTTTAACTTTTGGTTCAGGTAAAGTAATTGTAGCCATTTATCTTGAGTGCATTAATAGATGAGTTAAAATGAATATAGGTAAGTACGTACATACATTTATCCATTTATTACATGGGAGCTATTGTTTACACCCTCTCATCAAAAATGTTCTTCTCCCGATGCATACTGACAGGCAATATTATAATATAGTGAGACCCATTTAAATAAATATATCATCAAATGACTCAAACTTAAATATAATGTCTCTTTCAACAAAAAAAATAGGGTTCATTTGACTTTTGAAGGATGGTCCAGTAGAAGAATGATGACTTTTTGTGTTTTCACAGAAATTGAACGGACTGACAAATTTATTGTTCAACTTTTATCATTTTTCTTTTCTCATAATTTGTCCCTTGTTTGACGAAAATAGCCCGTTGCTGGTGTAATTCAATAGTGGGTTATAAGTTAAAAGACTATCGTGTTACTTTGTGATGTTGAATAAGAACACAAGCAAAGAAATTCCATCAAGATGTAATGATGTATAGATTTGTTTTATGACTGGGTCCCTTCTTGCTTATGGAGTACTACGTACTTTCTAAAAGGTTCTTTGTAAGTAACGAAAAGGCGAGGAGGAGGATTGTAAATGGCTGCCTACTTTTTTTTTTATTTAATAAAAAAATTGAATTAGTTTTACGTTGTACATACTAGTATCTGTTAAAATTTTTTAATAAGTGCATGTTTTGTTAAATTAGTTTTGGAAGTGCAATATTCTACCAAAAAATGTAATTTATTTATCCATTAATATAACGTAGTAAATGTTTATTGTAAGTATTTTGAAGTCTATCGTATTAAATGCATTTAAGAACGTAGTAAATGTGTATTGTCAGTGTTGTGAAGTCTATTGTTGTGTTGTGAAGTCTATCACTACATTTTAGTTTCTATTGCCATATTTGTGTTTTCAACTTTTAACAATTGAGTTGTAACATTTAAGTTTTTTTTTTGCTACATATGATGTGTTGTCAAATGTTGTGAAGTATGTTGTTAACATTAATTTTCTTTTGCTATATTTGTGTTGCTACTTTTAACATTGCAATTGGGGACACATGTATAGAATTACAACATTTTTAAATTAACGTTTTTTTATTCACATTTTTTTTTGTCTTTTTTTTTAAATTAACGTTTTTTTTATTTAATTCACGTTTCCTTTTTTTGATTCATTTTTTTTTTAAATTCGTGTTTTTTTTATTAATTCACGTTTTTTTCATTCGCGTTTTTTTCTTCGTTTTCGTTTATTTTCATACGTTTTCGTTCGTTTTCATACGTTTTTGTCCGTTTTCATACATTTTCGTCCGTTTTCATCAGTTTTCTTTCGTTTTCGTCAATTTTTCATACGTTCATCCATTTTCAAACGTGTTTTTACGCTTTCATACGTTTTCGTCCGTTTTCATACATATTCTGAATATCACTTTGTGATATTATGAAGAGTAAATTACACCGTTCGTCCTTGTGGTTTGCATTGACCGCAGGAGTTCGTCCTTTGACCAAAAAGGTTGCACTGTCCATCCTTAAGTGGTAAACGTTATGTGCCATTAGTCCCTCCCTCTAACGGAGCCCACTAACGATCGTTAAGTCTTGTTAACCTGAGGGTATAATCGTCATTTCAACACCATAAGGACGAACGGTGTAGTTTACACTTTTTGTCCGTTTTTTTACGTTTTTGTCCGTTTTCTTACTTTTAACTCCGTTTTTTTACGTTTTACTCCGTTTTCTTACGTTTATAAACGTTTTCGTTCGTTTTCTTACGTTTTCTTATGTTTTCATCCGTTTTTTTACGCTTTACTCCGTTTTTTTACGTTTTCGTCCATTTTCGTCCATTTTCATCCGTTTTTATACGTTTTTGTCCGTTTTAATACGTTTTCTTCCGTTTTTCTTACGTTTTACTTTGTTTTTTTTACGTTTTCGTCTTTTTTTTAAGTTTTCATCCATTTTCTTACGTTTTCGTCCATTTTCTTACGTTTTTGTCTTTTTTTTACTATTTACTCTTTTTTTTTACGTTTTCGTCAGTTTTTTTTACATTTTCGTTCAATTTCTTACGTTTTCGTCTATTTTTTACGTTTTCGTCTGTTTTTTTTACGTTTTCGTCCGTTTTCTTACGTTTTCGTTCGTTTTCTTACGTTTTCGTCTGTTTTCTTACGTTTTACTCTGTTTTTTTACGTTTTCGTCCATTTCTTACGTTTTCATCCGTTTTCTTACGTTTTCGTCCGTCTTTTTATGTTTTCTTCCTTTATTCTTACGTTTTACTCTGTTTTTTACGTTTTCGTCTGTTTTTTTACGTTTTCGTCCGTTTTATTACGTTTTCGTCTGTTTTTTTACGTAATAAAAACATCTCCTTATGAGTAAATTACACAGACGAAAACGTAATAAAACGGACGAAGACGTTTTTATTACGTTTTACGTTTTCGTCTGTTTTTTTACGTTTTAAAACGTCTGTTTTTTTACGTTTTCTTACGTTTTAAAACGTAAGAAAACGGACGAAAACGTAAAAAAAAGACGAAAACATAATAAAACGGACGAAAACGTAAAAAAACAGACGAAAACGTAAAAAACAGAGTAAAACGAAAGAATAAAGGAAGAAAACATAAAAAGATGGACAAAAACGTAAGAAAACGGATGAAAACGTAAAAAAGCAGAGTTAAACGTAAGAAAACAGACGAAAACGAACGAAAACGGATGAAAACGTAAAAAAAACAGACAAAAACGTAAGAAACTGACGAAAACGTAAAAAAATAGACGAAAACGTAAGAAAATGAACGAAAATGTAAAAAAAACTGACGAAAACGTAAAAAAAAAGAGTAAATCTTAAGAAAAACAGACAAAAACGTAAGAAAATGGACGAAAACGTAAGAAAATGGATGAAAACGTAAAAAAAAGACGAAAACGTAAAAAAACAGAGGAAAACGTAAGAAAAACGGAAGAAAACGTATTAAAACGGACAAAAACGTATAAAAACGGATTAAAACGGATGAAAACGGATGAAAACGGACGAAAACGTAAAAAACGGAGTTAAGCGTAAAAAACGGATGAAAACATAAAAAATGGACGAAAACGTAAGAAAACAGACGAAAACGTAAATAAACGTAAGAAAACGGACGAAAACGTAAAAAAACAGTTAAAAGTAAGAAAACGGAAGAAAACGTAAGAAAACGGACGAAAACGGAAAAAAAACGGACAAAAAGTGTAAACTACACTGTTCGTCCTTGCACCGTTCGTCCTTATGGTGTTGAAATGACGATTATACCGTCAGGTTAACAAGACTTAACGACCGTTAGTGGGCTCCGTTAGAGGGAGGGACTAATGGCGCATAACGTTTGCCACTTAAGGATGGACGGTGCAACTTTTTTGGTCAAAGGACGAACTCCTGCGGTCAACGCAAACCACAAGGACGAACGGTGTAATTTACTCTATTATGAATATCACTTGTGATTTTCTGGATATCACTTTGTGGTATTCTGAATATCACTTATGATTTTCATGTTACAAAACATTAGTTGAAAATCACTTGTAATATTCAAAAAATCACAGAATATCACTTGTTGATCATCTGGATATCACAGAATATCACTTGTAATACTCAGAATATTATTTGTGATACTCAGAATATCACTTGTGATATCACAGAATGTCACTTGTGATATTCAGAAACATATGAAAACGGCAAAAAACATTTAAAAACCGACGAAAACGTATGAAAACGGATGAATATGTATGAACTCTAAAGCAAAATTTGACCATTTTCTCTTTATACGTGGTAAATATAAACTTACATATTTTTATAAGTTTCAAAATAAGCAAATTAAGCTTGTGAAACATAAAGCAAATAAAATAAGATTAAACAATTACCCCCAAACTATGTAGTTGCTATTCAAATTATATATTTGTAATATTCTGAATATCACTTGTGATTTTCTGGATATCACTTTGTGATCATCTGTTTGTGATATTATGAATATCACTTGTGATTTTCTGAATATCAATTGTGATTTTGATGTTACAAAACATTAGTTGAAAATCACTTGTATATTTAGAATATCACAAGTTATATTATGAATATCACAGAATATCACTTGTGATCATCTGAATATAACAGAATATCACATGATATCACAGAATATCACTTGTGATATTCATAAACGTATGTAAACATTTAAAAACGGACGAAAACGAACGAAAATGGATGAATATGTATGAAAATGGATGAAAACGTATGAAAGCGTAAAAACGAGTATGAAAACAGACGAAAACGTATGAAAACGGACGAAAATGGGCGAAAACGTATGAATAATGAACAAAAACGTAAGAAAACGGACGAAAACGTAAGAAAATGGACGAATATGTATGAAAATGGACGAATATGTATGAAAATGGACGAAAACGTATGAAAGCGTAAAAACAAGTATGAAAACGGGCGAAAACGTATGAAAACGGACGAAAACGTATGAAAACAGACGAAAACGTATGAAAGCGAAAAAAACGCGAATTAAAAAAAACGTGAATAACGTGAATTTAAAAAAAAAAAAAAAAAAAAAAAAAAAAAAAAAAAAAAAAAAAACTGAAAAAAAAGTGAATTTAAAAAGAAAACGTGAATTAAAAGAAAAAGACAAAAAAATGAAAAATAAAAAAGACAAAAAGACAAGAAAAAAAATAT
Organism: Chrysanthemum seticuspe; assembly: GCA_019973895.1. NCBI lineage: Eukaryota > Viridiplantae > Streptophyta > Magnoliopsida > Asterales > Asteraceae > Chrysanthemum > Chrysanthemum seticuspe. The sequence goes on along the minus strand of BPTQ01000004.1, from coordinate 6,114,975 downwards.
GGACTTATATTTATATATTAAATCTTAGGTTAATCCCCACCATTAGATTAATCTAAATGGATGGTGGGGATTTGTCCCTTGATAAGCACCAAAATAAAGGTAAGCAAATGAAAATTCCTCTACATTAATAATAGATAAATTTTTTTAACCGAACCCTTTCTCCTACTTAAATACAAAATAGGACGGAGCACATTTATATTTCCATTCCTTAGATGCAATACATCTGGCAAAGCGAATGTCTATAAAGTAGGCACACATTCACATATTTTACCAAGTGCGTTTGTTTTTCAATATAAAATGTTTAGTGGCACTCAAAACTCATGTGCACCTAGTTAAAAAATTAAATAAGTGACTAAAAGACAAAACAAAACCCAAACGCACCTATAGCAAGTGTGCCCCTCAACTAAAGACAAAAAAATACGTAAAACCAAAAGAAACTAAGAAACGAGTCGCACCTATAGCAAGTGTGCCCCTCACCTCTTATGCCCCTCACCTAAAGACAAAAAAAATAAATAAAATAAAAATAAAAAATAAAAAATAAAAAAGAACCGTAAAAAACCGTGCGTACCACCTATTGCAAGTGTGCCCCTTACCTCTTATGCCCCTCAGTGGCGGATCTAGCCGGAAATCAAAGGTGGTTCCTTCATTTGGTTAAGTTAAAAATTGCAATGGGTTAACCAACCAGTCGGTCAACTTTTCGGGTCGAATCCGGTCCAATTTAACAAGATGCGATAATAATACATTAAACATAGATTTATAAAATAATAGTTAATGCGTTTACAATTTCAATTTTAATTGCGTCTTCCAATATTCAAACTTTTAATCAACAATCACATGATGTATAACATCAAACCTAAAGACTAAAGTTCTAAACAACAAACCTTAAAATCTAAATAATCTACTAACAATTATACTAATACAGTGGTACATTACATAACATTCTTTATAGTCTTTAATTATTCATAAAAAACTAGAATGAATAAATAAAGTAGATAAATAGCTTACATAGAGATTGTTGGATGAAGTGAGTCGACTATCCAAGTTCGTTTTCCTAATTCCCTTCACAGGACTAGAGTTGATCACAGGACTAGAGTTGACAATTAATGGAGTTTTTATCCTTTCTTTTAAAGTTAATTATTATTTAATTATTAAATGAACTAATCTTTTTGGGCTATTTGGGATTTGGGCTAAGAATATATTATACTAAAAGTAAAGTATTTTTCAAAAAAAAAATAAAAAAATAAAAAAATAAATCTATGGTATTTCCCAAATAATTTTTAAGATGGTTCCTAGAAAAATTTCTATATCGCTTCTATAAGTTTTCGTCGGCCAATGTGGTTCCCAGGAACTGCTTGATAATACATGGATCCGCCTCTGTGCCCCCTCACCTAAAAAAAGGGATCACCAACCAAGAGGCGCACCTATAGTAAGAGTTATTATACAAAAAAGTCACTAAAGTTTGCGAAAAATTTGTCCTAAGTCACTAAAGTTTAAAAGTTGTCATTCGGGTTACTCAACTTATGAAAGTTGTCATCCAGGTTACTGAACTTATGAAAGTTGTCATCTACGTTACTGAACTTGTAAAGATATGACATTTATGTTACTTACCATATAAAAAAAATAAACGTAAAAATCGCTGAAATTATAGACGTGTTTGCTTTTTAACGTTGAGTAACCTGAATGACAACTTTTAAACTTTAGTGACTTAGGACAGATTTTCCGCAAACTTTAGTGCCCCTCACAATAAAGACATCATTTTGATTTATTGTTTGTTGACGTTCTCTTCTCTTCATAAAGTTACATCATTTAAGACTTTGTTGGTTGGAAAAGTTAAGACACAAGACATTTCGACTTCTCTTCATAAATGTACATCATTATGGACTTCGGTAGTTGGCAAAGTTAATACACAAGACATGTCGACTTCTCTTCAGAAAGTTACATCATTCTGAACTTCGGTAGTTTGAAAAGTTAAGACACAAGACATGTCGATCTTTCTTCAGAAAGTGACATCATTATGGACTTCGGTAGTTGGAAAAGTTAAGACACAAGACATGTTGTCGACTTCTTTTTAGAAAGTTACATCAATCTAGGCTTTAGAAAGTTACATCATTTTGGACTTTGCTAGTTGGCTAGTTGTTTAAGTGGTTGGATAGTTTTGATGAGAAAGAGAAATTCTTTTATAAAAAATAAAAATGGGCTATTAAATAGACGATAAGTAAAATAAAGTAAATGAGTATTCTTTAAAGGTGATATACTTTAATGAGGAGGTATTGTGCCTTTGGGTGTTGTGTTTAACTTTTGGTTCATATAAAGTACTACATTTATCCATTTATTATAAGTAACAAAAATCGAACCGGACCGACGAAACCGAACGAACCGACAAAAACAAAACCGGACCGACAGCCCGTCGGTTCGGTTTCGGTTTCCGGTTTTACATGCTTTCGGTTTCGGTTCGGTTGGTTCGGTCCGGTTCGGCCCAAAACCGACAAAAACATGACAAAATACACCTAGACCACCAAAACCGAACCGAACCGACGAAAAACCGAACCGAGCCGACAACATTCGGTTCGGTTCGGTTCGCATTTTTCACGGTTTTCAGTCCTCGGTTTTCTCGGTTCGGGTCGGGTCGGGTCGTTTATGACCAACGCTCAGCCCTAATTTTGAGTGCATTAATAGATGAGTCAAAATGGATATAGGTAAGTAGGTACATACATTTATCCATTTGTTATATACCTCAAGTAACAAAAAGAAGTAAAAGAGCTTTGCTTTAAAGTGCGCTTGGTTCAAGTGGTAATATGGTGTTACCGTGCTATATGGTGTAAGCGTACTTTGGTTCATTTTGGTAAAATGAATTAAATTGGTCTCTATCCCTTATGACCAAAAATGTTACGTAACATTTGTTTTGCCATCAAGTAATTTATAATGTATTGGTTTAGCTAGTGTATGCAAATTCATCTTTGGTGACATTATCTTCATTCTCTATAGCTTATAGCTTATGTACGTAGTTGAAAACGGAAACGATATCATTTATAACTCGTTGTTCTCTACATAGAAAAGATTACTAATGCTGATGACCAAATTCATAAGCAAACTAAGGTTTGTTTGTCAACTTTCATCCTTAACTTTGACTTTCAAGAGTCAAAACATTAAGAATTTGACCCTAAATATGTATATGGCATAACCAACAAAACAATTCCTTATAATACTTAAACTTACAGTAGATTATACCATAATAGAAAATTTTCAACTTTTTCACTACATTTTGGCTGTGATGCAAAATTGCAGGAGGGAAAGAACGCAGAAAAATTTTGGACAGGATCATGCGTACCGGATTGCTCACACGCTTTGTTTTCCTTGTCGAAGGGTTACGATAAGTAATAAGTGTCTAACGACGGCCGAGTCTTGTCCGGTTATTTATAGATGTTTTTGTAGAGGCAAATACTATCATGTTCCATCAAACTAGCATCCGAGCTTGCTATTTATATTGTATTTAACTTGTGAGATACAATGTATCAATCAAAATATATTGGAGAGCTTAGTAGGTGAGGATAATATACAATTGATTGAGGTGTGTGGTTATTTCACTCTCTTAAACTTTGTGTTGTGTTTTTGTGAGTGATAAATAATTTGATAGCAATATTCGATGTTCAAATTTGATCAATATAAACAAGAAACTTTAGGCAAAACAGACAGGATATTTATTTTGAAGTTTAAGCAAACACCTTTTACATGACATTTTTCAATACCTCATATACATAATTACAACAATTAAAATTTACAAATAGCAGAACAAGCTAGCTTCACATTATCCCTAACAACCACCTTTCTCTCCACATCAAGTACAACCTAACACGTTTTAATACATAAACTATTAACGTTCGCCATGTGTACAAGATATTTGGCTTTTTTTATGGAGAGTGATATTTCCACGGATTACAGAAGGTTTTGATGCATCCACGTAATTTTAATACAAAATTACAATTATGTCTCTAAAACTTAGTTAACCTAGTTCTTCAATTATATCCCCCAACACCCACTTACTTACGTTTTACTATTCCGACTTGTTTGTATCTACCCTAATTGCATCAAAAGTAACATTGCAATCGAGGAAATTTTTACTAGTATTGATTATAGAGATGTCTTAGAGACTCACTTTCAAACCTAAATCAGCCTGACCAAACCGACAAAACGAACCATCCCACTTGTCCTGATTGTCACCAATAGCAATATCATCTGAAGGATCCTGTAAGGAAACATTAAAATCCGATTATTTTGACTTTAACTGAAAATACGGTAAATAAGTTTAGATGCTCACGTCATTACGCTCCTGTTGACCATCAAATAAGAATATAAACTGACCTTGGATATAGAATCATCATTAAGAATCGAGTGGTGAAGGGGATTGTAGACCTTTCTGATTTCATCATGTTAAAAATGATTAAAAATTCAGCAAAATAATTAAAAACATAAATAAGATAGCAACATATAGCGTTCATTTAAAACTTGATTCGCTACATAAAGTTATGTACTATATCAACTACGACAATTTGCCACCAGCATGCCACTTTTTTCGTCTTGACAAAAGTGGGTTAGACTACGTTCATAATATTCGAAACAGGATGAATTCAAACAGTCTCACGATCCCTTTCACTTGAATATTAGCGAGGATTATTTTGCGGTCAGTTCATATTCTTAACTTAATTTATTTACTGTTTTTATATATGATGCTTATCTAAGTCTATGTTAATGTCTAACTGAATTTTATTCGGATTTTGTATAGAAAATATGAATGAATAGATATGAGACATGAGATCTGACATCAACTTCCAAATAAAACTGTCAAATCTCATATCTCATATCAATTCATTCATATTTTCTATACAAAATCCGAATAAAGTTCAGTGATACATTAACATAGACTTAGATAAGAATCATACTCCCTCCGTCCCATAATAATTGTCCACTTTGACTTTTTTGAGCCTTTTTTATTCAACTTTGACAATTAATATTTTTATTGTGTTATATAATACCTTATGAAAATTATACCAAATGAAAATACATTTAAAACCAAATCTATTCATATATTTTTTTATCAAGTATTATATTACACAAATAAAAATATTTATGGTCAAAGTTAAATAAAAAAAACTTAAAAAAGTCAAAGTGAACAATTATTATGAGACGGAGGGTCATCAATAATATTCAAGTGAAAGGGATCTTGAGACTGTATGAATTCATCAGGTTGAAAAAAAAAAAAAAATATATATATATATATATATATATATATATATATATATATATATAATCCATGAATCAGGCATATGTGATTAGCCATAGAGATCGGATCAGAGAAACAGGAAGCTCTAACCTGTGACGCGTCTACTGAGGCATGAGCATTTGGTGCCACGTAATCAGAGCCCGATGCCACGTCATGAGAACCGGCTACCAACGGCTGAATACACAAATAATATGCCCGATGCCACGTCATGAGAACCGGCTACCAACGGCTGAATACACAAATAATATGATTTAAAAACGACAAATTGTAATAAATGAGCAATTGTTCCTCGTCAACTTCACCAACAAGCAATGAGATCAACCCCTATTAGCCAATAAACAAAAACTTTTGTGCTAGTTTAGACCCTTGTGACAAGAGGGTTAAGTGCACACAATTATAATTGTGTTTATGTTGTCTTGTTAAAATGTTGGTATTTCTCAAGAGTTAGTGTTTTGTGTGTTTGGTGGAGGTGAATGTTTGGGTGTTTGTTTATATGTTGTGTTTCATGTGTGTGTGAAAGAGATGTGTGTGTGTTTTGAAATGCGATTGTTGAGGGAATTGTGGGGTTGCTTATATAGGAGGTGTCTTGTGATGTGATTGGTTGGTTGTGTTTCCTGCTTTTATAAATAAAATGTGTATGCTTTTGACCATCTTTATCATCCATCTCCAACTTCAATATATGTACAATTTGGTTAGTTAGAGCCTAAAACGATTAAGAAGAGCTTAGAGAATGAAGTGCATTTTTTCACTTAGGTCGCACACTTGGTTTTTCACTTTTTTGTCATTGTTGTTTAATTGATACTTAACCGTGGCGGAAGTCTTCATCCTCATCATTGCATGTAAGGGCAAAATACTCATTTCTTAGTCTTCATATGTGCATATAATAGTTTCTTGGTAATTAGGGTTTAGGGTTTAGGGTTTAATCTTTGAATAAGTAGTTTAGTATTTGAATTAAATAAAGGGTTAATGGCACGAAAATGCATCTTCTATGAATATGTGTTGTTCCTCTTTATAACAGAAAGCTAAATCATTAATTTATCAAATATCAATTGTTCCCTTAAACTTATTAATTCACTGGTTTATTGATTTCAAAAGTTGCATAAGACTTTCATTGTTAAAATGAAAATGCATGTGTGAGTAACTCACGTTGCGTCATTCGTGTCATCCCACTAAGTGTGAAACGGTGATTATAAAAGATGAAATGATGAGTATTTGGTTGTAAAATAAGGACACACATACTATTTAGGTTATTTGGCCATCAAGTATAATTTTCAATATTATTTGTTTTATATATATATTTGTGACAAAATGGTGTTTGGCTAATTGAAGTTTGACCGGAGATGAATAGAAAAAGGATAGAATTGTCACATTTTAGATTGTCTATGATAAAATAGATAAAAGTGGGTATATTTATTATGTTAAGATTTGATTGGGTAAATATGTAATTAATGAAGTTTAAGTGAGGATATTTGTAATTGACCCTTCATAAAAACTAGAATGAATAAATAAACTAGATAAGCTTACAGGCGGATTGTTGGATGAAGTGAGTCGACTATCCGAGTTCGTTTCTCTAATTCCTTTTACATGACTAGAGCTGCCGATTAATAGATTTTTTATGTTTTTTTTAAAGTTAATTATTATTTAATTATTAAATGGATTAATCTTTTTGGGCTATTTGGGATTGGGCTAAGAATATATTATATATACTAAAGGCAAAAATGCATATATATCTCTCCCAAAGTGAATAATTGCATATATATCCTTTGTACAAGTTTTTTATGCACATAATACAATGGTTTTTATGCATGCTTTGGATATATATGCAATTTTGCATTTTCGAGAGGATATATATGCAAAAGCCCATATACTAAAAGTGAAGTATTTTCCAAAAAAAAAAAAAAAAAAAAAAAAAAAAAAAAAAGTTCTAAGGTAGTTCCCAAATAATTTTTAAGATGATTTCTAGAAAAATTTCTATATCGCATCTGTTAGTTTTCGTCATCAAAGGTGATTCTCAGGAACCGCTTGATAATACATGGACCCGCCTCTGTGCCCCCTCACCTAAAAAAAAAGGGCTCACCAACCAAGAGGCGCACCTTTAGTAACTAGTGCCCCTCACAATAAAGACATCATTTTGATTTATTGTTTGTTGACGTTCACTTCTCTTCATAAAGTTACATCATTTAAGACTTTGTTAGTTGGAAAAGTTAAGACACAAGACATTTCGACTTCTCTTCATAAATTTACATCATTCTGGACTTCGGTAGTTGGCAAAGTTAAGACACAAGACATGTAAACTTCTCTTCAGAAAGTTACATCATTCTGGACTCCGGTAGTTGGCAAAGTTAAGACACATGACATGTCGACTTCTCTTCGAAAAGTTACATTATTATAGACTTCGGTAGTTGGCAAAGTTAAGACACAAGATATCATGTTCCAACATGTTACAAATGTTTTTGTAGAGGCAAATACTATCATGTTCCATCAAACTAGCATCCGAGCTTGCTATTTATATTATATTTAACTTGTGACATACAATGTATCAATCAAAATATATTTGAGAGCTTAGTAGGTGAGGATAATATACAATTGATTGAGGTGTGTGGTTATTTCACTCTTCTTAAACTTTGTGTTGTGTTTATGTGAGTGATAAAAACTCCGTAATTTGATAGCAATATTCGATCTTTAAATTTGATCAATATAAACAAGAAACTTTAGGCAAAACAGACTGGATATTTATTTTGAAGTTTAGGCAAACACCTTTTACATGACATTTTTCAATACCTCATGTATATAATTACAACAATTAAAATTTACAAATTACAAAACCCAATACGTCATGTACATAATTAATAACCATCGATGCCAACAAGCAAAACCTCTCATACTCGAGCAAATCACGATTCAAACTACAGATACGAGTAACAGCTTGAGATTTGATCTCGTCTTGCTCCGGAGAGAGAAACTATTCAAAAAAAACATAGAAATTAATTGATAAAAAGTCTTTAATAAAATAACAAACAAAATTAGCAAAACGAAAAGCTTAGAAGTAGAAACTCACCGGATGGACACTCTCGATGTGAGCTAGAGCCAAATCAAGATTAGCAGATACATTAACATAGGCTTAGATAAGCGTAATATAAAAAAGTAGTAAATAAATTAAGTTAAGAATATGAACTGACCGTAAAATAATCCTCGATAATATTCAAGTGAAAGGGATCATGATACTGTTTGAATTCATCCTGTTTCGAATATTATGAACGTAGTCTAACCCACTTTTGTCAAGACTAGAAAAGCGGCATGCTGGTGGCAAATTGTCGTAGTCGATATAGTACATAACTTTATGTAGCGAATCAAGTTTTAAATGAAATACAACCAAAACTTTCTCTTATGCTTTACAAGATTTTTTTGTTTCAAAACATATATCTTAGAGACTTGGGTATCATGGCTCACGTCGCCCGCGTGGCAACTAAAGTGGCGTCGTCAATTCCAAGATACGACACGAACCCCCTCCCCCCTCCATGAGTTGGTTAGAGTATGCGAGTTGGAAACGAAGCAAATGAAAAATAGTCGTTGGGCTATGCAACAACCATGTTAGGGAGGAAGGATCGAAGATTACATTCCATCTCTCACATAACTAATGTAGCTGTTCAAATAAATGATCCTTGGATTTAATTTGAAATTTGTTAGTCTATAACCTTTTTTTTAGGTTATATGTATCAAACTTTGACTACGAAAAACAAAACACATGGTTTACCATGAACAGCATACACGAGATACTTAGATATGTTTTTAATTTCTTCTAATTAAAAGAATACAAAACAGACAAACCTAGCTTATTTTTACCAAAGAGTAGTTTTGAAACAATCCTACTCAATTCTCATTCTCAATCCACCAAAATTACATACAATAGTACGAATTCAAAAAGTTTGTGTCAAAATTGAAAAAAAAAAAAATCGCTAGACACAATAATAAAAAGTGGCAAATACGATGTCTTTTCATGCCATTAACCCTTAAATAAATGGTAAAAAAAAACTAGTTAGATTAGACCGAGTATGATGCATGCGCAAGTCAGGTAGCAGTAATCATGTACCGATTCTTTAGGTAGTACTCCGTGGTAGGGTATTGCTATTTTCATGTAAGGTAGTTACTTTTGAAGGCTATATATATATAGGGCATTACTTTACATTAATAATAGATAAATTTTTTTAACCGAACCCTTTCTCCTACTTAAATACAAAATAGGACGGAGCACATTTATATTTTCAAAATAAATTTTTTCTCAACTATTTCTTAGATGCAATACATCTGGCAAAGCGAATGTCTATAAAGTAGGCGCACATTTACATATTTTACCAAGTGCGTTTGTTTTTCAATATAAAATGTTTAGGGCACTCAAAACTCATGTACACCTAGCTAAAAAATTAAATAAGTGACTAAAAGACAAAACAAAACCCAAACGCACCTATAGCAAGTGTGCCCCTCAACTAAAGACAAAAAAATACGTAAAACCAAAAGAAACCAAGAAACGAGTCGCACCTTTAGCAAGTGTGCCCCTCACGTCTTATGCCCATCACCTAAAGACAAAAAAAATAAAAAATAAAAATAAAAAATAAAAAAGAACCATAAAAAACCGTGCGTACCACCTATAGCAAGTGTGCCCCTTTCCTCTTATGCCCCTCAGTGGCGGATCTAGCCGGAAATCAAAGGTGGTTCCGTCATTTGGTTAAGTTAAAAATTGCAATGGGTCAACCAACCAACCAGTCAACTTTTCGGGTCGAATCCGGTCCAATTTAACAAGATGCGATAATAATACATTAAACATAGATTTATAAAATAATAGTTAATGCGTTTACAATTTCGATTTTAATTGCGTCTTTCAGTATTCAAACTTTTAATCAACAATCACATGATGTATAACATCAAACCCAAAGACTAAAGTTCTAACAACAAACCTTAAAATCTAAATAATCTACTAACAATTATACTAATACAGTGGTACATTACATAACATTCTTTATACTCTTTAATTATTCATAAAAACTAGAATGAATAAATAAAGTAGATAAATAGCTTACAGAGGCATTGTTGGATGAAGTGAGTCGACTATTCGAGTTCGATTCCCTAATTCCCTACACAGGACTAGAGTTGCCGATTAATGGAGTTTTTATGCTTTCTTTTAAAGTTAATTATTATTTAATTATTAAATAGACTAATCTTTTTGGGCTATTTGGGATTTGGGCTAAGAATATATTATACTAAAAGTGAAGTACTTTTCAAAAAAAAAATCTAAGGTAGTTCCCAAATAATTTTTAAGATGGTTCATAGAAAAATTTCCATATCACTTCTATAAGTTTTTGTCGGCCAATGTGGTTCCCAGGAACTGCTTGATAATACATGGATCCGCTTATGTGCCCCCTCACCTAAAAAAAGGGCTCACCAACCAAGAGGCGCACCTATAGTAACTAGTGCCCCTCACAATAAAGACATCATTTTGATTTATTGTTTATTGACGTTCACTTCTCTTCATAAAGTTACATCATTTAAGACTTTGTTAGTTGGAAAAGTTAAGACACAAGACATTTCGACTTCTCTTCATAAATGTACATCATTCTGGACATCGGTAATTGGCAAAGTTAAGACACAAGACATGTCGACTTCTCTTTAGAAAGTTACATCATTCTGGACTTCGGTAGTTGGAAAAGTTAAGACACAAGACATGTCGACCTTTCTTCAGAAAGTGACATCATTGTGGACTTCGGTAGTTGGCAAAGTTAAGACACAAGATATGTCGACTTCTCTTCAGAAAGTTACATCAATCTGGACTCCAGAAAGTTACATCATTTTGGACTTTGCTAGTTGGCTAGTTGTTTAAATGGTTCGATAGTTTTGATGAGAAAGAGAGAATCTTTTATCGAAATTAAAAATGGGCTATTAATTAGCGGGTAAGTAAAAGAAAGTAAATGAGTATACTTTAAAGGTGATATACTTTAATGAGGTACTCTGCCTTTAGGTGTCGTGTTTAATTTTTGGTTCAGGTAAAGTAGTTGTAGCCATTTATTTTGAGTGAATTAATAGATGAGTCAAAATGGATATGGGTAAATAGGTACATACATTTATCCATTTATTATATACCTCAAGTAACAAAAAAAAGTAAAGGAGCTTTGCTTTAAAGTGCGCTTGGTTCAAGTGGTAATATGGTTGTTACTATGCTATATGGTGTAAGTGTACTTTGGTTCATTTTGGTAAAATGAATTAAATTGGTCTCCATCCCTTATGACCAAAAATGTTACGTAACATTTGTTTTGCCATCAAGTTATTTATAATATATTGGTTTAGCTAGTGTATGCAAATTCATCCTTGGTGACATTATCTTCATTCTCTATAGCTTATAGCTTATGTACGTAGTTGAAAACGGAAACGATATCATTTATAACTCGTTGTTCTCTATATAGAAAAGATTACTAATGCTGATGACCAAATTCATAAGCAAACCAAGGTTTGTTTGTCAACTTTCATCCTTAACTTTGACTTTCAAGAGTCAAAACATTAAGAATTTGACCCTAAATATGTATATGGCATAACCAACAAAACAATTCCTTATAATACTTAAACTTACAGTAGATTACACCATAACAGAAAATTTTCAACTTTTTTCACTACATTTGGCCAGGATCAAGCATACTGGATTGCTCAAACGCTTGTGCCATGTTTTCCATGTCGAAGGGTTACGATAAGTAATAAGTGTCTAATGACGACTGAGTCTTGTCCGATTATTTATAGATGTTATTGTAGAGGCAAATACTATCATGTTCCATCAAACTAGCATCCGGGCTTGCTATATATTGGAGAGTTTAGGTGCGGTTGGTACTTATAACAATAATTTGGTTGCACCAGTTTGTGTATGCGTTTTTTATTTCCTTTGATTTTTGGTCGTAAAAATATGTTCTTGAGAATGTGGTGTAGGCGTGTACATACCGAAGATGCGGAGAGGGTATATTAGTCATTTCACATGCATTTTGACCTTGACTAACGGGAGTATTAACAACCGTCAGCTCCCGGTGGCCATTTTGCACGCCATGTCAGCTTCAATGGCATGATTTGAATTTTTTTCGGCGGCTTTCTTGCAATTTAAAAAATATTAGGGACAAATTTGCAATTTACCATAAACGTAATGACACAAATTTCAAAATTTTATAAAATTTTGTCAAGTAAACATGCGAAAGTATGTTGAATTCCGAAATTCTAAATTCTCAAGAATTGTAATTTTCTAGAATTTAAAATTTCGAATTCACGAACGAAACATCACCAAAAAAGATTAAGAAGAGTCCGATAATGAAGGGTGTTTTTTCCATTCCGATTACAATCTTGGTTTCTCGGCATTTTTGTTTTATTGATACTTAACCGTACGTGGTGAATGTCATCCTCATCATTGTATTTCGTAGGCTTCATGTGGCACGTAATATTTTCTTTTGATTATTTAGTTTCTTGTATTTAACTGTGGCAAGTCGCGGTTCTTTGAGCAAAATCGTCATTTCACATCATGTAAATTGTAACTTATGTATTGGTTAAGCTAGTACATGGTTGGTATCACCTTAATTCTTGAGAACTTATGTCGTTATAAATGAAAACAGTACTATTTTCTAAGAGTGTGCCTGGTTAAGGGTTATTGAAATGAAGGAATGGAATGATTGTGGATGCACTTTGTTTCAAAGGGTATGTAAAGTACATTTGCATTCTAAAGGCATGTTTGGTTTGCATGATTCGGAATGAGGAATGGAAATGAAAGTAATAAAAGATGTTTGTTTTGTCTAAAATGGTTTCAGAAAACCCATAAACAAGGGTATACATCAAACCAGGCTTAAGGGTTGTATACTTGCATAGATTGGTTGGTTTTAGTTATAATGAAAATTAAGCTATAAGAAGCATGGAGAAATAGAAGAAGATGGTGTGCAATGTGCATAAAAACTTGAAGAATATGATGGTCTTCATTATTTTGTAAAATAGTTGGTCAAATAATTTAAGAAATAGTGGTGCGTCTTGCACAAGTGTACTTGTTGGTGAATTCATGCCGCGATACCAAAATCATACCAAACAATGTTTTTCAGTTAATGATAGTTTTCCTCATTCCCATATTTAATCAATCATATATCCATTGCGATTCCTACGTGTAACGGCACCTAAGATATTTGGCTTTTTTATGGAAAGTGATATTTCCACGGATTACGGAAGGTTTTGATGCATCCACAGAATTTTAATACAAAATTACAATTATGTCTGCAAAACTTAGTTAACCCAGTTCTTCAATTACGTCACATACATGATACATGAATTATTATGTATGAATTATGAATAGAACAAAAAACCGTAACAGAATGTTTTCCATCCGACTTTTATGGCACCCCAAAGTCGAAAACCCTTTTCTCTACTGTTGGTTGTGATTTATAATTATGATTGTGTTTAAAAAGTTTGCAAGAGTAAAAAAGAGAAAGAAGTAAAAAGTTCTTCAAGTTATTTGATCAATCAATTGCATTGTTTTTTATTTTTTATTTTGCCTTTTTCCAAACATAAAAAGAATCTTTTGCATTGTTTCTGGTGATGCGTTAGCACCGAAAGAGACGTGGGAATACTGGAACTTAAGTATTGAAAGGAAAGAGATGAAAGATATGGGATAACTAGGTTGTAGCGTACTGTAAATTTATATTAACTTTCTTTAGATGTATCAAAACCATCCGTGGAAATATCAATTCCCCTTTTTTATACGAGGTAGGATTGGAGATTACATTCCATCTCTCACATAATTGATGTCCCTTGTTTAAAAAAATTAAATGGGAAATTTGTTATAATCTTTTTGTTAGGTTAAATGTATCAAACTTTGACTACGAAAAACAAAACATATCGTTTACCATGATGAACAACACACACATGAGATACATAGATATGTTTTTAATTTCTTCCAAGTAAAAGAATACATAATCATTGGTTTATCAGACCTATGGATTATCAAGTGGGATATTGGGGCGCAACACAAAGATTGAAAAACACCGTGAATTAGCTTTGGTTAAGTTTCTTTTATCTCCTATAATCTGGTGGTTCCAGCCAATCTTCAGTTGTCACTACCGGACGAGAAAGAACCAAACTCTTAGTTTCCAAATCCCACCACCAGCTCACCAAGGAGTTGTACACAAGGTTAAAAGCATCAACATACTATTAAGAAACAAATCAATGCTAGTTAAAAATAAAAAATTGTTAGGAAACTTGCATAATATCAAAACAATAATAATCTTGTAAAATTGAATGTTTTTTTTTTTTTTTTTTTTTTTTGACATTTTTATAACTATAAAACTGAATCACCTACCAAAAATGACCTACATAGTAGGTTGTTGGGCGGGTGTAGATCAGCAATTTGACCACATCCTGTTGAAAAATGAAAAACATGAAAAACAGGAGATGAATTAATTAACAAAAAAAAAAAAAAAAAAAAAAAAAAAAAAAAAAAAAAAAAAAAAGATTCGAATAAACTAATAATAATATTTACATGATGTTTTTCAAAGTTGTGATTAATTAGAGAAGTCGGGTCTGAAATTTTTTGTTATACGTTATATAGCTTGTGAAGGTCTCTAACAAAATAATCTAAATATTATAAACTGATACGGTCACTGCCTTATGCTTTCAAACTGGAGTTCAAACCAAGATCAAGGCTTCTTTTATCTAACTCGACCTGAACCGGAAGCCTCCCTTGTAGCAGTCTCCACACGAACACTCCTTTCGGCCATACCTTAACCGCAGATTAGTCTTCAACAACATAATAAAACATATGTATTAACCATGTTGTTGAAGACTTAACAACGATTAAGCGGTTAAGGCGTGGTTGGAACTCAAGCAACATTATATATACGCTACTCGGTTTAAAGGGACTTAAATATCAAGCATCCTAACATGCAAAACCTTATGTTCATTTCCAACCTCATTGTATCCCAAAAAAGTAGCATATATGTACTCTTCTGTAAGTAATCGTAAACCAAACCTAACCGAACTGGGCATCACAAATACACAAAATCAACTAGTTCAAATTAGAAACACCATAAAAGTATATATTTGCCACTGTCAGATGACAACAAATACACAAACTAACTAAAGCAACTAGTTCAAATTAGATTTTAAACATCTTTTAACTAGAAGTATATGCAAAGACTTGCAATTTTACCTATTAGCTAATATCACATGGTGAGGCTAAAATGTTAAGAAAAAAATTACTCTCTATTAACGACTGTGATAATATTCACAAACAAACAAAATAAATAACTAACCTGTGTTGAAACTTATGAAGGTAGTCTAAACCACCGGTAACACTTTTGTCAAGACAAAAAAAGCAGCATGGTGGTGACAAATTATCGTAGTCGATATAGTACATAACCATGTTTATGTTGTCCGGTTAAAATGTTGGTATTTCTCAAGAGTTAGTGTTTTGTGTGTTTGGTTGAGGTGAATTAATGTTTGGGTGTTTGTTTATATATTGTGTTTCATGTGTGTGTGAAAGAGATGTATGTGTGTGTTTTGAAATGCAATTGTTGAGGGAATTGTGGGGTTGCTTATATAGGAGGTGTCTTGTGATGTGATTGGTTGGTTGTGTTTCACATATATATGCTTTTATAAATGAAATGTGTATGCTTTTGACCATCTTTATCATCCATCTCCAACTTCAATGTATGTACAATTTGGTTAGTTAGAGCCTAAAACGATTAAGAAGAGCTTAGAGGATGAAGTGCATTTTTTCACTTAGGTCGCACACTTGGTTTTTCACTTTTTTATCATTGTTGTTTAATTGATACTTAACCGTGGCGGAAGTCTTCATCCTCATCATTGCATGTAAGGGAAAAATACTCATTTCTTAGTCTTCATATGTGCATATAATAGTTTCTTGGTAATTAACCGTAGCGAAAGCCATCGTGCTCGCCTCTATGAGTGAAATTTGTTGGGTTTAATCTTTGAATAAGTAGTATAGTATTTGGATTAAATAAATGATAAAAGAAACTAGTCTAGGTTAGATCGAGTATTATGCATGTGTACGTTAGGCTCATGCTAATGGGATGGGTTGCACCCCAACCAACCGAGTCTCCCCCCTTAGCTCAATCGGATGCAACCGAGTTTCACCCTAACTTTTTCAATTTTTCGATTGGCTACCCAACCATAACTTTCATTTTGTTTGTGTGTGTTGTTTTTTATTTAATTTGTTTTTGTGGGGTATGTTTTTGGTTGTTGTTGCGTTCGTCTTACTATTTGTTTGTGATTGGGATATAGTCTTGGAAAGAAAAAGCTAATGTGGTGCTGATGTGCCAGGGGGTGACCACATAATTTATGGTTGCCATTAGCATTGGCCTTAAGTAGAACTGTAGAAGTGATCATGTGCCGGTTCTTTTGAAGGCTAGATGTAGGGCATTACTTTACATTAATAATAGTAAAAAATTCCAAAAAGGAACTTTTTTTCATATTTAAATACGACGGAGCACATTTATATTATCAAAATGAACTTTTTCTCAACTATATCTTAGATGCAAGACATCTAGCAAATCGAATGTTTATAAACTAGGCGCACATTTACAAATTTTACCAAATGTGCCTGTTTTTCAATATAAAATGTTTAGGGGCACTCAAAACTCACATGCGCCTAGCTAAAAAACGAAATAAATGACTAAAAGACGAAACAAAACCCAAGAGCACCTATAGCAAGTGTGCCCCTCAACATAAGACAAAAAAAATAATAATAAAATTAAAAAATAAAACGTAAAACCAAAAGAAACCAAAAAACGAGGCGCACCTATAGAAAGTGTGCCCATCACTTAAAGACAAAAAAAGACAAAAAAAAAAAAAAAAAAAAAAAAAAAAAACCTCGTAAAAAGTAAGAGAAATTAGTCGCACCTATAGTAACAAGTGCCCCTCACAATAAAGACATCATTTTGATTTATTGTTTGTTGACGTTCACTTCTCTTCATAAAGTTACATCATTTAAGACTTTGTTAGTTGGCAAAATTAAGACACAAGACATTCGACTTCTCTACAGAAATTTACATCATTCTGGACTTCGTAGTTGGCAAAGTTAAGACACAAACATGTCGACTTCTCTTCAAAAAGTTGCATCATTCTGGACTCCGGTAGTTGGCAAAGTTAAGACACAAGACTTGTCGACTTCTCATCAGAAAGTTACATCATTATGGACTTCGGTAGTTGGCAAAGTTAAGACACAAGACATGCCGACTTCTCTTCTGAAAGTTACATCAATCTGGGCTTCAGAAAGTTACATCGTTTTGGAGTTTGCTAGTTGGCTAGTTGTTTAAGTGGTTGGATATTTTTGATGAGAAAGAGAGATTCTTTTATAAAAAATAAAAATAAAAATGGGCTATTAAATAGAGGGTAAGTAAAAGAAAGTAAATGAGTATACTTTAAAGGTGATATACTTTAATGAGGAGGTATTGTGCCTTTGGGTGTTGTGTTTAACTTTTGGTTCATATAAAGTACTACATTTATCCCTTTATTATATACCTCAAGTAACAAAAAGAAGTAAAGGAGCTTTGTTTTAAAGTCCTCTTGGTTCAAGTGGTAATATGGTGTTATTGTGCCATATGGTGTAAGTGTGCTTTGGTAAAATGAATTAAATTTGTCTCTTCTTGTAAAGAGAGTAGGAATAAAGTTAACTTTAGTAATTTATATTTAATAATATACAAGTTCTTCAGAAAGTTACATCATTCTGGACTTCGGTAGTTGGCAAAGTTAAGACACAAGACATGTCGAGTTCTCTTCAGAAAGTTACATCAATCTGGACTTCAGAAAGTTACATCATTTTGGAATTTGCTAGTTGGCTAGTTGTTTAAATGGTTTGATAGGTTTGATGAGAAAGAGAGAATCTTTTATAGAAATTAAAAATGGGCTATTAAATAGCGGGTAAGTAAAAGAAAGTAAATGAGTATACTTTAAAGGTGATATACTTTAATGAGGTACCTGTGCCTTCGGGTGTTGTGTTTAATTTTTGGTTCAGGTAAAGTATTTGTAGCTATTTATTTTGAGTGCATTAATAGATGAGTCAAAATGGATATGGGTAAGTAGGTACATACATTTATCCATTTATTATATACCTCAAGTAACCAAAAGAAGTAAATGAGCTTTGCTTTAAAGTGCGCTTGGTTCAAGTGGTAATATGGTGTTACGATGCTAGATGGTGTAAGTGTACTTTGATTCATTTTGGTAAAATGAATTAAATTTGTCTCTTCTTGTAAAGAGAGTAGGAATAAAGTTCACTTTAGTAATTTGCATTTAATAATATACAAGTTCTTCATAAAGTTACATCATTCTGGACTTCAGTAGTTGGCAAAGTTAAGACACAAGACATGTCGACTTCTCTTCAGAAAGTTACATCAATCTGGACTTCAGAAAGTTACATCATTTTGGAATTTGCTAGTTGGCTAGTTGTTTAAATGGTTTAATAGTTTTGATGAGAAAGAGAGAATCTTTTATAGAAATTAAAAATGAGCTATTAAATAGCGGGTAAGTAAAAGTAAGTAAATGAGTACACTTTAAAGGTGATATACTTTAATGAGGTATTGTGCCTTTGGTTGTTGTGTTTAATTTTTGGTTTAGGTAAAGTAATTGTAGCCATTTATTTTGAGTGCATTAATAAATGAGTCAAAATGGATATGGGTAAGTAGGTAGATATATTTATCCATTTATTATATACCTCAAGTTACAAAAAGAAGTAAAGGAGCTTTGCTTTAAAGTGCGCTTGGTTCAAGTGGTAATATGGTGTTACTATGCTATATGGTGTAAGTGTACTTTTGTTCATTTTGATAAAATGAATTAAATTGGTCTCTTCTTGTAAAGAGAGTACGAATAAAGTTCACTTTAGTAATTTATATTTAATAATATACAAGTTCTTCAAAAAGTTACATCATTCTGGTCTTCGGTAGTTGGCAAAGTTAAGACACAAGACATGTCGACTTCTCTTCAGAAAGTTACATCAATCCGGACTTCAGAAAGTTACATCATTTTGGACTTTTCTAGTTGGCTAGTTTTTTAAATGGTTCAATAGTTTTGATGAGAAAGAGAGAATCTTTTATAGAAATTAAAAATGGGCTATTAAATAGCGGGTAAGTAAAAGAAAGTAAATGAGTATACTTTAAAGGTGATATACTTTAATGAGGTACTGTACCTTTGGGTGTTGTGTTTAATCTTTGGTTTAGGTAAAGTAATTGTAGCCATTTATTTTGAGTGCATTAATAGATGAGTCAAAATGGATATGGGTAAGTAGGTACATACATTTATCCATTTATTATATACCTCAAGTAACAAAAAGAAGTAAAGGAGCTTTGCTTTAAAGTGCGCTTGGTTCAAGTGATAATATGGTGTTACTATGCTATATGGTGTAAGTGTACTTTGGTTCATTTTGGTAAAAATGAATTAAATTGGTCTCTATCCCTTATGACTAAAAATGTTACGTAACATTTGTTTTGCCATCAAGTAATTTATAATGTATTGGTTTAGCTAGTGTATGCAAATTCATCTTTGGTGACATTATCTTCATTCTCTATAGCTTATAGTATATGTACGTAGTTGAAAACGGAAACGATATCATTTATAACTCGTTGTTCTCTACATAGCAGAACAACCTAGCTTCACATTATGATTCTCATCCCTAACAACCACCTTTCTCTCCTCATCAAGTACAACCTAACATGATTTAATACAAAAACTATTAACGTTCGCCATGTGTACAAGGTATTGAAGTCACACAAGTAGTATTTTGCAACACAATTTAATTAGAATCGAAAAACTCAAATAGTTCACAGATCCATTTTCAAAAATCCTCACACAATCATCTAGAACACGTAACCATACTTGACAAATCAATCAGCAAAACTACGATGTTTAACAAATTCATTCACTAGTTTTTAACTTCCATACAAATTAAACTGCTGAATAAATAGCTAACAATTTTCAATCTAATAAACCCTAGAAACACTATTATGTACAGAGATCAATGTAAAATAGTTTGAAGAAGTACTAAAGTATAGAATCTCACATCAGATCCCTGGTCGTCAAGAAGAAGAACACCATCATCATCACCACCATCCTCTGTGATGATAAGGCGAGAATCAGCAGGTAGATCGGATAACTTGACAACATTCTGCTGGAAATTAAAAGAAACAGATATGTATTAACAAAAACAAAGCAAAATAATAAAATAAAATGAAAATTAGAACGAACTACATTACACTGTGTGTTTCGAGATTATGAGTAAACAAGTCTGAAACAAATAAACCAAAACTAAAGGGTTCAAGTTACATATTTGGTACTCACTTACATTACCTCATTTATCAACATCAAAAAAGAGCAAACAGCTTATGAAAACCACATATTACAATTATATCATATCTATCTACATCATTACAAACTAAACCCAAACAAGCAAGTACTCATGCATGTAAATTGCTATTGTGTAGGATGATTATATTTAATAAAATCAGCATGATTGCATAAATAAATAGTCCACAATGTCATAAAAAATCACACAATACAAAAAACGAGACATCAAAAAACAGGAAGCTCTAACCTCAGAGACGTCATGTGCAATGACCAAGGCATCAACAGTATGCTCCTGCTGACCACCAAAAAGACCAATGCCATGCTGTAGAGAACAAAGGAAATAACTAACCTATGTTCAAAATTATGAAGGTAATCTAAACCACTTTTGTCAAGACGAAAAAAGCGGCATGCTGGTGGCAAATTGTCGTAGTCGATATAGACCATAACTTAATGTAGCGAGCCAAGTTTTAAATAAAATACAAGCTACTACTGGTGTTTTATTTTGTAAGATTAGAGATTGACTAGTAACAGCTTGTGGATAGGACAAATATTTGTTTGGAAAAAACAATTGTTAGTGTGTGAGTTTTGAACTTTTGATAAGATTATTGGGATATTTATATGGAATTTCGATCATATATGTGTGACTCGTAGTATGAGGATCAACCCCTATTAGCCAATAAACAAAAACTTTTGTGCTAGTTTAGACCCTTGTGACAAAAGGGTTAAATGCACACAATTATAAATGTGTTTATGTTGTCTGGTTAAAATGTTGGTATTTCTCAAGAGTTAGTGTTTTGTGTGTTTGGTGGAGGTGAATTAATGTTTGGGTGTTTGTTTATATATTGTGTTTCATGTGTGTGTGAAAAAGATGTATGTGTGTGTTTTGAAATGCAATTGTTGAGGGAATTGTGGGGTTGCTTATATAGGAGGTGTCTTGTGATGTGATTGGTTGGTTGTGTTTCACATATATCTGCTTTTATAAATGAAATGTGTATGCTTTTGACCATCTTTATCATCCATCTCCAACTTCAATATATGTACAATTTGGTTAGTTAGAGCCTAAAAGGATTAAGAAGAGCTTAGAGAATGAAGTGCATTTTTTCACTTAGGTCGCACACTTGGTTTTTCACTTTTTTGTCATTGTTGTTTAATTGATACTTAACCGTGGCGGAAGTCTTCATCCTCATCATTGCATGTAAGGGCAAAATACTCATTTCTTAGTCTTTATATGTGCATATAATAGTTTCTTGGTAATTAACCGTAGCGAAAGCCATCATGCTCGCCGTTCTATAGGCGAAGTTTGTTGGGTTTAATCTTTGAATAAGTAGTTTAGTATTTGAATTAAATAAATGGTAAAAGAAACTAGTCTAGGTTAGACCGAGTATTATGCATGTGCACGTTAGGTAGAACTGTAGAAGTGATAATGTGCCGGTTCTTTAGGTAGTAGTAGGGTATTGCTATTTTCATGTAAGGCTAGAAGGAAAGGTAAGGGTGTATTCACCTTACACATCAGCGCCACGTCAGCTTTTTCTCTCCTCTCTCTTCCACTCACTACCACTCACCTTTATGCAGACAAATGACTCACACCCACTTACCTTAACTCACAATTTTTTATTTTTTATTTTTACTCTACAAACTAAACGGTTGAATAACATGCACATATATCAATTAGGTGAGTTGGTCACCTTAATGTCTCTTGGGATGTGAGACTCACACGTGAGTCAAGACATATGGCAATGAGGTAGCGAGTGAGTGAATGTGTAAGGTGAGTGCAAAACTCTCCTTGCCGTCTAGTCTAAGGTAGTTACTTTTGAAGGCTATAGGGCATTACTTAACATTAATAATAGAGACAATTTTTTAACTGAACCCTTTTTCCTACTTAAATACAAATAGGACGAAGCACTTTTATATTATCAAAATAAACTAAGTGTGCCCCTCACCTATTAAAAATAAAATAGGCGCACCTATAGGAAGTGTGCCCCTTACCTCTTGTGCACCCTCTCCGAGAGAGAGAGAGAGAGAGAGAGAGAGAGAGAGAGAGAGAGAGAGAGAGAGAGAGAGAGAGAGAGAGAGAGAGATAAAAAAAATAAAATAAAAAAAATAAAAAAAGGTAAAAAGGAAGAAGGAACCGGGCACACCAGGCAAGACACACACATATAGTAAGAGCAAGCCCATTCATAACGGGGTAACGCCCGTTAATAGGCAAATAACGCCGTTATCGGCTTTACCCCCTTTGAAGTTATGTTTTTTCACGCCGTTGGTCCTCTTGCGTTACCCAACCAACGCGCGTTAAGGCGCAGAAAAAAAAATCAAAATTTTTTCATTTATAGTCCCTCTAACGGCTACTAGCCGTTAAGTTTTAAATAAAAATTCAAAAAACACCCCTAACGGCTACATTTTATATAAAAAAAAATCAAAAACCTTTTTTTTTACCACTATAAATACACAATTAAAACACCATTTTTTTTCACACTTCCACTACTAAATCCTCTCAATACTCTCAATCTTTCAACTTCAATTAACTGCAAAAAATACGATGTCGGGAGGCAACGACCATACTTTTTTCAATCTTCTCGGTGGTGGGTGGAATCCCTCAAACCCGAGTTCTTCATCTAACCCGAACGAGGGTTCATCTTCAAACCCCAACACACTAGGCTTCTCGAGCCAAGAAATGTATCACAACATCAAACACTTCTGTATTGGCAACAACAAAACCAACAAAATACCCAATTAAACTCCAGCTTTCAAAATCTACAATTCACACAACAGTCACAACAATCACAAACTGAAACACAAGATGTTCCTGACACACCCACGTCTCCTCCAAAAAAAGGAAAAGGTCGTATTAAGCGAAAATCAAAGAAATCCAAAGACCCCGAGCCCGAACCAATTGATTCTGATGAAGAGGAGGTTGTCGTTACTGCGTGTTGGAATTCAGCAGAGGAAGCATTACTTGCAAGGTGTTACATAGCTGTTTCGGAGGATCCGAGAGTTGGAAAGTGCTAACCCAGAGATACGTTTTGGTATCGGGTCAGAAATGAGTTCAATAAAAACAACTTTCAACGGCGCACCAAGGACATGATGTCAAGCAAATGGAAAATGTTGAACGACATATGCACAAAGTTCAACACTTGTTACTTACGTGCGCAACGGGAACAACGAAGCGGGGAAAGTGAGGTGGATGTGATAAAATGGGCAAAGCAATGGTATCGTGAGGAATCCAAAGGAGCACCGTTTGGTCTGGATGACGCTTGGGAGGTTTTGCGTCATTATAAGAAATGGGACACGCCGGCACAGGTTGATTTAACCGGCGATGTGCCAAGCCAAATAAACGAGGCTTTGTTTGGTAATGATGAACAACCAAACCCCATGGGAAAGAAACGTGCTACCAAGAAAGCAAGATCCGAGACTACAACAAGTACTGGGGGAACAAGCACTGGAGGAACGAGCTCGTCAGCTTATTTCATAGAAACTATGGCAAACGAGTTTCGTATGAAACGAGAAGTCTCCGAAGCGGCGTATCGGGCCCAGCAGGAAAGATATCTCACATTAACAAGGTTGGATAAGATAAAGTTTTTGATGACGCCTACTGAGGGGCAAGATCCAATGGTCGTAGAGTGGATCAATGACGAAAAATATCGAATCATCAAAAAATATAACTTGAAACCTCGTCAGTAGATCGTATTCTCGTCATTTCCTTTAATTTGTTGTAACGTTTTATTTGCAGTGTGTTTTTTTTATTTCGTTGTAATTTTTTTTAATCTCGTATTGTAATATGTTTTCAATTTTAATGAAATGTTTGTTTTAGTTTAATAAATGAATTGTTTGTTTTAGTTTAGGGGTTGAAATTGAAAATATGAAATGTTTTTGGTGTTATTGATGTTATTGGGATGTTATGGTTGTGGGTGTTTTTTGGGGATGTTAATGTTAAATGTTAAAGCCGATGTGGCGCTGACGTGGACGGTGTTATTGGTGTTATGGTGTTATGAATGGGCTTGCTCTAACAAGTGCCCCTCACAATAAAGACATCATTTTTATTTATTGTTTGTTGAGGTTCACTTCTCTTCATAAAGTTACATCATTTAAGACTTTGTTAGTTGGCAAAGTTAAGACACAAGACATTTCGACTTCTCTTCAGAAATTTACATCATTCTGGGCTTCGGTAGTTGGCAAAGTTAAAACACAAACATGTTGACTTCTCTTCAGAAAGTTACATCATTCTGGACTCCGGTAGTTGGCAAAGTTAAGACACATGACATGTCGACTTCTCTTCATAAAGTTACATCATTTAAGACTTTGTTAGTTGGAAAAGTTAAGACACAAGACAGTTCGACTTCTCTTCATAAATTTACATCATTCTGGACTTCGGTAGTTGGCAAAGTTAAGACACAAGACATGTCAACATCTCTTCAGAAAGTTACATCATTATGGACTCCGGTAGTTGGCAAAGTTAAGACACATGACATGTCTACTTCTCTTCAGAAGTTACATCATTGTGGACTTCGGTAGTTGGAAAAGTTAAGACACAAGACATGTCGACTTCTCTTCAGAAAGTTACATCATTTTGGATTTTGCTAGTTGGCTAGTTGTTTAAATGGTTCGATAGTTTTGATGAGAAAGAGAGAATCTTTTATAGAAATTAAAAATGCGCTTATAAATCTGGGTAAGTAAAAGAAAGTAAATGAGTGTACTTTAAAGGTGATATACTTTAATGAGGTACTGTGTGCCTTTGGGTGTTGTGTTTAACTTTTGGTTCAAGTAAAGTAATTGTAGCCATTTATTTTGAGTGCATTAATAGATGAGTTAAAATGGATATAGGTAAGTAGGTACATGCATTTATCCATTTATTACATGGGAGCTATTGTTTACACCCCTCATAAAAAATGTTCTTCTCCAGATGCATACTGACACGCAATATTATAATATAGTAGGACCCATTTAAATAAATATATTATCAAATGACTCAAATTTAAATATAATGTCTCTTTCAACAAAAAAAGAGGGTTCATTTGACTTTTGAAGGATGGTCCAGTAGAAGAATGATGACTTTTTGTGTTTTTACAGAAATTGAACGGACTGACAAATTTATTGTTCAACTTTTATCGTTTTTCTTTTCTCATAATTTGTCCCTTGTTTGACGAAAATAGCCCGTTGCCGGTGAAATTCAATAGTGGGTTATAAGTTAAAAGACTATTGTGTTACTTTCTAAAAGGTTCTTTGTAAGTAACGAAAAGGCGAGGAGGAGGATTGTAAATGGCTGCCTACTTTTCTTTTATTTAATAAAAAAATTGAATTAGTTTTACGTTGTACATACTAGTATCTGTTAAATTTTTTTTATAAGTTCATGTTTTGTTAAATTAGTTTTGGAAGTGCAATATTCTACCAAAAAACGTAATTTATCCATTAAGTGTTTAATTGTAAGTGTTTTGAAGTCTATCGTATTAAATGCATTTAAGAACGTAGTAAATGTGTATTGTCAGTGTTGTGAAGTCTATTGTTGTGTTGTGAAGTCTATCACTACATTTAAGTTTCTATTGCTATATTTGTGTTTTCAACTTTTAACAATTGAGTTGTAACATTTAAGTTTTTTTTTCTAAATGTTGTGAAGTATGTTGTTAACATTAATTTTCTTTTGCTATATTTGTGTTGCTACTTTTAACATTGCAATTGGGGACACATGTATAGAATTACAACATTAATGAAGGGTTGTTTTCAAAGAGTACAGTACCTCGTAGGCTTATATTGGCGCCAATTTTTACATATATTTTCCCTCCTTTTTTTTCCTCCATGGTTTACAAAGTATACTACTGTATTAAATACAATACTTTTGTCATTCTTTTAAAATATATCACTATTGTCATTATTTTAAATTAACATATCAACGTATTACTTTTTGAACTTGAAGACTATGAAGTTGAGTAAATTAAGATTTCATGATAATAATAGTTGAGTAAATTAACATATCAACGTATTACTTTTGTCATTCTTTTAAATTAACATATCAACGTATTTATACTTGTGACTATAGTTTGTTCTTAAGTTTATGACATTACTTTATACTGATATCAAGTTCCCAACTTAAAAATAAGGGGGCGTTTGGTTCATTGGAATTCGTCGTAATCTATTGTAATTGTAATCTGAATTACATTACAATCCTGTTTGGTTGGCAGGATGGATGTAATTGTAATTGAGATTACATTACAGTGCTTGTTTGGTTTGTAAGGAAATGTAATTGGATTACAACCAATTACGTCAAGTGATGTAATTCAGATTACATAGCAACTTTGATGGAATGTGTTGAATTACGTTGTAATTCAGATTTTTACAAGTTAAATATCAGTATTTATCTTTTATCGTTATTATAATAATTATTAATATATTATTTAATTTAAAAAAAAAAAATAATAATAATAATAATAATAATAGTAATTAATATTATTTATTATTATTATTATTATTGATTATTATTGTTATTATTATTATTATAATTATTAATATTATTATTTATAATTTATTATTATTATTATTATTATTATTATTATTATTATTATTATTATTATTATTATTATTATTATTATTTTATTATAATCATCACTTCATTAGAAAATCATAGGAAATTACAAGAAATTAGTGGGGAGCCGTGAGACTAACTGGGCCCCCACTCCTCTAGCAATAACAAAAAAATCCTACTAAAAATATAGTTGGCACCACGCGCGCCAATATCTTGAGTGACCGAGAATCTTTGGATTCGCTTCAGCAGGTTCACCGCCTCCTTCTCGAGTTCACCAAAAGAAGAGAAAGAGAAGGGGATGAACCTATATCCAATATCAGCGCATTTGGTTGCGTACTTGACACGTTTGCGCTGTGCAGCTTCAATCACGGCACGCCCTGCCACAAAGTCAATCATACCAGTTTGCGTCAAGGGCGATGACCCAGTAAGATCAACACACACATCAAGGCCTCTCTCCCACGAGTAAAGTAACAAGTTAGCTGGGCGTAGTTGTTTGTCCCTCTCTCCGCAGAGCCCGATATCATCTTCTTTACGAGCCGAAACCCCTACCCGAGAACAGATGTCAGCGAGAGTATCACGCACCGCATTATGTCGATGTTTAATACCAATAATACCCGCGCATGATACAGCATGATCCCCATAAATATCACCCGTAAAAACCTTGGAACAAGCAGAGCACGGCATCTGAGTGGAGAAAAGGGGGACACCTAGACGATAGCATAAGACACACCGGTAGGTTTTAGCATTCATAGTCTGCCCCAGCCCAACTATCGGAACTACTCTGAGCCAGTCTGAGGTATGGTCTTCCATTTGTGACCTCCATAAGGCCATCTGTCTAGCAGACAAGCAGAAGGTGGATTCAACCTCTTTGGTGACACGTGTGAAATATAAATCTGCCAATTTCTTCATGAGTTTGGGGGCAGCAATCTCACAAGAGCTACCCAAAAGGTCGGTCTCCATTTTATCGTTAAAAACATGCAAGGCATCGACATAATGTGGTGCGTGATACTCTCGCTATTATTATTATTATTATTATTATTATTATTATTATTATTATTATTATTATTATTATTAATATTATTATTATTATTATTATTATTATTATTATTATTATATTATTATTTATTCATTATTATTATTATTATTATTATTATTATTATTATTATTATTATTATTATTATTATAATATTATTATTATTATTTATTATTATTATTGTTATTTATTATTATTATTATTGTTATTATTATTATATTATTATTGTATTTTATTATTATTATTATTATTTTTATTCTTATTGTTATTATTATTATTATTATTATTATTATTTATTAATTATTTTTATTATTATTATTATTTTTTATTTTAATATTATTATTATTATTATTATTTTATTATTTTTTATTAATTATTATTCTTATTATATATTATTATTTTCATTATTATTATTTTATTATTATTTTTAAAATATTATTTTATTAAGTTTTTAAGTTTTATAAAAAAAAAGTTGAATTACATTACATTACGAGTCAACCAAACACATCAACAGATTTCATCAATTACAATTACAACACATTACAATTACAACACATTCGAATTCTTTGAATTACAATTACATCAAATTACAATTCCTTCCAAAGATTACAATTCCTTCAAAAACATTCTGTGAACCAAACGGCCCCTAAGTGTTTGTCACAGAGGTTAATCCTTGTTTGATTTCTTTTTCTCAATGTGTGTTATTGATAAGTGAATGTTTATAAGATAATCAGTTAAAATTGTTAATTAAAATTCAATACTCCTAATTGCGTTAGATTTTTCGCCTTTAATGACCCGACCCGACTTGTTTCAAATGACTCGACCCGACATGTTATCCAACGATTTTTTTTAACCAACGCCCCCCGTGATCACTTTTCATGGCTCCGCCACTGGCTACTATGTATTTCACGAAACAAGTTTAGCTTTACAAATTATTCTCTAACTTTTTATTATTATTGAAACAAAGAATTTTGTATGAAGATAGTTTGGAAATGTGGATGTACGTGTGTGCATGTGTAAATGAAAAATAAGATCGAAGTGATAGGAGGGAAAATCAAAAGATGAGAATTTTTATTTATTTGGCGTCATAAAAGGGACTAGTGTTTCATTTTTTCACTCCAATTTACTAAAAAATCTTCTAATGATCGGGAATGATTGAGACTAATGATTGCACTCATGATTAATATGATTGGTAGTGTTTGATGGTGTGTAGATACAAGATTACTAGAGTGTAAACCTACATTACCGTATATATAATGTTGCTTGAGTTCCAACCACGCCTTAACCGCTTAACCGTTGTTAAGTCTTCAACAACATGGTTAATACATATGTTTTACAATGTTGTGGAAGACTAATATGCGGTTAAGGTGTGGCCGAAAGGAGTGTTCGTGTGGAGACTGCTACTAGGAAGGTTTCCGGTTCGGGTCGAGTTAGATAAAAGAAGCCTTGATCTTGGTTCTAACTTCGGTTTGAAAGCATAAGGCACTGACCATATCGGTTTATAACATCTAGAGTATTTAGTTAGAGACCTTCACAAGCTGTATAACGTATAACCAAAAAATTTCTGACCCGACTTCTCTAATTAATCACAACTTTGAAAAACATCATGTAAATATTATTATTATTGCTTTGATATTATGCAAGTTTCCTAACAATTTTTTATTTTTAACTAGCATTGGTTTGTTTCTTAACAATATGATGATGCTACTGGCCTTTTGTCCGAATCTTATGTGGAGTGGGCGGAAAGTCAGGGTTTGAACCTTTTTCTCAATAGTTTCGTTGATGATGAATCAGTTGTAAGTGTTTATTTCATACTTTGCTACTTTTTACTATTCTGCATTTTTATCGGCTTAGAAAGCTTAGAAATCTAAGAATTAGTGACTGTTTAGTAGTCGCCTATCGTTTAACACTAAACGTGTACATGGAATGCACACACTACATGAGATGTACAAAGTAGGATTCTGTATGGTGTCACTTGATTTTACTTCCAAATAATACACGGGTACAAATAAGCTTACAATACATTAGGCCATTAGGGAGTTCAGTTGTATGCTAAGTACAAAGAAATATGTAAAAAGGCGATGGAAAAACTACTATGCAGGCCCAAAAAGACAACACCCACTGGATGTTTATTGGGCCAAACAATGGGCTGAAGTGCAGTGTAGGGCAAACCAATCACGTGGCAAGGATTAAACGACGTCCATGGGCACTGTTTTGTGTCCGTAAATAATATATGGATTTGTCTAACATGTGCCTTAAGGCACATGTTAAGCACATAAAAAGGACACCGGTTCCAACAGAAAAGGACACAGGGATCCACAGAAACTACAATTTTTGTGGATTCCTGTGTCCTTTTCTGTAGGACCCGGTATCCTTTTTATGTGCTTAACATGTGCTCTTAGGGCACAATTTAGAAAAATCCATTATATATATAGTAATGAGAAGAAATTAAAAACATATCATGTGTGTGTTGTTCATGGTAAAACCATATGTTTTGTTTTTGGTAGTCAAAGTTTGATACATAACCTAACAAAAAGCTTATACTCTAACAAATTTCAAATTAAATTCAGAAATCATTTAATTGGTATTGATGAAGCTAAACGACAATATCTAAATTCAACATCACGTATAAAGAAGAATACAAAAGGATGGCAAAAGCGATTTTATTTAAACAAGTACATAATTTGTGTGAGAGATGGAATGTAATCTCCGATCCTTCCTCCCTAACATGGTTGTTGCATAGCTCAACGACTATTTTTCATTTTCTTCATTTCCAAATCGCATACGCTAACCAACTCATGGAGAGGGGGGGGGGGGGGGGGGGGGGGGTTGGTGTCGTAGCTTGGAACTGACGACGCCACTTTAGTTGCCACTTGGACGACGTGAGCCATGATACCTAACGAACAGACCTTATTCGGTTCGGTTTTGAATTTGAAAGGTTTTACTCGGTTCACGGTTTACCCTTAATCGGTTTTCGGATCGATTTAGGTTTGTTCGGGTCGGGTTTGACCCGCAGCTCAGCCCTGTTCAAATCTATGTATAGCAAGCAAGAAAGATGTTTTGGTCTCTTTTTCTAACCGACCAAAACTTTTTCTTCTCATTTACATTATTTTTGTTTCAAAACATATATCTTAGAGACTGGTTCGGGTCGGTTCGGTTTGGGTAGTTCTAACCGAATAGTTGTGTTTTGAATCGAAACGAACCGAACCGAGTAAAACTAAAATAATATAAAATCAAAAACTGAATAGAATAAAGTCGATTCGATTAGGCCCGGTTCGCCTTGGTTTGTCGGGTTTGTTCGATTTTCGGTTAATTTTGCTTAGCCTTAAATTTGAACCACTAATTGAACTTTTATTTAATCACGTGAGTAACAGGTGACCAGAGACGGACTTGTCAAGTCAGGTGAGCACACCAGGGTAACAAGATTTGTGTTTTATTTTCAACTAAGGGGGTGTTTTGTGTGTTTTCTTCAAAACATGAGACTCTCATGCTACTAGTCACACATATATGATCGAAATTCCATATAAATAATCCCAGTAATCTTATCAAAAGTTCAAAACTCACACACTAACAATTTGTTTTTCCAAACAAACATTTGTCCAATCCACTAGCTGTTACTAGTCAGTCTCTAATCTTAAAAAATAAAACACCAGCAGTAGCACTTGGTTGTATTTCATTTAAAACTTGGCTTGTTACATAAAGTTATCTAGTATATCGACTACGACAACTTGCCACCAGCATGGCGCTTTTTTCGTCTTGACAAAAGTGGGTTAGACTACGTTCATAATATTCGAAACAGGATGAATTCAAACAGTCTCACGATCCCTTTCACTTGAATATCATTGAGGATTATTTTACAGTTAGTTCATATTCTTAACTTAATTTATTTACTGGTTTTTTTATATGATGCTTATCTAAGTCTATGTTAATGTAGCACTGAATTTTATTCGGATTTTGTATAGAAAATATGAATAAATTGATATGAGATATGAGATCTGACAGTTTTATTTGGAAGTTAACGTGCTGTTTGGGCAGTTTTCAAGTTAGACATTTTTAGGGTTAGTGTTTAGTATCTAATTTAGTGTTAAATCTCGTTTTTTGTATTGTATGATTTTTTATGACACTGTGAACTATTTATTTATGCAATCATGCTGATTTTATTAAATAAAATCATCCTACACAATAGCAATTTACATGCACGAGTACTTGCTTTTTTGGGTTTAGTTTGTAATGATGTAGATAGATATGATATAGTTGTAATATGTGGTTTTCATAAGCTGTTTGCTCTTTTTTGATGTTGTTAAATGAGGTAATGTAAGTGAGTACCAAATATGTTACCAAATGTTTATCTTCATATCTGTATCTTCAAATCTTAACTGATCTTCAAGTTTATATTCTTAGTCTTAAGGACCACCATTACATCTACAAAATCCAATTTATACATTGAATTAACCATAAACTAAAATGTGGGTATCAAAGTCAGATCTGATGTGAGATTCTATACTTTAGTACTTCAAACTATTTTACATTGATCTCTGTACATAATAGTGTTTCAAGGGTTTATTAGATTGAAAATTGTTAGCTATTTATTTAGCAATTTAATTTGTATGGAAGTTAAAAACTAGCGAATGAATTTGTTAAACATCGTAGTTGAATTAGTTTTACTTTGTACATACTAGTATCTATTAAATTTTTTTATAGGTGCATGTTTTGTTAAATTAGTTTTGGAAGTGCAATATTCTACCAAAAAACGTAATTTATCCATTAATATAACGTAGTAAATGTTTATTGTAAGTGTTTTGAAGTCTATCGTATTAAATGCATTTAAGAACGTAGTAAATGTATATTGTCAGTGTTGTGAAGTCTATTGTTGTGCTGTGAAGTCTATCACTACATTTAAGTTTCAATTGGCATATTTGTGTTTTCAACTTTTAACAATTGAGTTGTAACATTTAAGTTTTTTTTTGCTACATATAATGTGTTGTCAAATGTTGTGAAGTATGTTGTTGACATTAATTTTCTTTTGCTATATTTGTGTTGCTACTTTTAACATTGCAATTGGGGACACATGTATAGAATTACAACATTAATGAAGGGTTGTTTTCAAAGAGTACAGTACCTCGTAGGCTTATATTGGCGCCAATTTTTACATATATTTTCCCTCCTTTTTTTACCTCCATGGTTTACAAAGTATCTACTGTATTAAATACAATACTTTTGTCATTCTTTTAAAACATATCACTATTGTCATTCTTTTAAATTAACATATCAACGTATTACTTTTTGAACTTGAAGACTATGAAGTTGAGTAAATTAAGATTTCATGATAATAATAGTTGAGTAAATTAACATATCAACGTATTACTTTTGTCATTCTTTTAAATTAACATATCAACGTATTTATACTTGTGACTATAGTTTGTTCTTAAGTTTATGACATTACTTTATACTGATATCAAGTTCCCAACTTAAAAATAAGTGTTTGTCACACAGGTTAATCCTTGTTTGATTTCTTTTTCTCAATGTGTGTTATTGATAAGTGAATGTTTATAAGATAATCAGTTAAAATTGTCAATTAAAATTCAATACTCCTAATTGCGTTAGATTTTTCGCCTTTAATGACCCGACCCGACTTGTTTCAAATGACTCGACCCGACATGCTATCCAACGATTTTTTTTAACCAACGCCCCCCGTGATCACTTTTCATGGCTCCGCCACTGGCTACAATGTATTTCACGAAACAAGTTTAGCTTTACAAATTATTCTCTAACTTTTTATTATTATTGAAACAAAGTATTTTGTATGAAGATAGTTTGCAAATGTGGATGTACGTGTGTGCCTGTGTAAATGAAAAATAAGATCGAAGTGATAGGAGGGAAAATCAAAAGATGAGAATTTTTATTTATTTGGCGCCATAAAGGGGACTAGTGTTTCATTTTTTCACTCCAATTTACTAAAAAATCTTCTAATGATTGGGAATGATTGAGACTAATGATTGCACTCATGATTAATATGATTGGTAGTGTTTGATGGTGTGTAGATACAAGATTACTGGAGTGTAAACCTACATTGCCTATTATATACCTCAAGTAACAAAAAGAAGTAAAGGAGCTTTGCTTTAAAGTGCGCTTGGTTCAAGTAGTAATATGGTGTTACTGTGCTATATGGTGTAAGTGTACTTTGGTTCATTTTGGTAAAATGAATTAAATTGGTCTCTATCTCTTATGACCAAAAATGTTACGTAACATTTGTTTTGCCATCAAGTAATTTATAATGTATTGGTTTAGCTAGTGTATGCAAATTCATCCTTGGTGACATTATCTTCAATCTCTATAGCTTATAGCTTATGTACGTAGTTGAAAACGGAAACGATATCATTTATAACTCGTTGTTCTCTACATAGAAAAGATTACTAATGCTGATGACCAAATTCATAAGCAAACCAAGGTTTGTTTGTCAACTTTCATCCTTAACTTTGACTTTCAAGAGTCAAAACATTAAGAATTTGACCCTAAATATGTATATGGCATAACCAACAAAACAATTCCTTATAATACTTAAACTTACAGTAGATTATACCGAAATAGAAAATTTTCAACTTTTTTCACTACATTTTGGCTATGATGCAAAATTGCAGGAGGGAAAGAACGCAGAAATATTTTGGACATGATCAAGCATACCGGATTGCTCACACGCTTTGTTTTCCTTGTTGAAGGGTTACGATAAGTAATAAGTGTAACGACGACCGAGTCTTGTCCGGTTATTTATAGATGTTTTTGTAGAGGCAAATACTATCATGTTCCATCAAACTAGCATCCGAGCTTGCTATTTATATTATATTTAACTTGTGAAATACAATTGATTGAGGTGTGTGGTTATTTCACTCTTCTTAAACTTTGTGTTGTATGTGTTTTTGTGAGTGATAAATAATTTGATAGCAAATATTCGATGTTCAAATTTGATCAATATAAACAAGAAACTTTAGGCAAAACAGACAGGATATTTATTTTTAAGATTAAGCAAACACCTTTTACATGACATTTTTCAAATACCTCATATACATAATTACAACAATTAAAATTTACAAATTACAAAACCCAATACGTCATGTACATAATTAATAACCATCGATGCAAACAAGAAAAACCTCTCATACTCGAGCAAATCACGATTCAAACTACATATACGAGTAACAGCTTGAGATTTGATCTCGTCTTGCGCGGAGAGAGAAACTATTCAAAAAAAAACATAGAAATTAATTGATAAAAAGTCTTTAATAAAACTAGCCGGGTACCCGCGCACAGCGGCGGCGATAAGTATAGTTATATGTGTTTGCTTGGGATTCTTGGCATAAAGCGCCTTTTCTTATTTCTTTGTAATTTTTTTGCTCTAGCTCCTTGCTAGTTTTAATAAAATTTGCCATTCAAAAAAAAGTTATATGTGTTTGCTTACCCGTTTAGTGAATTCGTTTCACAACACTTCGAATGTATATGTGTTAGTTGTAAGTGTTTGTTTGGGTTACCCGTAACTTTCCCGTAGCTTTCCCGCGACATCATTATTACCGCATATAGAAATACCATCGCAATCTCTTACGCGTCAAACACTACCCAAAAAGTATATGATTTTGACGAATCAAGATTATATTGATTGAAATAAATGAAATAAAGGTTAAAGTTGTAAAAATTTGAATTAAAATAAAATAAACCCATTAAAAATAAAAAAACTAAAAACTCATAAAAATATATCAAAATGAATGTTGAATTAAAGAGCATAAAATTTTAGAAAATATGGTGAAATTAGATTATAAAAAAAATAAGTAGATAAAAAGATATTTTAATTTAAAAGTAAAGATGAATTTTTAGTTGAGAAATGACACATGTCATTTTATAATTGGAGCTCTTTATCTTAATTTTTAGTGGTTAGAAGTTAGGTTTGGAGTTTGTTAGAAGTTAGGCTTGGAGTTTGTTAAGAAGTGACACATGTCATCTCATGATTGAAGCTCCTTATATTAATTTTTGGTTAGAAAAACTCTTTCCATAATAAGCAAGTAAAAAAGTCTGAATTTTTAAGCCTTCTAATTTTAGAAGGCTTAAATGCATTATAAAGTAGTATAGATAACAAACAAAATTAGCAAAACGAAAAGCTTAGAAGTAGAAACTCACCGGATGGACACTCACGATGTGAGCTAGAGCCAAATCAAGATTAGCAGATACCTCCGGGCATATCAAGCATTTGACTTCTGTCAAATTAGCAATGTCTTGAAACAATGCTTTAAAATCAAGCAACTCTTTTGATAGAACCAGTCCCTCCTGAAATGGAGGCATAAACTTATAATTGACAAGATTAAACAATCATCATCTCACTCTCACCATTCATTATACACACAATGATGCCATTCCTCACTATTATCTCATTCTGATCTGACTGTGGTACTCACATTTTAGTTTATGGTTAATTCAATGTATAAATTGGATTTTGTAGATGTAATGGTGGTCCTTAAGACTAAGAATATAAACTTGAAGATCAGTTAAGATTTGAAGATACAGATATGAAGATAAACATTTGGTGACAAAGTCTTGAGGGTTCAAGTTACATAATCCCCATTATCTAAATACTAAAGGGCTCAAGTTACATATTTGGTACTCACTTACATTACCTCATTTATCAACATCAAAAAAGAGCAAACACCTTATGAAAACCACATATGACAACTATATCATATCTATCTACATCATTACAAACTAAACCCAAACAAGCAAGTACTCATGCATGTAAATTGCTATTGTGTAGGATGATTATATTTTATAAAATCAGCATGATTGCATAAATAAGTAGTTCAATGTCATAAAAAAAAATCATGCAATACAAAAAACGAGACATCAAAAAAACAGGATGCTCTAACCTTAGACATGTCATGCTGACCACCTGAAAGACCCGCGCCATCCTGTAGAGAGAAAACAGACCAGTTAAATTAGCAACTCAAATAACATGCTTTAAAATCTAACATCTAAAGAACACTTGACATTTTCATAAGTAGGAAACTCGAGTTGCAACAACATAACAAAAACAAAAACTATTTTTTATGGAATTCGAGCTCGACTCTATTACAGCATATACACAATACTCATAAAAATGGCATGCCCCACCCTATTAATTGCCAGTTATTTATTGTCTTTAAAACAATTTAAAGAGAATAAAGAAACAATGTACCGTATAAAGGACATGTATTAGCATAACAAATAGCAATCATGATACAATCCAATGCCGGCCAAGAAAGTTAGGCAAGTATAGAAATAAGGCAGAAAAAAAGTGCAGGTTAAATAACATGTCAAACTGGGTCATCTTCTGATATGGGTTTGGCCGAGCTTTACTCACAAACACCATCTTATCTAGTGCTTATATAAACACTTATTGTGATTAATATTTTTACAATATAATGATCCAAATGCAAACAAAAGCAAGCTAATCAAAGTTTAAGTACATAGATTCACCATGTTGCTGCAATGTGGAAATAAAAAAACCACCTCAGTTCCCGTAATCAAGGAGAATTTAATTACAAATATACATTTCAAAGGGGATTTCACTACTTATGATAAACTCCTATAGCTCTTCTCCACATCACTTTCACCTAAGGTGGGCTCATGTATTAAAAATTGTGATAATAATATTAGTTAGTCATTTCAATGATCTTTGCCAAACACCCAAGTTCTTTTGTGAAGTCTGTGATGCAGAAAAGGGAACTTACCACAACTATTTTAAAGCATCCGTCGTTAAAGAAAAAAAGTGAATATCAGTTAGCATTTACTCTCATTTGAACCCATTAATATTATTCACAATTGTCACTTTTGAGTAACCAACATATTCTAACCAGCAAGTAAATGAATCATATTCTAACCGTGACAAGGGGGTTAGGTACACAAATTTATAAAAACCAAGTGTTCATATTAATATATGCAGTTCCTACTAAAAAAACTAAACACGGGCCGAAAACTGTAATTTGATACCTTAGGAGGAACCTCTTCAGCAGCAATCTGCTTCCCAATAGAAGCAGAACAAGCAAGCTTCACATTATCCCTAACAACCTCTTCAAGTACAACCTAACACGATTTAATACATAAACTATTAACGTTCGCCATGTGTACAAGATATTTGGCTTTTTTTTTATGGAGAGTGATATTTCCACGGATTACGGAAGGTTTTGATGCATCCACATAATTTTAATACAAAATTACAATTATGTCTCTAAAACTTAGTTAACCTAGTTCTTCAATTATATCCCCCAACACCCACTTACTTACGTTTCACTATTCCGACTTGTTTGTATCTACCCTAATTGCATCAAAAGTAACATTGCAATCGAGGAACTTTTTACTAGTATTGATTATAGAGATGTCTTAGAGACTCACTTTCAAACCTAAATCAGGCTGACCAAACCGACGAAACGAACCATCCCACTTGTCTTGATTGTCACCAATAGCAATATCATCTGAAGGATCCTGTAAGGAAACATAAAAATCCGATTATTTTGACATTAACTGAAAATGCGGTAAATAAGTTTAGAAGCTCACGTCATTATGCTCCTGTTGACCATCAAATAAGAATATAAACTGACCTTGAATATAGAATCATCATTAAGAATCGAGTGGTGAAGGGGATTGTAGACCTTTCTGATTTCATCCTGATTAAAAATTCAGCAAAATAATTAAAAACATAAATAAGATAGCAATAACATTACCCGGTGAATGAGGCGCAAATGATTAAGCATGGAAAGCTTATCAGAGAAGCGTTCTGAACAAAACGCACATGGTGATTCACATGTTTTGACATCGCTTGTTTCAAAAGAAGACATGATTAACTTGAGTGTGTGTGTGTGTGTGTTTTAGTGGATTTGAGATTGAAGTGTGTGTGTGTGTGTTTTTTGGCGGTTGAAAGATTGATTCGAGTGTGTGTGTGTTTTGGCGTTGAAAGATTGATTTATAAAATAAAATGAACTTGAAATTTTCGAAATCCTCCCGCCTAAACAGATTAAAAATTTCGAATCCGCGCTTTTGGATAATTTTTACAGGGATAGTAAAAAAGTAAAACTCTTTCAGGTCAAAGTAAAACTCTTTCAGGTCAAAATAAAATCTTAAAGGGTGTGCTTGGTTAAGGGTTATTGGAATGAAGGAATGGAATCAGGGGCGGTACCAGAAAAACTTTCAAGAGGGGGCAAAAGTTAAAAGTGGGTGTCAGTCGGGTCATGTCAGTAGCTTGACCTTTGTTGCAATAATGAAATCGATAGTATTTGTTTGCATGCGAGAACCAAAACTAAGAATTAATGATGATATGCACAATATTTAGCACATAATTGCTTATTCCGATCGATATTAAAACAAGTAGTTGAAGCAAAAATAAAAAGTTGGATAACAAAAATTCATTTAACGATAGAGTAGCACAAGAATCGAACATTATATCTCCACGAAAGTACAAATGTCCTTAACCACTTGACTGTTATGCAACTATTGGATAAATTCACAGTTATACTATTTACCCATTTATGGGAGCAAAATGGAATTCTCTTATCAAACGATATTACTCAAGTGAACCAACTGGCCTAGCCCAGTTGGCCACCGGGCTTCCTTGTGGAGCTTGGGGAGGGGTTTTCCCCGGGTTCGAACCTCGCAAGGGGTAATGAAAAACCTGGGTTTCCTCTTCGTGCGAAGCGTGAGTTCTAGGAGCCGTCGCCGTCTCGGAAGCTCCTAGGTGATTCGAGTCACGGGGCCTGCCCATTATGGATGGTATAACTCGGGGGTCGGATCACATTGCCTTTCTAAAAAAAAAATAATAATAATAAATAAATAAATAAATTATTACTCAAGTGAACTTTGTGGGGGCAGCTGCCCACACTGCCCCCATTGTGGTACCGCCTCTGAATGGAATGATTGTGGATGCACATTGTTTCAGCGGGTATGTAAAGTACAATTGGATTCTAAGATATCTGGCTTTTTTATACGAGGTAGGATTGGAGATTACATTCCATCTCTCACATAATTGATGTCCCTTGTTTTAAAAAAAGTTGCTTTTGCCATCCTTATGTATTCATCTTTATACATGATGTTTGAATTTAGATAGTCGTTTAGCTTCATCAATACCAATTAAATGATTCTTGGATTTAATTTGAAATTTGTTATAACCTTTTTGTTAGGTTATTTGTATCAAACTTTGACTACGAAAAACAAAACATATGGTTAACCATGATGAACAACACACACATGAGATACATAGATATGTTTTTAATTTCTTCCAAGTAAAAGAATACAGAAACATGGAGATAGTTTATGAACTTATGTTTATTCATAGTCTAAAGTCTTTGTTTTTTATTTGGTTTTGAGGTTTTCTTTGAGTTTTGCATACTTAAGTCTAAGAGGCCAATGGATTATCAGACCTATGATTTATGGGTTAATATACTCAAGTTAACGGGTTTATTATATGGGTTACTCAACGTTTAAAAAAGTGACATTCTTGTTACTACGAGGGTGGGCAACCGAATGATTTACCGGTTCCATTGTCCACGTCATCACTATAGTTTGAGATGTTACAAGCAAGTTACTATAGTTCACAGGGTTTATCAATAGGTTACTGAACTTTTAAAAAAAGTTACTATCCTTTATTATACATTTATGTATGTTTTATCTGTTTTCGTTTTTTTTAACGTTTTTCTCCATTTCCGTACGTTTTTATACGTTGTGTACGTTTTCTTTGTTGTCGTTTTTTTTTTTTACGTTTTTCTCCATTTTCGTACGTTTTTGTATATTTTCGTATGTTTTTTTACGTTTCTATCCATTTTTATACGTTTGTGTATGCATTTCTCTGTTGTCGTACATTTTTTTACGTTTTTGTACATTTTCGTACATTTTTGTATATATTTTTGTCCATTTTCGTACGTTTTTGTATGTATTTATCCATTTTTATATGTGTGTGTACGTTTTTCTCTATAACTTTTTTTACGTTTTCATACATTACTGTATGGTTTTGTACATTTTCGTTCATTTTCATACATTATCTTATGTTTTTGTACGTTTTCATACTATTTTTACGTTATTCTATACCTTTGTATGTTTTATACGTTTTTATGTTTTAAATGTTTTATACGTATGTATGTTTTATCCGCTTTTATACGTTTGTATGTTTTATATGTTCTATACGTTTTATCTTCTTTAATACGTATGTATATTTTATACGTTTTTACGTATAAAAATGTAAGAAAACGTATAACAACATCCAAAAACGTATAATAACATCCAAAAATATATAATAACGTATGAAAACATATCAAAACAAAAAATAACTTCCAAAAAAAGTCTAACAACCTCCAATTATGTAAAAAAAACATACAAATGTGTGCAAAATTGTAAAAAAAACTTGTAAAAACAGACAAAATGTAAAAGCATGTAAACGTATAATAACGTCCAAAAAGTTGTGGTAAAAAAAACTTATAAAAATATGCACAATTTTAGCAACTTATTTGTATATTAACTTAAATGTAAAAGAATGTAAACGTATAGTAACTTAAATTAACATTTTGGCAAACTTTAGTAATTTATTTTTATATTAACTCATTTTTTTAATATAAATGAAATCTAAAATATTTGCCACGTAGTATTATTACCGGTTATTCTAGGTTACCAAAACAAGAGTAACAAATATAACAGGTCACAATAAGTTGAGTAACCTGAATAGCAACAAAAAAACTTTAGTGACTTAAGACAAATTTTCTGTAAAATCTAGTAACTTTTGTGTATATTAACCTTATGATTTATTATCAAATGGATATTGGGGCGCAACATAAAGATAGAAAAACACCAAAAGAAATCACTAAAGTGAACACCAAACAAAAATGGTCTATAGGACATAAGGAGTTACACCTACTTAAATTCTTGTACTTACTTTATTATAATCTGTTAAGTTATGTTTGCCAAATAAATATTACTTTTTAATTAACTTATTTTTTGAGAAAATAATCATAATCTCTTCATAACCTCATGTGTTAAACATCCCCTTAAGACACATAGTTTAATATCATAGCAATATAATTAATAAATATCTTAGAGATTCACTTTCAAACCAAGATCGACCTGACCAAACCTAACGCCAGGGACGAAGCTTGAAACATTTTATTGGAGGGGCCAAACATTAACTTATTAATTTTAGAGGGGCCAAATTGTTAATTAGCATTTTTTTACACTAGCACAATACATGATATACATTAAGGACAAAAAAGTTTGGGGGGGCCAAGGCCCACTCCTGCCCTATATAAGATTCGTCCTTGCCTAACGCCCGAGAATCGATAATTATGAGACGGATCTTGTAAAGAAACAAAAATAGAAATTAAATAAAACTAAAATCATTACGGACATAGTAGTTGTATAGTAATAAT
Organism: Chrysanthemum seticuspe; assembly: GCA_019973895.1. Classification (NCBI taxonomy): domain Eukaryota; kingdom Viridiplantae; phylum Streptophyta; class Magnoliopsida; order Asterales; family Asteraceae; genus Chrysanthemum; species Chrysanthemum seticuspe. Next base: position 6,072,385 of record BPTQ01000004.1, on the reverse strand, counting down.
TCAAAATAAAAATTACCACTATCAAATTAACAAATTACTATATCAACTACCAACAATACGAGTAAAAACAACATCTTTGATCTTGTTTGTTCCTACTCAAAACTATAATATCAAAAGCACGTATACAAACAACATCACCTCATATACAATCAAAACATAATAAAATTTGTATATAGGTTCAAACACACAATGTCAAATAAACGAAAACACAAAACTAGCTAATCATAGATATGCTAATAATCATCTATGTATGTCATATTTCCTTCTATTTTTTTACTACGGTTTGTAATTTGCTTATTTTGAATGATAAAAGATTGTTCGTAAGTTGGTGAAGGACTCACATAAACACATTAAACAATAGAATAAACGAGACATCAAAAAAGGGAAAAAAAACACGGGGCGTGCCTGTGTATCCGAAGGTTTCAATGTTCACAAGTACGTCATCGGCACCAGGAACAACCACGGTGTCGCTAAAAGAGTCCAAGTCAGTAGACCAGACTCGACTGCATCTGAATAAAGAAATAGAGAAGATGATTAACATATCGTACAATAGAGCATGATTAAGCAGTAGCAGACACTAACTAGATGGTTATATATTTGCCACAAACACATAACAACTTAGATTAAAGCATCTTTTAACTTGATGTATTATATGCACAAAATTGCAATTTTAACTATTTTTCCATTTAGCAAAAATGCTAAGAAAAAAATTACATTAGGGTGATAATATTCACCAAAAAAAAAAGGAATAACTAACCTGTGTTGAAATTTATGAAAGTAGTCTAAGCCACCGGTAACACTTTTGTCTAGATGAAAAAAGCGGCATGTCGGTGGCAAATTGTCGTAGTCGATATAGTACATAACCATGTTTATGTAACCTATTTAGGTGAATCTGCCCGGTTAAATTGTTGGATATTTAGGGTTTCAGATCATCAACCTTTTGTATCAAGAAATTAAGGACCGAGCAAACAAAAACTTACCCGAAGCCTTTTGTTGTTAGAAAGAAATGAAGAAAGATAGGTGAGTTTTTTGTGTGTAGTAGTTGGTGGCTGCAAGTTATGTGTGATGGCTGCAAGCTATGTGTGAGTGTTTAGGTGAAAGTGTATAATGTTGTAAAGGGTTGCCGAAAGTGTATATACAAGTGCATGCACTACAACATTCACTGGCTACCCCAGCGACAAATGGGGGATTCCCCAGCGACATGTCGCTGGGGAAAGGTATCCCCAGCGACATGTCGCTGGGGAATCCTAGCTGGGGAAGTCTCGTAAGGGATTGTATCCCCAGCGACAATCCCCGGCGACGACGTGGGTCCCACTCAATTTTTAGTCAAAGAAGCAGTGCCACTGTGGCACATTATCCCCAGCGACATGTCGCTGGGGAATAGTCGAATTAAGCAAAATGATTAAGACACTAATTATATTGATTAAGTATCCCCGGCGACATGTCGCTGGGGATACTATGGTTACTTGTTGACAAGTCAACGAGTTAGCCTACTATCCCCGGCGACATGTCGCTGGGGAAACTTGGTTTTCTCGTTGACTTGTCAACGTTTAGCGTGTGTTATCCCCGGCGACATATCGCTGGGGAAACTTGGTTTTCTCGTTGACTTGTCAACGTTTAGCGTGTGTTATCCCCGGCGACATGTCGCCGGGGAAAGGTCTGCATTTTTTTTTTAATGCAGCCTGCAGTGCAGGCGATTTCCAGATTTTTTCCGGAATTTTTCCGGAAAAAATCTACCAAATAAACCTGTACCAAAACCTGTATAGACTCGCCACAACTTGTACCAAAACACAAATACCATATAACGGATCAACGCAATACAAATAGATCACAACTTTTACATAAACACGACTCAAAAGTCAATATGTGCATTGATAGATAGGGAAACAAGTGTTTAAAAGGCGCCAAGATGAACCTAATAATATATAACACAACTACCTAAAGTACCAATGTAGCATACTAATAATATATAACACAACTAGCTAAAGCTAGTACCAATGTAACATACTAATAATATATACACAACTACCTCTCGCCGTTGTTATCCTCATCACCGCCATTCTCCTCGTCATCACCACACCCACCACTCCCGCTAGCACCACCCGAGTCATACTCCCTGAACATATCCGCGTATCTGTTGTCGCTTCTGAGGAGACTCATCATAAAGCTTACATCTTTGGTGACTTTCTCGGCGGGGGCGGGCATACTTGGCCTGGATGTGGCCCATGATGGCAATACGCGACCCACACCGGGAATATGCCCACGAAGCTTACCCCCTCTTGCCAACGCATTGATTTGATCCTCCGTGTATTCACCCGTGGCCTCAAGCTTTTTCATCTCGTCCTATGTAGTGACAAAAACACAAGATAGTAAATATATTAGTCGGGTTGCTACATTATTTCTCGATAATTCATTAAAGTGTGTTTTGAAACAAAACTTACATATATCCGGCGGTCCTCATCGTTAAGGAATACCCCATCAACAGTATGTGTTCACCAATAAGTGTCGATGAGTGACGGGTATTCATGAGTCTCTGATGCCTGCATCTGTACATACACACGCATATAAGATGAATAATTTTAAAAACGACAAATCACAACACACCAAAGCGTATAATCAGATATATATATATATATATATATATATATATATATATATATATATATATATATATATATATATATATATATATAATGTTTATTACCATATTATATATATGTATATATGCATGTAAAATAATTATAATGTTTATTACCATATTATCTCGAAGGCGAGTCAGCGACCGGGATCCCTGTCTAGATATGACCTTGCTCTTTTGCCGGTTAAGCCGATTTGTAGCGGCTCGAGAAATGTTCTTGGGATCATTCCAAAACTTAATGTACTCATCCCAATCACCCGCTGTAATTTCCTCGGGACGTGCCCGCCTAATCGCCTCCGCATCGTAATCCCCGGTGGTGGGGTCTACCTTCCAATGTTTGGCTTTGAAAGAAGCCTTGTTAGTATTGTAGGCTTTTTGCAGGTGCGAGTTTATGCCTTCGTAGATCTGGGGCCAGCGGGAGGAGTCGATGTGCGGCCTGAGGTCAAATAGGGTCTGCAATCATATACAACAAAACGAAAAGAGAGTTAGAGATATAATTTATATATTTATTTAAATTTGTTTATTTATTTATATGATATAAATAAATAAGCGAATTTAGATAAATATACACAATTAAATAAATGAACACGATAATGAAATAAACATAAAAGGATAACTGACCCCAATATCTGAAATGATTCCCGCCTTCTTCTCCTTCGGGACCTTGTCCCAAGAAGGGTAGTAAAACGGCACCTTCCTAACCACCTCCCCTATGTAGTTAGACCAATGCGCCGCATGGGGGCCGAGAGGGTTTAAGGTTTGTTTGTCACCCATCTCAAAAGTGATCGACACGGGACCTTTTTCGTCTACGATTGCCTTCAGCGAAAGGTTCCGGGTCTTGTCGCGGGTATTCAGCCTGCCCGCTGCCCTGCCGCCCAAATTGGGTTTTCGTTTACCTTTGCCTGCAAAATCAAGTTAGTGATAAAAGTCATAAATATGTATCAAATTTATGCTTGTATTACAATACTCCGGAAATTCTTACCTTTGTTAATGAAGCTTGCCCAGCAACCGGTGGGTACGCGGTCTGGAGGGGGACGATCCTCCCCGCCACCGTCACCGCCGTGGGACCGTGCAACATCTGTCGACATCTGTACAAGTACAATTAGCATAAGATATAGAAGTTCATGAACAAAATAATATAAGCATGCACACATCCAAATACATACACATCCAAATAAATATACACATTTAAACAATCCACAACAATTTCATTCATTCATTCAAATATATAAGTGTATTTTGCAAGTTACAACTCAAGATCAATCTTCTTCTTCACTAGAATAAACTTTCTCAACACCATCATCATCAACATTGATGAGGGCTTCAACATCAGAATCTGCTAAATCATGAGGAAGGGTGTCTTCATCAGCAATAATATCATCGTCTTCGTCAGGAACATCAATGATATCTGGCGGTGCGTCAACAACCGTTGATTGACCATCTATATGCAAGGTCGCATTATCCAAGTCATTCAAACTAGTAGAAAGTGGGAGATCAGATGAGTTGTCGAAATGTATAATATCAGGATCGTCCTCTACCACGATGACACCCCCGTCGGAAAACTTTTTATGATTAACATGTTCGACGACCTTCCGGTGGGGTTTGGTCTTATCTTCAAGGTAGAAGACTTGTTTGACTTGTGTTGCGAGAATTTATTGGTCATCTTTAAATGCCTCAGGCCTGCAGTCGACGATTTGTGTCATGTTGTTTCTAAAGACAAGTTTTTTGACTTTACGTCCTTCGTTGCTAGTGTCGAACCACTTAACTCGGAACAACGCAACTGTGAACAACAAATACTTAAACTCGAGGATTTCTTGAAGCTGACCATAATACATTTCTCCGTCACGGCCAGGCGAACAAATGCCGCTGTTTTGAGTTGTGCGATCTTCATCACGGTTGTGCACAACATACCTCACACCGTTGACTACGCAAGAGTTTACTGAGATTGGAGTCCATGATGGTCCATTAGCCAAAGCGAATAACTCGCTCGTTGTGCTAACCTCTAAGTCTTGGTCATTGTCTATGTGACGTTGACGGATCTATGAAGAAGACAGGATTAGCTAGATAGAGAACACAAAATATGATATTGTTATTTTTACAGTTAAGTAGACCAAATAAGTCTTAAGTTTACCTGCGACCCAAACCAGTCGGGGAATTCTTCTTGCATGTCTTTGTTAGGAAATAATCTGAAAAACGTTCATGGTATTAGAATAAGTCGTCGAAATGACAAGTTAAGAAAAAGAAGTTTCAAAATAAAAAAACGCGTACCTCTTGAACTGGGTCCGGTACGTGTCGATCTCAGGACTGTTGTGAAGTACATACCATTTCACTTTTTTAAACTCTTGGGCATCAAACCCAATAAATGACCGTAAACCAATCGTTTTACATACCGATCGAAACACCTGAAACTGACACGTTGGGGGAGGGGGGTCCACATTACGGTCGGGACGATTAAATTTCGTGGTAACATCCCGAAAATAATGAGAACTGAATGTAAATGCTTCTTCAGCAACATAACCCTCCGCAATCGAACCTTCCGGCTTAGCTTTATTGCGAACATAACCTTTTAGCTTCTTCATGTATCTTTCAAATGGATACATCCACCGGGGGCGAATAGGCCCGCCTTCAAGAGCCTCTATAGGTAAATGGATAACCAAGTGAACCATAATGTCAAAGAAAGCAGGAGGATATATGAGCTCAAGCTCGCACAGAATATCGACCACCTTGATCTGAGCTTTCAACATGTCATCCTCCATCAAAGTTGCAGAGCATATTTGCTTAAAAAAGGAACACAACTCAATTAATGGTTTTGCAATCTTATCGGGCAAGTAATTTTGAAGTCCGTAAGGAAGTAAACGTTGCATCATTATATGACAGTCATGAGACTTCAGGCCCGTTATATTGGTATCATTATCGGTCACTCTGTGCTTGAAGCATGATCCGAACCCATCTGGTAGTTTAGATCCTTTGATGTACTGACAAAACTTTTTTCGGTTCTCTGGTGTGAAAGAATACGCAGCCTGAGGCTTCAAGCACTTCCCGTTTTTGGTTTGGCCGAGCCACAAGCCATTTCGAATGCCCAACATTTGCAAGTCTTGTCTTGCCTTGACGGTGTCTTTAGATTTATCATTCATTAACAAAGTGTTCAAGATGGCCTCCAACACATTTTTTTCGATATGCATGATGTCTAAATTGTGTCTTAGTGAAAGAAAAGACCAATACTCAAGCTCGTAAAAAATAGACCGTTTAGTCCAGTTATGCTCGACAAGAAGATTGCGTTTTATCTTCACACCTCCATAACTCGGATGTTTACCCTTCACACGCGTTGGCAATCTATCAAGTTGAGCCAGGATTACATCCCGACCAAATTCTTCAGGAGGATCTGCGTTATCGGTTTGGCCATTGAATTCAAGTGAGCGTCTCCATTTATGGGGCTTCGTTAAGAATCTTTTGTGGCCAAAATAAACTGTTTTGCTTAACACACGAACAGATGGAGTGTCTTTATTACATGTAGGGCATGCCTTGTAACCTTGCCCACTCCACCCAGACAAACTACTTCGAGCAGGAAAATCATTGATGGTCCATAAAACCATCGCTCTCATATTAAACTTCTGGCCTGAGGCAACGTCTATAGTCTCGATACCTTTCTTGTCCCATAAATCCTTCAGGTCCTCAATCAAAGGCCTCAAGTAAACATCAATGTCCTTGCCCGGGGATTTAGGACCAGGAATTAACAACGTTAGCATAAAAGAACTCTCTTTCATACATAACCACGGAGGCAGATTGTATGTTGTCAATATCACCGGCCACATGTTGTAGGCCTGACTAAGGTTCCTAAACGGATTGAAACCATCAGCAGCCAACCCTAGTCGAACATTTCTTGGTTCTTTTGCAAAATCTGGATACTTTGTGTCAAATTTCTTCCATGCTCCACCATCAACCGGGTGTTGCATCTTACCGGGCTCCGTACACTTTCCAGTAGCATGCCAAATCATATCCTTTGCAGTGTGACTAGACTTGTACAAACGTTGTAGTCTAGGAATGATCGGAAAGTAACGCAACACCTTCTTAGGAACTTTCTTCCCCGGCGTGTTACTGTCTTTCCATCTACTCGTATTACAGACCGGACAAAAATCCAAATCTTTGTTCTTGTCTCCCCGAAATAAGCAGCAATCGTGTTCACAAGCATGTATCGACTCGTACCCTAACCCAATCGTTTTAAATGTCTTCTTTATTGAATAGTATGATGGTGGGAGCTTGAATCCTTTACTGATGGGAAATACATTTTGTAAAAACTCTAACATTTCATTAAATATAGAATCAGTCAATCTACCTTTAGCCTTAAAATAGGTAAACTTTGCCATAAAGTCTAATCGAGTCACATAGTCACAACCGGGGTACAGCTCCTCGTTGGCACTGGCATATAACTCTTCAAACTCGTTACGTGTAGCTTGAGTCGGTTCGTTACTTGTCTCACCAATATCTCCTTGAGTTGGTTCATTGTGTTCATTATTCGGAGGAATATAGCTAAGATCATTAATTAACGCTGTCATGTCACTCATCAGAGGCTGTCTTGTGTTATCTATTACTGGCGGTGGCATAGGTGGAGCCGGTTCACCGTGTTCCACCCATATTTTATAACGTGGGTCCCACCCTTCTCTCATAATGTGGTTTGAAAGGTTTTTGATGTGTACCCATAATATATTTCGACAAGACTTGCATGGACATCTTATTCTCCCGGCACTAGTCACTAACGACTTGCAATGATTGACGAATTTTTCAAGACCGAGAATAAATAATGGTTCATGACGCTGTAAAACTGTCCAAGTCTTATCATCGAATACCATAACTGCGTTTTAACGATACATTTAGTTATTATATGCAACTTAATTAAACACATTCAAACGAGGAATACCAGATGTTTTGTTCACCTAGTGCAACTATGGAAGGCAATTCTAACCCACTTTTGAATAATTTGTCTCATATATGAATGCGTATAACCGATTTACTATTTAAGAAAATTTCGGCAGCATTTCCCCTCAACTCCCCAAATATGTGTTTAAAGACATATTCGTAGGAGTAAAGGAGAAACACTGTCGAAATCATCTCAAATAGTAATCCAATTATACGCATTCATATCCTAAATGAGACAAAACATTCAAAAAGCAGTCCCAAACGGGGGACTTTCCGAAATTAATTTCTAATAAATTAATTTCGGACGGGTTTTCTATAGGATGATTAATTTTAGACGGGGATTTTCCAAAATTAATCACTAAAATCCTAAAACAACTAATTATTATAAACTATAAACGGCACATGTCAACAAATAATAACTATAAACTATAAACTACATATCATTTCACTTTTTTAACATACATACCATTATTTTAACATACATACCATTTCACTTTTTAACATACATACCATTTCACTTTTTTAACATACATATCATTTCACTTTTTTAACATACATACCATTATTTTAACATACATACCATTTCACTTTTTTCACCAAATAAAAACTATAAACTAACAAAATTTAAACAACTAATTATTATAATTATAAACGAGCACATTTCAAGGCAATTGAACTAATAATAACTATAAACTAACAAAATTTAAACAATAAACATTCCCCAGCGACATGAATAAACATTCCCCAGCGACATGTCACCCGGGATACCAAAAAGAGAAAAAAAAAATTATTACATACCTTGTCTAGCCTCCTCGTCGCCTACTGCCAAAAAAAAAAAAAAAAAAAAAAAAAAAAATTAACTTTCCAAGTTAACAACTTACAACAATAATAATCTGCAAAAATTATAACATACCTCGCTCTTGCTCCTCGTCGGTCCTCGTCGGCTACTGCCAAAAAAAAAAAAAAAAAAAAAACTTCACTTTTTTAATTAACAACAACTTACAACAATAATAATCTGCAAAAATCATAATATAATTAACTAATTTAGTTGAATAACATTTAAAATTTGTAAAACAAACCGTGTAACGTGTGGTGGTGGTGATGGTGGATGCGTTGGTGGTGATGGTGGATGCGGTGGTGGTGATGGTTGATGATTGTTTGTGAATGGTGATGGTTTTTGCTGCAGAAATCGCCACAGGAAGGTTTTTTTTTTTTTTTTTTTTCGTTTTCTGCAGTGAAAAAGATATCCAGATCTACTTTATGATAAAGTTTTTTCCCCGGCGACAATCCCCGGCGACATGTCGCTGGGGAAAGGTATAGTTTTTGTCGTTTAGCGTAAATGGCGCGATAACGAAAATTTTGGTGGGTACTTATCCTCGGAGACATGTCGCCGGGGAAAACTATTTAATTTTTATTTATTATAATCCCCAGCGACATGTCGCCGGGGAAAACTGTTTTTTTTTTTTTTTTTTTTTTTTTTTTTTTTTTTTTTTTTGGGGTAAAATTTAATTACTTTATGTTGTTAACGACTTCAAAAGAATACAATTTTATCTTTTATTTTTATTATAATCCTAAATATTTTCCTTTCTTTTAATATAAACTCGGGAACAAAAAGTTACCATTCGGCATCTTTATATTCTTATATGAGAGTTAGATTTACAATCTAGTAACGGGCTAGAGGAACAAGAACATATTACATCAAAATGTTGCATGCAATATTTACTTGGATCAAGAAGCCAAACGATGCATAGTTGAATGTGTTTTATAAATCTATGATTCACCGAAGAATAATTATGGTTACACATTAGACGTTCAACATCCGAGTCGGTATGTTATGGTTACACATTAGACGTTCAACGGATGAGTCGGTATGTTATGCTTACACATTAGACGTTCAACGAATGAGTCGGTATGTTATGGTTACACATTAGACGTTCAACGGATGAGTCCGTATGTTAGGGTTACACATTAGACGTTCAACATCCGAGTCGGTATGTTATGGTTACACATTAGACGTTCAACGGATGAGTCGGTATGTTATGCTTACACATTAGACGTTCAACGGATGAGTCGGTATGTTATGGTTACACATTGAACGTTCAACGGATGAGTCGATATGTTATGGTTACACATTGGACGTTCAACGGATGAGTCGGTATGTTATGCTTACACATTAGACGTTCAACGAATGAGTCGGTATGTTATGGTTACACATTAGACGTTCAACGGATGAGTCGATATGTTATGGTTACACATTGGACGTTCAACGGATGAGTCAGTATGTTAGGGTTACACATTAGACGTTCAACGGATGAGTCGGTATGTTATGGTTACACATTAGACGTTCAACGGATGAGTCCGTATGTTAGGGTTACACATTGGACGTTCAACGAATGAGTCGGTATGTTGTGGTTACACACTAGACGTTCAACGGATGAGTCGATATGTTATGGTTACACATTGGACGTTCAACGAATGAGTCGGTATGTTATGTTACACATTAGACGTTCAACGGATGAGTCGGTATGTTATGGTTACACATTAGACGTTCAACGGATGAGTCCGTATGTTAGGGTTACACATTAGACGTTCAACGGATGAGTCCGTATGTTAGGGTTACACATTAGACGTTCAACATCCGAGTCGGTATGTTATGGTTACACATTAGACGTTCAACGGATGGGTCGGTATGTTATGGTTACACATTGGACGTTCAACGGATGAGTCGGTATGTTATGGTTACACATTGAACGTTCAACGGATGAGTCGGTATGTTATGGTTACACATTGGACGTTCAACGGATGAGTCGATATGTTATGGTTACACATTGGACGTTCAACGGATGAGTCGATATGTTATGGTTACAATTTAGACGTTCAACGAATGAGTCGGTATGTTATGGTTACACATTAGACGTTCAACGGATGAGTCGATATGTTATGGTTACACATTGGACGTTCAACGGATGAGTCAGTATGTTAGGGTTACACATTAGACGTTCAACGGATGAGTCGGTATGTTATGGTTACACATTAGACGTTCAACGGATAAGTCGATATGTTATGGGTTGGACATTAGACGTTCAACGGATGAGTCGATATCTTAGGGTTGGACATTAGACGTTCAACGGATGAGTCGATATGTTATGGTTACACATTAGACGTTCAACGGATGAGTCGATATGTTATGGTTAGACATTAGACTTTGAACGGATGAGTCGTTATGTTATGGTATACGTATTATTATTATTATTATTATTATTATTATTATTATTCTTATTCTTATTCTTATTATTATTACCATTACTATTATTATTAATAAAGTCAAACGAAGTCAAACGGTATCCCCGGCGACATGTCGCTGGGGAAAAGTGCAAAATAAAATTTTAAAGTAATCAAAGTAACACTAATTACATATTTTAAATAATTAAATGAATCCCCGGCGACATGTCGCTGGGGAAACATGCAAAATAAAATTTTAAAGTAATAAAATTAACACTAATTACATATTTTAAATAATCAAATGAATCCCCGGCGACATGTCGCTGGGGAAAGGTAAGCGGGAAAAGTTCCCGCCACGTTGCACGATGAAATTTTCGGTCAAAATATAACAATGGTATCCCCGGCGACATGTCGCCGGAGAAAACCTCTCCATAATTTAGCTGACTTTTCTACGAGACTTTGTGCCACGTAGGATATATTTTTGTCGTTTACTGATGATTCCCCAGCGACACTTGTCGCCGGGGAAAACGACGATGAGGAAACTGGTAAATGTGGTAGTGATGCTCGTTGTTCAAGCCTAACCCATACACACTTTTCTCACATACACTAGAAAAATGTCTAAGATTTTTTTGTAAATAAGATAACTGCCCGTTAAGTTGTTCTCTTGGATATGTATTCTGCATGAATTGCATTAAGATCTTGCGACTTAAAATCTCAAATAAGTCAAAGTGGTTCCATTCTAGAGCAATTGATATAATGGAGAAATACAATATATGAAGTTATTGGTACAAATCAATTAAATATACATATCTCAAAATCTTAAATAAAAAAATAAAACATTAAACATACTAATTAATGTTATTTTTAAAACATTCATATAATGAAAAATACATGTTATTATACATATTATACAAACTAATAAAGCACACAAACCTTAATACATTTTATATGCTAACAAGTTGATGATATATATGATTTTGAAACTAGACCGGACCGGACCAACGGGTTAACTGGAATCCGGAGTTGCCGTCGGTTCGGCTAGCCAATAAAAGTCGTTCAAAAATGAAACGGAGAGGACCGGAACCTGTAAAAACGGGTGAACTGGATTAGACTCAGATCATTTATTTTTGTCTCCGATTAATCAGTTTGTCATTGTTTTTTGTTGTTACCTGAACTTTAATCACATGATAATCAACGCTGCAACGCACAAAAACCTTGCTAGTTATAATATTACTTTTCAATCTCAAGCCTTAAAAAGGCCGTTACCCATCATCTTGGTCAAAAATAGCTAAAGAGTATTGACTTATAGTCAAATAGTCAAACATTTGTAAAGGGTTCATAGAAAAGTCAAATAGCTAGAAAATTACTTAGTCAACTCATTTGTGAGAAATACTATGTTCATAAATTTAAAAATAAAAAAAAAATAAAAAATAAATCAAACAAATTGCTTTTCTTATACTTGTTTTGATTTAAACAAGTGATTTTGCCGCATCATCGTATGAAACTTTATTTGTAATTTTTTTATTGACATAGTATGCCTCTTATTAAAATATGTCGAGTACACTTTAAATTGCATATAAGAAGTTTCTTATGTTTAACATTTTGTTTAAATAAATATTAAAAAATACTCGTTGTAGACTTAAGGGCTATGTTTAAGAAAATGTTATACTTGGGTACATTTTTAAGAGGATAAAGCATTTCACATGTAAGATAGGTATATACACAAGTAAACTGAAGCCAGTTGGATAAAACCCGACCACACCCTTAAGTATGATACCCGTGCAAAGCTACAACGATATATAGTTCCGTACGGTAATTTGTTATTTTGGAGAATTCCGGCAGATGCCTATGAGCGCTTGTGATGTAAGAAAAGAGGTAGAGAGTAACATGTCACATTTTCATACGACACGACCGATAACATGTTTATTAACGCAACGTTCAACTTGAGCTGAGACATATATATCATCTTTGAAATATCTTGTAAGATATCATTCAACCTACTTTTTGGAATAAAATTATTGCAAAATTTTGTTAAATGCATGTCAAAACGAAAACATAATAAAAATTAACTTATAATTAATCAGAAAATGTTAATTCGTGTATAAAGGATACTATTTATTGTTGGTAAATATACTGGATCTTTTATAATCCCTCTTTTATGTGGATTTTGTAATTTTTACCAAAAATTAGACATCTCTTTTTATTAAAGTTGTGTCTTTAATCCTAAACCCTAAAAGAAACGATCCACATTCCCTTTCTGCTTCTACTTCATCATTCACGATATCAAACGAAAACCCAAAGTAAGTTTTTTTTTATATATATATAATTATGTATTTGTATGTATGTTATGCATGCATGTGTATGTACGTGTTTTTTGGTCAAATATATATGTTATGTTTTGGGTTTTATAGGTGCTTTATGCTTAATATAAGCTCATATCAATTGTTTGGTTAAGCTTATCATTTATAAGCCATATGCGCGCTCCTTATATAACATAAGCCTAAGCTCACAACATAAGCTTAGACAAACGTACACTCCCTTAGGCTTATTTGTTTTCGGGTAACCATAGTTACTGATCATTTAGCCGACTAATTCACCAGGTTTGAACGTAACCCACCGTCATATCGAATCAAACTGGGTAAAACACTCCTTGTTCACGAGGTTGGCGTAGCCACATGGGTTGTTTACACCTAGCAGGAATATAATTACACTTCTCTCACATTTGGCATGATGATATAGTGATGATAGTTACAAGACTTTTGCCACTAGGCTACAAGATAAAATTGTCATCAAGAGATAAAATAAGTTCATAAGCCCATGCTTAGTGTATGGATTAGCTTTGTTATAGCTAACTAGATAAAATAACCAAAAAGTGCGGGAACATCAAAACCTCTAATTGTTATACACCCTTGAATCAGCTCACTTCTACTTAATAAGCCACAAAATTTGAGGTTATTCCAAAACCCCCATCATATAAGCCAACCTTACGTGTTTAGGCTTATTTAAGCTATATAAACTAATAAGCCCATGTCCCCTAAAAAGAGCTTAAACAAACACTTCCTTAAGAAAACCAAAAAAACTCGAGCTTTTTTTAGGTCTATCACACTTTTTTTATAAGGTTTTTCAAAGTAATTTGAGCTTTTGGCTACATGTACACTTCTTGTTTAACTTATGCCTAGGATTAGTTTGCTTGGTGTACTCATACTATGAAAGCAGCCTTAAAATTTATATGTTCCTTTGACACCTTGCAGAGCGGCATTTATTTAAATCAACAAAGAACATCTTAGATGGAAGCAAAGCATATGGAAATTTCTTGTGAATCAATCACGCTTCCTAAACATCCATGGTTTGTTTCACAGAAAGTGGAAGACGAAAGAGACAACACCCAATTCCATATTTTCTACAACATTCATGACCCAATGTCTCATTATCGATGCCAAATCCCTGAGCTACTTGGAAAACGTATTCGAGGGTGTTTCCATGGCTGTTGGGCGGTACTCTCCTCCAACCATCCACGTGACGTCATTTGGTCTCTTTGGAACCCAATTACATCTAAGATCATTAACCTCCCTCCCTTGAATCATAGCGGATCAGAAGGGGATTGTGGTGATATAAGTGAATGTTGTTTGTCAGCCCCTCCCGAAGATCCCAATTCGGTTCTTTTGTTAATAAGAAACGCAAAACCCAATTTTGTGTACTTTAGGCTTGGGATCGATTCATACTTCCCGGACGCATGTAATAGCCAGGAGTTAAGATGGACCGAATCAACATATATAAACCAAATAAAAATCTTAACCGACTGCCATGGTTCACTACATTGCCTAACTTGCTGCAATGGTAAAGTATATGCTTACATCTATTTATTTCGCAGTCGTACTCGTGCTCGTACTCCACTTATCGTAGAGGTTAACATTGTGATTAATGATTGTGAAATCAAGAAACAAAGAGAAGTTGTGATAACTTTATCGCCAATATTGGAATTCGTTTGTCCTATAATCATTGACGGTCCCCGCATTTCACCTTTACTGAAAGGATCTTCTACAGAACTGTTCCTTGTTGTTTTAGGCTTAAAAGACGAGGGTAAAACTGTTGGTGCTGTGAATTTGTTGAAACTGAACATGAATAATACGAGGTGGGAAGAAATTGAAGACCTCAAAGACACTATATTATCCGTGGAACTTGATAATAATTCACCCCTTTTTTACAGCCCAGCAATTGCCTCATCTGAATTCGGGGGTTATATACATATTCTTGCTGACAAGGGAAAAATCATATACTCTTACCACGTCAAAGATAAAACCATCTCCTTCTCTTCTATTCCTTGTGTAGCAGGAACAAACCACGTGTCGGCGTGGACAATGCCTGAATGCACCAGGTATTATATTGCTTATTTGCTTTAATTGTATTTATTTACCTTTAATTTCCTTGATGAAAATCATATTCCATTTAGGTTAAAAGGTGATCGTGTGCTTGTTGATTGTAAACAAGAAAAAGAGAGCCACAAGGAGGATGAGAGGATCATTTTTCAAAACGGTGTTTTGAAAAAGAAGGAGTTTTGTGTTGGTGTTGAACGCCTTAAGCTGTCGCCTTAAGCTGTCGCCTTAAGCTGTCGCCTTAAGTTTGTGTTGGTTTCGACACATTTTGATGTCCACATGACCTTTCTACCACTTAAAACAGCAAAATTATTTTCGTCTTTAGAAAGCTTTAAAACTGGTGTTTAGCCTTTGGGAATTGCAGATGCTTTATTGGTAACCATGTGATTGTTAGCTTCAGGATTGCATAGGACCATTTCCGCACGTAGCTACTGGGAGAATTGTTACGACTAAAAAGAAATGCAAACTTGCCTCCTGCTCAGATTATATTTTGGTTAATACTAATGGAATTAGTTATGCTGATGCTATATACACTTGCAGAAGGAAGGTGGTAAGAAATAAGACATAGACAATGAATAAAAGACTAAAACCTTTGCGGCGATGGTTTTTGTGTTCATATTATCATGATATACGCTTCATTTAGGCTGACAAAGTTGCTGCAGTCAAAAGGCGGTCATGAGTAAATGGATTAATGTACAAGATTAGAGTTTATAGAATGTCATTTGAACAAGTTACATGAAGCAATCACATCTAAACTTTTGATTAATGTCTAAACCCCCTGACTTATAACTAGTTATTACTAAATACACATCCACAAAGTATACACTGAATAAATTAATGTAATGTCACTCACATGCATTGTTTAACTTGCACACAATTGTGCTTATAAATAACACACAGTAATAGATACAATAAATCAGGACCACCTTGGTTCAATCCACCCATGAGGGCTTAGATGATGTTTCGTCCCAAAGAAATCCGCAAAGCTGTCTTCGTTATTCAAAGTGTGAAATCTGCATGTTTCAAGTGAATAGTACATTATTGGCGAAGTTGGAAAGTAGATCTTGTTCGCCATCTGTGGTGTTTTGGCATTAAGGCAGACACATGACGCGCCACATATAAATATCATATGTTTCCTTAAACTAACTACTTTCGCCCATTCTTTTGAAGATGTCAATTTGAATACCTCAACTGATTCTCCAAACTTGCCCACTATGACTCGTAAAAGATGTTGATCACATATCAACTGGAAACATTGTGGTAAAGATTTGCAATGGCTTGCTGGGGCTTTAGCCACATCACGCGCCCATAAACGAGCTTTTTTGCCCATGTCCTTCCAAACATCAAGTCCTCCATCATCCCTCAAGGCATAAAGATTTCGGCGATAGAATGTCACAGAGTAAAGTGCCTTACCGCCCCTAATATCTAAATGAGTTCTACGCCAGGATGGTTCCCCGCCCACGACGTGGATACAAGCATGACACTGCATATATATTGTAATTCCAACAACTATGCAATCGGGAGAAGTAGGTGGTGCAGAGAAACTAACAATATCTGTATAAGGTAAATCTGGAAGCTTGAGAGTTTCACCTGTGAAAGGGTTAAAGAACATCAATGATCCACCAGGTTTTAAAATCAGCAACCAACCAAACCTCGAACACTTTATTTGGAAATCATCGCAGATCAACTCTTGAGGCGTTTTTATAAAATACTTGTCACCAAACAGGGGATCAGTCAAAGTGATGATGCCTTCATGTTTGTCAAACACTATCAGCCACGGTGAAGGTACTGAATACTTTTGCATTATCTTTGATGCTTTACCGTTGTTCCATGGTATCAAAGGTGCAGCTAAATGACAACGTTTGCATGTAGCACGGAACTTGAGGTAGTCGACACCAGCACAAAACTCCATTATTAACATCTCCAAAACATGAGGCGGAAGATTGAGCAGGTGTGATGCATCATCATCAACCTTATCACTTTCTAACCTACAAAACATATGATTTTCAAATTTAGAAAAAAAAAAAAAAAAAAAAAAAAAAAAAAAAAAAAAAAAAAAAAAAACAATTTCTCGCTAAAGCTAAACATGTACTAAAAAATCAAAGTTCTCTCGTGTTGTTGCAGGAAAGAGTCAGAGAGACGAAAAAAGATGTGATGCTTCAAACGAGTTATTTATGCAATATAATACTAAAAATAATATGTCATTGACTGAAGTGATCTATAAATCTATAATGAAACTTAATGCGCATGTCATAAAATAACTAAAAGCAATACAATACCTGCAATCATATGGAAGGGGCGACAACTTAAGGCGTTCGACACCAACACAAAACTCCTTCATGTGTGATTCAACCTCATGATTACCCTTTACTGATCTTATGACCATCTCATCCTCCTTGTGGTTCTCTCTTTCTTGTTTACAATGAACAAGAACACGATCACCTTTTAACCTAAATGGAATATGATTTTCATCAAGGAAAGTAAAGATAAATAAATACAATTAAAGCAAATAAGCAATACAATACCTGGTGCATTCAGGCATTGCCCACGCCGACACATTGATTGTTCCTGCTACAATAGGAATAGAAGAGAAGGAGATGGTTTTATCTTTGACATGGTACGAGTATATGATTTTTCCCTCATCAGCAAGAATATGTATATAACCCCCAAACTCTAATGAGGCAATTGCTGGGCTGTAAAATGTGGATGAATCAGTATCAAGTTTCACGGATAATATAGTGTCTTTGAGGTCTTCGATTTCTTCCCACGTCATATTATTCATGTTCAGTTTAAACAAAATCACAGCACCAACTGTTTTACCCTTGTCTTTTAAGCCTAAAATAACAAGGAACAGTTCTGTACAAGATCCTTTCAGTAAAGCTGTAACACCGGGACAGTCAATCATGAAAGGACAAACGAATTCCAAAATTGGCGATAAAGTTATCACAACTTCTCTTTGTTTCTTGATTTCACAATCATTAATCACAATGTTAACCTCTACGATAAGTGGAGTACGAGAACGAGTACGACTGCTAAATAAATGGACGTAAGCATATACTTTACCATTGCAGCAAGTTAGGCAATGTAGTGAACCATCGCAGTCGGTTAAGATCTTTATTTGGTTTGCATATGTTGATTCGGTCCATCTTAACTCCTGGCTATTACATGCTTCCGGGAAGTATGAATCGATCCCAAAGTACACAAAATTGGGTTTTGCGTTTCTTATTAACAAAAGAACCGAATTGGGATCTTCCGGAGGGGCCGACAAACAACATTCACTTATATCACCACAATCCTCTTCTGATCCGCTATGATTCAAGGGAGGGAGATTAATAACCTTAGATGTATTTGGGTTCCAAAGAGACCAAATGAGGTCACGTGGATGGTTGGAGGAGAGAACCGCCCAACAGCCATGGAAACACCCTCGGATACGTTTTCCAAGTAGCTCAGGGATTTGGCACTGATAATGAGACACGGGTTCATGAATGTTGTAAAAATTAAGGACTTGGGTGCCATCTCCTTCGTCTTCCAAGTTTTGTGTAACAAACCATGGATATTTAGGAGATAGTGGAGGCAGGACTGATTCGCAAGAAATCTCCACATGCTTTGGTTCCATCTAAGATGTTCTTTGTTGAACGAATGCCGATCTGCAAGGTGTCAAAGGAACATATAAATATTAAGGCTGCTTTCATACTATGAGTACAAAGTATCAAAAACCATATAAAGAGGTCATAAATACATGAATCAGTAAACGAATGTACCCCTAATGAATCAAACTAATCCTAGACATAGATTAAACAAGAAGTGGGCATAAGTGACAACCGAAACCTCAAATTACTGGAAAAAAAACTTCAAAAAAGGGGATAAGACCTTAAAAAGTTCAAGTATTATTATTTATTTATTTTCAATAGAAAACCAAGCATAAAACATATTAAGAAAACGCTAGCTGGAATAGACAGAATCTGAAGCAAACTAAATCTTGACGTAAATCAAACAAGAATGCATGCGACACCGAAACCTTATGTGGTAAAGTTAAAAAGTTTGTATTTTTATCAAACTTTTTAGTAGATATCAAACAAGAAGAAGACTTGCGTGATAGTCATGACATCAAATTACTTGGTTTAACCAATAGAAGTTGCAGAAAACCTATTAAGGCAAATTTTTTTTGTTAGAAATCTAACATATTAAGGAAACCTTAGTAGGAACATAAAAAAGTATTTAAAGCGAATTGAAGTAAGCATGAATCGAACAAGATAGCATAAGTGACAGCAAACACGTAATAAAAAAGAAGTGCAAAAAACCTTAAAAATTGTAGATTTTCATAGAGTTTTCAATAGAAATCAAAGCATCAACGTAACTTTAGGATGAGGTAATAGCATAACAACACGGATACGGAGCACTAAACCTAGAAAAGCATGATTTTTATTATAGAAATCCAAGCATATAACATATGGAGCATTGAGAAAGCAACATAACATATGAATCAAAGACATGATCAAACTAGTAGTAGACCAAAACCATATAACAAGTGCAAAAAAAACAAAAAAAAAATGCAAATCAAACATCAAGAATACATCAGTGACAACAACAACATCAAATTAATCAGTTAATAAGTTATAAAGACATAAAAAGTTTGGATTTTTATGGAAAAAAGTATGCAAACCAAACATTAAGAAGACATAAGTGACAGTAAAGACATCAAATTGATAGGTAAAAACCCACAAAAAGGGCAGAAAGCTTATAAAGTTTGGATTTTATCAACAAACTAATCAGTAAAGAGTTAAAAAAGTTTGGATTTTTATCAAAAAATGTTACAAATCAAACAACAGGAAAACATCAAATTAATCAGTAAAGAGTTACAAAAAGTGCATATATAAAACCTAAAAAAGTTTGAATATCAGAAAGACTAAAAATCAAACATCAAGAGTACATCAGATACGGTAAAAACATCAAATTGATTGGTAAAAACCTATCAGAAGTGTATAAACCTGTTGAAATATATGAGTTGGGATACAAGCTCATGTTTGACTTTAAGTCAAAGGGCTTGTTATGCCAATATGTTCTAATGTTTGTATGTTTGGCTATTAGTAGCAGGTTTTATATCTTGAGGGGTTGATTTGTATTTTATGCTGGTATATAAGCTGGTCTTTCTCTTGGCTGGATTTATCTTTCACATATTATCTCTCTCTCTCAAAAACGTTGAAGTCTCTTTCTCTTAAGTGTGGTCTGGTATTATTGATCTTAGTTAACTCTGATCATCTTGATCAGTTTTATAGATTGTTAGGTTGTATTGAGGGTTTGTAGTGAGGATCTGGTGTATTCATATATTTGTAGTGAGATAGATAGAACCCTTCTGAAGGGGATTATCTTTGTCTTGTGTATTTGTTTGGTGAGCACACGCTTTGTGGATTCATCTTCTTGTCTATTCAGTTAATAAAAGATTTCACCAAAGGGTGGTTGGCTGGGTGAATTGATTGTGTTGTGGTTGGTTTAAGAGCAGATTTGGTTATTTTAACATGGTATCAGAGCCACGGTTTTGATCTCCATTGGTTCTTGATATTAGGGTTTCTAGGGTTTGGTCTCAAATTTGGGGGTTTCTTGGTTCTTGAGCAATTGGGTTCTTGTGAGGTTGTTTTCTTAACGGCCGTAGTGTTAATTGCTGTTTTTAGTGGTGGATCTTGAATTTGTCGATTGGGTTTTTTGAAACCCTAATTGATAAATTTGGGGATCTTGGTTCTGGTGATTCCTGGTGGTGTTCTTGGGGTTCTTGGTTGGTTATTGACTTTCTTGACTTGAATCAAGAAGGTTGGTAATCTGGTTTCCGCTGCGTATCTTCTAAGGAAGGTTTATCTCTCTTCTCTTAGTTCTCTGAGTGCTTTAGTTTTTACACTGCAAACTCTGTGGGTAACTTCTTGACCTGCCTCCTTGAGAGGTACGGAAACCTGCTCTTCCCACAGATAGGTGTAAGACTGGGTGTTTCAGTAGAATTGGGTGTGAGTTTAGTGTTCTTGGTAGTTTTCTTGGTGATAGTATAATTGGTTGTAGTTTTATTGGTATTTTTGTTCTGGTAGTCTTTAGTTTTTTGTCTGGTTTTTTGTTGGTATCTTTTATTTCTTGGTTTATTATGGCTGAAGTTCTTATTAGTTCTTTGGATGCTGGTAATCCTCTCTACTTGCATTCTAGTGATAATTCTAATATTCCTATTGTGCATTTTAAACTCACTGGATCTGATAATTACAAAATGTGGTCTACTGCTATGAAAATTGCTTTAAAGGGTAAAAATAAAATGGGATTTGTTGATGGTACCTGTGTTAAACCTGTTACTAGTGTTGTTCTTTCCCAGCAGTGGGAAAGATGTAATGCTATAGTTCTTGGTTGGATTCTTGGGTCTTTGTCTTCTGAATTGTACTTAGGTCAAGTCTACTCTGAAATTGCATCTGAAGTTTGGGATGAATTACAGGAAACTTATGATAAAATTGATGGTTCTGTTATCTTTAATGTGATTCATAAGACTAACTCTCTTAAGCAAGGTGATTTGTCTGTGCCTGATTATTATCACAAGTTAAATTCTCTTTGGAGAGAATTTGATACCTTAACTTTGTTGCTTGCTTGTACTTGTGCTGCTCATGAGGGAATTTTGAAACATAATCAACTTGTTAGACTCATGCAGTTTCTTATGGGCTTAAATGATGTGTATCAACCTATTAGGAGTAATATTCTTGCTAGGGACCCTTTGCCTGATGTCAAAGAAGCTTTTAATGTTGTATCTAGAGAGGAATCTCATAGAGGTCTTCATCCTATTTCTGGTCCTAATAGTAAGACTCAACCTGCTGTTTTTGTTGCTAAGACTAATAACAATTCCAATTCTAATAACAATTTTGTTAGGAGAAATGGTAATAGTAACAATAATATTGGTAATAGGGGACCTAATCCTAATCTGGTTTGCAAACATTGTGGTTTGATTGGGCATACTATTGATAGATGTTTTGAGTTGAATGGCTATCCACCTGGTTTTAAGAAGAATCCTAATCTGTCAAAACAATCTGCTGTTGTCAAAAAGTTTAATGCTAATAATGCAGATGTGTTTCAACCTTCTACTTCTGGTTCTATGACTGGTTCTTTCACTAATGATCAAATGATGAAACTTTTAAGTCTCATTAATGAAAAACCTTCTGCTAATGGTTCTGCAAGTATGGCAGGTATATCTCCCACCTTCTTTAATAATAATGTGATGTTTAATCTGCATATTGAGAAGTTTTTCTGTGCTAAGTCTAGTTCTGAGAAATATCATGTTACCTTAGGATGGGTTATTGATTCTGGTGCTAATCAGCATATGACTGATTCTACCAAAAATATGTTTAATGTTGTTGATATTTCTAGTCTCATGTTAACTGTTGGTCATCCTAATGGTACTGTTGCTAATATTACTGCTATTGGTAGTCTTAGACTCACTTCTGGTGTGGTTTTGTTTGATGTTCTTGTTGTTCCTGAGTATAATGTCAGTCTGTTATCTGTTAATAAGATGATTAAGGATAGTAAGTTCTTTGTTGGTTTTGATGAGCATAAATGTTATATTCAGGATTTGAAACTGGGCAAAATTGTGGGGACTGGTAGTGTCTCTGCTGGTCTATACTTGTTTGATGAAACTGATTGTGGTGAGTCTAATCTTGCTATGTGTAATTCTGTATTTGTTTGTCATGTTTCTAATGAGTTATGGCATCAAAGACTTGGTAATCCTGCTGATCAAGTCTTGACTACTTTGGGTAATAAAATTGGTTTTAAAAAGGTGAATCATCTTTCTCCTTGTGATGTATGTCACAAGGCCAAACAAACTAGAAAACCATTTCCTTTAAGTGAACATAAGTCTAAAACTGTTGGGGATCTTATTCAATGTGATGTTTGGGGTTCTTATAAGGTTACTAGTAAAGATGGTTTTAAGTATTTTTTAACTTTGGTTGATGATTTTAGTAGGGCTGTTTGGGTCTATCTTCTGAAGTCAAAAACTGAAGTTTGTGACCATATTACAAATTTTATAAAACTTGTTTTTACACAGTTTAATAAAAAAGTTAAGGTCATAAGGTCTGATAATGGAACTGAATTTGTAAATAATCAATTATCCACTCTTTTTTATGAGTTAGGGATGATTCATCAAACTTCTTGTGCCTATACTCCTCAGCAAAATGGGATTGCTGAGAGGAAACATAAACACCTTCTTAATGTTGCTAGGAGTCTTATGTTTCAGGGGGGGATTCCCTTGAATATGTGGCCTGAGTGTGTCTTAACTGTTGTATATCTTATTAACAGGCTTCCCTCCTCTGTCTTGTCTGGTGCTTCCCCTTATTTTTTAGTGTATGGTAAGGATCCTAGTCTCTCTCATATCAGATCCTTTGGATGTCTGTGCTACTCTACTGTTTTAAATTCACATGATAAGTTTGGTTCTAAATCTGAAAAATGTGTCTTAATTGGTTTTTCAAGTGTGAAAAAGGCTTATAAGTTGTATGGTTTGGATAGTAAATCTGTTTTTTATTCAAGAGATGTTACTTTTTATGAAACTGTCTTTCCTTTTAAAATGAAGTTATCAAATGTTTTTCATAAACCTTCAAATGATTTTGGTAAATCTAATACTGAATTTAATAAATCTCAACCAAACTTTGATGATAATGGAGTAGACAACTTAAATTTTTTTGATGTCCATGGGTTTGAAAGTCCCTATGATGAAGATGGGGCCCTTCTAATGAGGAAGGTAGTGGTATGGCACCTTCAGATAACAATAATAACACTGTAAATGAAGAAGGTGCAACCACAGCAACCCAGATAGATGAAAATATCACCTCTGAGGGCATAAGTCAAAATGTTTTCAATGGTGAGGATCAAAATATTCAAATGGAAGCACCACCAAGCACTAGGAGGTCTAGCAGGACTAGAACTCAACCTGTTAGGTTTAATGATTTTGTTGTTGGTAGTAATGTGAAGTATGGTCTTGAGAAATATGTATCCTATTCAAATCTGTCTAGAGTTAATATGTGTTTCTCTACTACTCTAAATAAGTCTTGTGAGCCTAAATCTCTTTCTGAGGCTATTCAAAATCCTATGTGGAAAGATGCTATAAATTCTGAAATGGAAGCTTTACATAGGAATAATACATATGAGTTGTGTGAATTGCCTAATGGTAGATTTGCTATTGGTTGCAAGTGGATTTGGAAAATCAAATTTAAATCTACTGGTGAAGTTGATAGATATAAAGCTAGACTTGTTGCTAAGGGTTATAATCAGAGGGAAGGTATTGATTATGAAGAAACATTTAGTCCTGTTGTCAAAATGGTTACTGTTAGGTGTCTTATTGCTTTGTCTGTCTCTAACAATTGGCCTTTATTTCAACTGGATGTTAATAATGCTTTTTTATATGGAGATTTGTATGAAGATGTGTATATGCAGTTGCCTCCTGGTTATTATGATAAAAATGAAACTAGAGTGTGCAAATTGAATAAGTCTTTGTATGGTTTAAAGCAAGCTCCTAGGCAGTGGAATGAAAAACTCACCACTGCTTTGATAGAAAATGGTTTTAAACAAAGTCTTAATGATTACTCTTTGTACACTAAAGATTGTGATGGTGTTTTCTTGGCATTATTGGTTTATGTGGATGATATTGTCATCACTGGTAATAATGTTAGTGAGATTGAGAAGTTTAAAAAGTTTCTAAATTCAAAGTTTATGATTAAAGATCTTGGTCCACTTAAATATTTTTTGGGAATTGAAGTTCTAAATTGTGAATCTGGGCTTTGTCTTTCTCAAAGAAAGTACTGTTTGGATTTGTTACTTGAATATGGGTTATTGGCTTGTAAGCCTGCTGCTACTCCTTTGCAGCAGAATGTGGTTTTGAGTCATGTTGAGACTGAAAATGATAAGTGTCTGTCCAATATGACTGAGTATCAAAAATTGGTTGGGAAGCTTATATACTTATCTGTTACTAGACCTGACATTTCTTATGCAGTTCATTGTCTAAGTCAACATATGCATGCTCCTCTTAACTCTCATTTTACTGCTGCACTTAGAGTTTTGAGATACTTAAAACAGGCTCCTGGTACAGGTATTCAGTTTGTGTATGGTAAAAGTATTAATCTGTATGCTTATTCAGATGCAGATTGGGCTAAGTGTCCTGTTTCTAGGAAATCAGTTTCTGGTTTTTGTGTCTATTTTTGCAATAATCTGATTTCTTGGAAAAGTAAGAAACAAGCAACTATTTCTAGATCTTCTGCTGAATCTGAGTATAGATGTCTTGCATCTACTACTTGTGAGCTTATTTGGGTTATAAAAATTTTTAAAGATTTGGGTGTAGAGGATTTGTTACCTGCAAGTTTATTTTGTGATAGCAGTTCTGCTATTCAGATTGCTGCTAATCCAGTTTTTCATGAAAAAACCAAACATTTTGAGATTGATTTACATCTTGTTAGAGAGAAAGTATCTTCAGGAGTTATTAAAACTTTGAAAGTTGCTTCTGCTAACAATGTTGCAGATATATTTACTAAAGGGTTGAGTGTTTCTCAACATAAGTTGTTTTGTGATAAGCTGGGTCTGATAGACTTGTTCAAGCCATGAGCTTGAGAGGGGGTGTTGAAATATATGAGTTGGGATACAAGCTCATGTTTGACTTTAAGTCAAAGGGCTTGTTATGCCAATATGTTCTAATGTTTGTATGTTTGGCTATTAGTAGCAGGTTTTATATCTTGAGGGGTTGATTTGTATTTTATGCTGGTATATAAGCTGGTCTTTCTCTTGGCTGGATTTATCTTTCACATATTATCTCTCTCTCTCAAAAACGTTGAAGTCTCTTTCTCTCAAGTGTGGTCTGGTATTATTGATCTTAGTTAACTCTGATCATCTTGATCAGTTTTATAGATTGTTAGGTTGTATTGAGGGTTTGTAGTGAGGATCTGGTGTATCCATATATTTGTAGTGAGATAGATAGAACCCTTCTGAAGGGGATTATCTTTGTCTTGTGTATTTGTTTGGTGAGCACACGCTTTGTGGATTCATCTTCTTGTCAATTCAGTTAATAAAAGATTTCACCAAGGGGTGGTTGGCTGGGTGAATTGATTGTGTTGTGGTTGGTTTAAGAGCAGATTTGGTTATTTTAACAAAACCTTAAAATAAATACTGGATTTCGCATCAAGAATACATCAGTAACAGTAAAAACATCAAATTAATTGGTAAAAGCTTATAAAGTGTAGATTTTTATAAAATAATCATAGAAATCAAACATCAAATTAATCAGTAAAGAGTTACAAATAATGCATAAAACATAAAAAAGTTGGTATTTTTATAAGATAATTCTACAATTAGACATCAAGCATACATAAGTGACAGTAAAAACATCAAAATTAATCAGTAGGTAAAAACCTATAAAAAGGGCAAAAAGCTCATAAAGTTGGGATTTTTATCAGATAATCATAAAAATCAAGCATCAAGAATACATCAGTAACAGTAAAAACATCATATTAATTGGTAAAAACCTATAAAAAGGGCAGAAAGCTTATAAAGTTTGGATTTTTATAAGATAATCATAAAAATCAAGCATCAAGAATACATCAGTAACAGTAAAAACATCATATTAATCAGTAAAAACATCAAATTAATCAGTAAAAACATCAAATTAAAGAGTAAAAAAGATTGGATTGATACCTCAAACATAGGATCTTGAGAAGGGATTATTTATTTATTTATTTATTTATTTAGGGGTTTTATTTAATTTTAAAATCTTCATCTTAAAATAAATAAAAAAGTCCCCACTTTCTTTATTTTGAAATCTTTCCTGGAATTAAGCGGGATATGATGGTGCTGGTGGTTTTCAATTTTCCATATCAACTTCTTCTAGAAATTTAATTAAAAAAAAAAAAAAAAAAAAAGAAAAAAAAGAAAAATCTACTTTACAAAACTATTTCTCGAAAGAAAAACATGGTTAGTTGGTTACATATGTTGTTCACATGAAAAGGATGAAAATTTTATAGGATAGTAAAAAAAAATCTTGTAAACAATTTACAGTGACCATTAATAATTTTTGTGATACATTAATGACACAGTGGCGGCGATAAGTATAGTTATATAATAAAAATAATAAATGAATTGTTAGCCCAACTCTTCTCGAAATTTCCTACCCGCTTAGTGAATTTGTTTCACAAGACTCCGAATGTATATGTGTTAGTTGTATGTGTTTTCTTGGTTTCCTGTAACTGTCACATTATTCCCGCATATAGAAAAAACCGTTTATTGAAATTGCTTCACAACACTCCGAATGTATACGTGTTCGTTGTATGTGTTTGCTTGGATTTCTTGTAGCTTTCCCGTGACATCATTATTCTCGCATATAGAAAGACCATCGTAATCTCTTATCCGTCAAACACTCTCCCTAAAAGTATATAATTTTGACGAATCAAGATTTTATTAATTGAAATAAATGTTAAAGTTGTAAAAATTTGAATCAAAATAAAAGAGTTAATTGCATTTTTGGTCCCTGTGGTATGGCCAAATTGCAGGTTTGGTCTCTAAAACTTTGAAAGTACAATGATAGTCCCTGTTTTGAAGTTTGGATTGCATTTTGGGTCCCTAATCGGTATAAAATGACCAAATTACCCTTGTCTTCTCTAAATAATTGGTTGTATAATAAGGTAAGCCAAGCCAAACCAAGTTAATCTATGTACATTTGCAGCTAAATGAAACGGGTCAATAGGCTATGATGATTGTCATTGTTAATACAAATAAGCCGTAAAAACGTTTATTTATATTTTACGATCTTCTAATGTTTTGTCGATAACAAAACGTAAAATCATTTTAACGAAACAAATAAAATACGTAAATGGTTTGAGCCAATAGTTTACTAACACACTTACATTTTCATATAAAATGCTAAACAAGTATTAGTGTTTTCATGTTATAGTAATGCATATGTATAACAACTAGTGTTTACATAATGGGTATATATATACATACTTAGTATGTATTGTATTGGGTAGCATAATGGGTAGAAGTCTAAGTATTTGACCCATTGACTAAATACATTTAATATAGACTAAAATACACCGTTGGTCCCTAAACTTGTACATAAGCATCGCGATGGGACAAACCAGACATTTATCATCGTGAGGAGTCCAAAACTTGGGTTTTTACTGCCAAACTAGTCCCTTGACCAAATTTCGGTTAGTCAATGTCTGTTAATTTTTCCATGTGCCTTGCGCATGAGGGTAAAATGGTCATTTCACTGTTTTGATTAATTACCCTTCATCTTCATCTTCTTCATGTTTAAACCCAGATTCTGGCGACCTTAAACCAAGAATCCGGCGACCAATAATTATATCAAACTCCAAGTAAAATTTAAAGTGAGTCTTTAGTTATTTGTTTTGGTTCTTTAAAATCAACAAAAATTGGTATATACCGAATCATGAACCGAAACAACAACACCTTATTTAGGCAACAAAAATGGTAACTATTTAAAATACTTGATCTATGTACATGGGTTTCCAAATGATAAACCAGATGATGCTATACATGGTTCACATGAGTAGGATCATCATTCTACATCCACTAGATACGATTTTATTAATCATGAATTTGGTAAAAGTATAAAATTACATAGGAGTATTATATAGGGGACGCAGTAGGGTTAATCTATAGGACTACTTGTTCTTCAAGGTATTTGCCTTGTGTCAGCATGCAATCTAGGCCTGAAAAATTGATAGGAAACCCCAAGTGAGGAGCTATGACGCCCTTGACTTCGGTCACGATGGCAGTCATCAGGTCTTGTTGGCAACCATCAGCCTCCAGAACTCAACAGTATATATGTAGCTAACTAGGTGATGTTGTCAGCATGTGAGCGGCGGTGTTGGTAAAGCATGATCTTACATTCCCATTCTACAGCCAATGCTCGCAACATACAACCATAAGTCTCATGTTCTAACGATCCTTTTAAATCACAGGCTCTCTTGAACAACATGTCTGCTGCATAACTTTTTCCCATGTCACACAACTTCTTAATTAGTAAATCATACTGCGTTAAAGGCTTCGATATATACCCTTTTTCTACCATAGACTCCATCGCGAATTCAATCACTTCATCATTCTTATATCTACAAGCACCGTTAAGAACAGAAGCACAAATACTAAGCCCCAGGTCAAATTTTCTCTCAAACATTTCATCAAACAAACGTAACGCATCCTCAAACATTCCCATTTCACTACAACACACAATCACCAAATCATATATCACTGAATCATACACGCCCATATCAATAATCCTTGTTAATACAAATAAGCCGTAAAAACGTTTATTTATATTTTACGATCTTCTAATGTTTTGTCGATAACAAACGTAAAATCATTTTAACGAAACAAATAAAATACGTAAATGGTTTGAACTCATAGTTTCTAACATATTCACATTTTCACATAAAACACTAAAACAAGTATAAGTGATTTTATGATTTAGTAATACATATGTACAACAACTAGTGTTTACATATTTGGATAAAATATACACATAACTAGTATGTAGTATATTGGGTAATATAAATGGGTAGAAACTTAAGTATCACTACCCATTGGGCAAATACATTGAATGTAGTTGGGTACAACCCAAAGCCCATAACCCATGGATCTTGACCCATAACCCATTGCATGACATCATGCTTATATCATACATGGATAATATCCATAACCCATGGATCAACCCATACCCAAGTGACTAAGTGCATTGCACTCAAAGATACATTATATCTAGCCAAAGATCCATGGTTCAACCCATGACCCATGACCCATAACCAAAATACCCATGGGCAAAGAGGAGCGTTCCACGGATCCCTAGCTTTGTGCTAGCCGGATCCCTTGTGGTAGGGATCCGTGGGATCCGGGGAACAGTAGGATTTTTCCTCTATAAATAGTGAGCCATTTCTTCATTATTTCTCACCCCTTTCTAACACACTTTCTCCCTGAGTTAAAAACTCACTAACCCCAGATCCAAGAGATCTATGTTTGTAGTTTTGTTTTTGTGTGATCTTTTAGGTTTCTCTTAAAGGCAAGATCACCACCTTTGAAGTCGAGCAAGCTCAAGTCCATGAGTTGCCATGCTTCTTCATCATCAAGGCTACTGAAGTCTTCTTGTTGATGATTTCTTTCTTTCTTCAAAGAAGTGTAGTGTTGAAGACATTAGTGAAAGATGTCTCAAGTGTCAAGACGAAGATATTAGTGAAGGGTATCTATCGTCTATAGCATAAGCACTTGTGGTAGGTGCTTAGAAGTCAAGACAAGAAGCATTAGTGAAAGGTGCTTAGAAGTCAAGACTAGAAGCATTAGTGAAAGGTGCTTAGAAGTGAAGACACAAGACATTAGTGAAAGGTGTCTTGTAGAACTAGTCAAAGGCATTAGTGAAAGGTGCCTTAGATGTACATTCGATATGGTGTGTTTCGATGTACAAGATAGACTAGTAGTAGATCTAAGGATATTGATATCCTTGATGATGTTGTAAAGGAGAAGATCTCCTTTGGGATTAGTCGTTGGTGTAGTGTGGTAGTAGTTCCTCCATTGCAATGGAACTAGGTGCTTAGCCTAGTACCTAATAAAGGGTAGGCGACGTTATGAAGGTGTAGTTCACCTTGGAGTGAAAGAACTAGGTACTTAGCCTAGTACCTTATAAAGGGTAGGCGACGTTGTGTAGGTGTGGTTCACCTTGGAGTGAAAGAACCCGGTGGTTAGCCTAGCACCGGAAAAAGGGTAGGCGACGTTGTGAAGGCTTCTCCACCATAAGGAGATTGGTGTAGTGATTACGAACTCTCGAGTAGGTGACTCGAGGAGTGGAGTAGGGCAAGGAAGGTGTCCTTGTAGCCGAACCACTATAAATACTCGCGTTGTGGTTTTGTGCTTCTTACTCTTATCTTTTCATTACTTACCTTTATATGCTTGTTTATCAACATCCAACACACACATCCAAATAGATTGACATAAGTCGATCTAAATAGATTAAAAGGAAGTTTTAATTGGCAAAACTATTCAACCCCCCCTTCTAGTTTTCCACAATTGGTATCAGAGCTTCATTACCAAGTTTGTTGAAGTATATTGTACTTTAAAAACTTGATACGATCCCTGGTTAATTGAAAACTACAAAGAAGGTTTTTCATATAAACAAACACCATGTCTTTTAAAACTATATGTTTGGATGTTGATTTGATAACAACATTTTTCTTATTTATTTGTTCATTTAATTGCACTAATCTTCTTTGTCATGTTGATTAGTCAAAGCTCATACCCACCAAGCTTTAGGAGTCGCTTGGTAACAAGAATACCTTCTTTAAGAAGGTATCTTAAACGCAAAGGAGCGGGAATCGTCTAAGTGACATTTGCTGTGTCATTTGTAAAGACATTCCTAAGTGCGCTAGAGGTATGATTTTCTTTTTACTTTGCTTGATAATTAAATATACCTATTTAGGTATTTATATGATTATCTTTTGTGCAATTACAGGTTTTACATGAAGCTTCATTAGGAAGCCTTTTTTCTCACATACGTGTTATACTTCTCGTCTAAAGACGTGGTATTTAAAACTTATGTTTTGTTTCTTTTAATCCAATAATAAAACAAAACACGAGTTTCAAAAATTCCTCCTTTCCCATAAATACTCCCACTCGACGCCTACTTTATCAAATCTCCACTTTTTCAAATCTTCCAAATTCAAAAAATTCCCTCTCACTCAAAACTTCATCATCCTCTCCATTTCATCTCAATCGAAACCAAGAAGAATCGTCTTCAACATGGTTTACATCGCCTTCGTACTCATCCTCTTAACACTCATCGCACTTGTGTTCCTTATGATGAAGTTCACATACGGAGACATTTACTTTGTGTTGTTAATCTACATTGGGATTATATACCCAATCCTTTGTATCATTCTTAGTATTGAAATGAAATATTACTAATAATCTAGTTATCTAGGTTATTATATGTTTATCATTTTTCTTTGTTTTATGTCAAAATCATAAGTGAGTCAAGTGTCTTTCTTGTTAAAAACCATTGTTAATAAAAATCTAATAAAAACTTTAGATAATCATAGGTTTACCACAAACATCACCTTTTATTAACCCATCATTTCTATGGTTCAACTATGACGCATGAATACGAGTTTGATTTTTCACTCACTAGCGTCTACACTCCGAACATCTCCCTTGAACCCAACACACCTGGCAATCATGTCCGTGGGTTCAATAATCTCGAAAACCGTCACTTCCACGAAGGACGTATTGTAGACACCTCTCTACAATTCGAAAAAGGTATCAATACCTCCTTCCGAGCCATAGGACTAGAATGTCTTCTTGAAATCAATGAGAAGATATGTCCAAGGTTCATAATGGAATTCTTCCGTCAAGTTGAACTCGTTAGTAACGAGGATCGCTCTCTATCCCTTTGGTTTTATATCAAAAACCAAAAGTTCACTTTAACCCTTGGGCATTTTGCTCACATCCTCCGGATTCCAAATCATGGACAATGTGCCTTCACCGAAGATTGGTCTCTTGATTCTCTCTTCAACTTTCGTGAAGAAAATAGTCCATATTGTTCACACATACCCTCCCCGGAAGATTTAAATCGCATAATATGCAAACCTCGACCATATTACTCTGATCCAAACATTATCTTCACACGGGACATCCGAGAAGAGTACAAGCCTCTTGCACTCATCCTACGTGAGAATGTTTGGAGTCTTAGGGGAAATCGAGAAATCCTTCCCGCTTGTTGTGCTCACATGTTGTACTGTTTGCTAACACAACAACCATACAATCTCGCCTACTTCTTTGCAAGGCGAATTGTAAATCTTCAAGGCTCCAAGAATAAACTCATCCCTTATGGAATGTTCTTGACACGCCTCTATCACAACGTTATGCACTTCCATCCTCAATTTCAAAGTCCGTTGTACGTACTTGTGAACAAGATGATGGAACCGCTAAACATATCTCTCATGAAGACTTTCTTCATTCTTGATTCCACCAACACTCATCAATCACATAATGATCCTCCTAGCGAAAACACTCAAGGAACCTAGTAGTATTCCAAAATAGGATCAATTCTCTTGTACTCGTGCTTTATCAATGTAATCCTATTTCCCTCATGAAATAAAACATCTTACAATTGATATCTTAGTATTAGAACTCCTTTTAGGCTATCCTTGAGATATAATACATTGTCAAGATCATTGCATACCTTTAGTAAAGGTCCTGCTGAGCAGATGGGCGGATCCCAAAGTTTGTGCTAGACGGATCCCTACACTTAGGGAACCGTGGGATCCGGCAAACAGAAAATGTAATTACAAGCATTATATTTCAAACATATCCTTAGAACACTAACCACTAAGCTAAACATAGTGTCTTAAGGCAAATTAAGTCCTTATCAAGATAGGTAGATCCTTCCTACTAACACATAACTCATCTAGATCACATTCTAAAACGCTTGTAGATCTATCGTTTCATTTTTAATCCATTACTCTTCCGCTCTTAAACTCACACTTCATTTTCCACTTGATCCCTCACATCTAGTCTTAGAAATCTTTCGATTATGGCAAAATTGATCATACATCATCCTCACCTCAAAATTGATCAAACTCTAGTTTTTCCCATCTCAAAGCTTCTAGGATATTTTCCAAAACACTATCCTAAGTCACAACCTGATCTCTAGGATCATTTAGCTTCAATTGACACTCTCATCTTTAGTGTCATCCTTGCTCATCCATTGGTACTCTTGAAAGTTCCAAATCCATTCCATAAAAGACAATCATTAGCTACATCACTCATTACCTTCAAGTACTTAAGCACCCCTTCATTTAAGACACTTAGGAGGACTGAAACACTCAAGATGTTATAGGTCTTAGATCTTAGAAACATCATTTCCACTTTTTCATAGCTGCTGAGAGCCGGATCCCTAGGATTAGCCTAGACGGATCCCTCTGAGGAGGGAACCGTGGGATCCGGGTGACAGTTTATGTCAAATCTTGCTAAAACAATCATTTCAACTCATCTTCCTAACTCAAACACTCCATCTCATCTTAAATGAGTTCCTAGATCAGTGCAACCTCTGAAATTGACTCTTGTGCATGTTAATCATCACATTCCAATGAATCCTAGTGGCTTAAGGCTTAAATGCACTTGCCAAATCTCTTGTTTTATAAACCACTTTGTTAGGACCTCCATAGTCATCACTCTCATCCTAACTTTCAGCACTTTAGAAACCCTTACAATCATCTCATCATGAGGAAAACCCCAAGTAGTAACTTATCCACCAAAGAACCACCCATGAAAAAGGCTCGTGTTATACACGAAATCTCTTCAACCAAATCATCTCCGGTCAAGAAAATAAATGATAGGATCCTTCATCATCCAATCAAACCAATTCCTAAAAGGATAGTACCCACAAAACTACCTATGCCAAACACCACCATACCTCCTAGGCCAAACAATGTCATCTCCACTAGACCATCACCATTGGTTCCTAGAGCTATTTCATTTACATCCCCGCTATCATCACCACACCTCTACAATTTAGAGGACTTGCCTCCTAGGCCGTCTCATCCGCTTCCGCCGACAACATTCTCCTCATTAGGAGGAATAATGGTACAAAATCAAGGTGTTGAGTCAACACTTGCTCCGGCTTCCTTTTCGCCGTTTCCATCATATAATCCCATTTGGATTATGAGAAATCATCAAAGTCAAACACCCGACCATATGGAAGTTGACACTTCTCTACCACCACCATCATTCTTAGTTGAGCCATTCTCAAATACGCCTCCACCAATCCCTCCATCGTTTGAAGCTCCACAAGCCGCTTCACTTGATCCTTCGCATCAAGCCATTTCATTTCTTCCACCACCACTACCTAGCCATGACAAAGATTGCTATCATTGTCAACATGTTGAAAGTTTGATACATGAAGTACGAGAAGACCAACGTTTCATGTTCTATCATCTCCTCGAACGTTTCGACGAGATCAAACCTAAACAAAACTTGAGCTAGAAGATTTTAGTGGTGTCCTAGCATCAAGCGATAGTTGGTTTAGAAATTCCTAGTCATGTATTTTCTTATTTTTAGTTTTTAGAGTCATGTACATCATAACTCTATTTTTATTAAATGGAATTACATGCTACTTGTTATTTTGTTGAGCATATGATTACTTTGTATTCATATCTCATTTTTGTGATAACATTACTTGTTATATTTCCCTTGCTGAAATTAATCAGCTAATACGGATCCCTCAGAATTGCCTAGACGGATCCCTACTAGGAGGGAACCGTGGTATTCGTGAGAAAGAAAGCTATTTTCTACTAACTTGGACCACATTTGCAGGAAATTGTGAATTATACTTGCTTTCTAACCTTTGTTTTGTAGTTATTCAATTTACACATGAAGACTTTGACATCCTAAAGCTAGGGGGAGCTTTATGTCAAAGCAATTGTGACAAATCGTAATTTCAGGTCATTTTACAAACTTTGAAAAATTTACTATTCATCTCGGGAATTTACTATTCATCGGTTACTATTCATCATTTTACTATTCATCGTTTTTGAAGTCGATTTGATATTCTGAGAAAGTATTTCAAAATTTTACTATTCATGAAACACTATTCATTCCCGGAGAAATCACTATTCATGATTCACTATTCATCATTTATCGTAAACCAGGTTTACGAGTATCAAAATCGCGTAACCGTAAGGGTTTAGCTGCGAATTCATGAAAATCATTAAGGACATTTCATATAGACTAGGATTAGTCTACATATCATTAGTAACATCATCATCATATCAGTTCATGCATGGATCTGCATATTTCATTAAACGTTTATTTTCCTATTAAATAAACGCTATCGCGTAATCATTTATTTTGAACATTTGATCCGACACTTCTAAAAATTATCCCAATAAATTTTTATACTCATATTAAGATTATAAAAATAATATTATTAGTTTACTCGGTGTTTTAAATTTATTTTGTATATAAATTGTTATATTTATATAATTACGACGGTTTTCGTAAATACTACTCGATAATTATTATTTCACTCAATTTTTGTAAGAAATGTATTTTTATAATTTTTATGACATCGATATATTTTATTTTGTTCCGTTAAAATTTATTTCTAGCTAACGCTACCTTAAATACCTAATTAAACCTACAAATTACATAATATACATATACTCTAATACAAATACAAATAAAACTCATCATTTTACTCCTTTGTTTTACCTTGTCGACAATAACATGACTCAACACAAAATTTTGGACAAAAATCTTCTAAACTAGACTAACACATATTCAACTAGACTTACATATGGAGTATTTTTAATAATATACTTATTATACACATACAAGCATATAACATTAGGTGTAAAAAAAAATGTCAACCTCCCATTTCCATCTTCCATAACCGGTCATAAGGAAGAACAAGAAGAAACCAAGATTTTTCAAGGATCAAGCTAAAATATACACACTAGCATACTCTTAATTAAGGTTTTGAAATAAAAACCTATAGCAATTAGGAAAAACCTTGTTCTTTTAACCTCATCACTTCACTAGTAAGCATTTCATGATTATTTTTATTCTTCCATATTCATACTTTGGTCATTTGTATCATGCTTGAGAAAACATGCAAGTTATATGATTATCTATACCACTTTATTTGTTTTTAAGTACTTATAATGAATATATATCATCCTATAATTATCCCTTGAAACATATCATTTTTAATGATGTCTAGGAACCCATGACATCCTAAGAAGGTGTATGGTAGGTTTAGAATAGCTTTGGCGTTGATTTGAAGTGGTTAGAATAAGTATTACGCGAGAAAAACCCATTTCGACAACTAAAAATAAGGGTCTGATCAATTTTGCTAAATCTGGAAATTTCGACAATTTGTAAAATATTTTGGGCTAGATATTCAGAAAATATACTTTAAAACGAAAACGTGGCCGCTTGAAAGGGTTAAAACGGAGTTATAACGAAGAAGTTATGCTATTTTCAAGTTTAACGACGAAAATTATTTTTTCCGGAAAATTCAGCATGTTGTCCAGATTTTTACGGGTCAAAAATGAGTCTCAAGCGTTATCTAAATGAGTCGATTTATCAAAAATATATTAGTATATATTAATACGAAACCGTGGATATAAAGAACGTGGAAAACAAGCTTATAACGACCAAGATATACACGTTTGAAACCCGACGAAACTTTATTTATTTTGACAGCTTCTAATAGCAAAATAAACCTAAGTCTAAAACAGTTTTTGTAATACGTCATGTTGAGAGCCATTTTTCTCATTGATCGAGACCCGTATGGTCAAAAGTTAAATGAGACGACTTCTAGACATTGTTGCAAGGTTTTCAAAAACGCCGAGTTTCATCACTAACCCTTAACGTACAATATTTCACGACTAGTTTTACGAGGCCATTTTGGGCATATTTTCAAAGTATGAAAAGTGTCATTTTACGACGAAAACATTATATTTACCAATAAAACACCAAACGAGGATCGTGGAATACCGTTTCAACATATTTACATGAAAAGTGTTTATTAACTTAACGAGACGTCAAAAATGTATTTTTCGACGATAAACATTATTTTCAAAATTCACAAGTGGTATAGATATCATACGAATTGCATGCATAACATTACATCATAACTTATTATAGATCATATTGATAACGCTACACGCGTCGTTCGGGGTCATAGGAACTTCCTTTTCTTCGAGCAAGTTTTATAACACCCTAGGCAGTGAACCTAATCGTTGTAGTGTAGTAATTAGGGTAAGCCACGGGTATTGATATCGTTCTCTAGGGGAATAGGAATGCTAGTAGGGAGTTACTACGCTAAGGTTAAGGTTGAGGAAGATTATTTTTTATCTTTTTATATTTTATGAAAATGGAAAGGTACGAATCTCGGGTATTGGATTGGGGGGGGGTTGGTATTTCTACCGATTACTCTACTATTATCTAATTATCTAAACTAAGGTTGTGGGAGTCTATGTCTAATTAATGTGTGCTCGTATGATAGTTTAAAGATGTGTTTACTTAGTTTGTATTACTCCTTAATTATCTCCTATTGATGGTTGAGTGTCACGTCTTATTCCTAGTTGCGTTGTGTGTCTAAAGTTGTAGGGTATGCGTTTCTCCCTAACTCTTTGAACTTACCAAAGGGTCTTGTCTACAAATCCACTTAGAGATTATAGACTCCTACTCTAAGGCGCTCTTCGGATGGTTTAGCCTACAATCACTCAGGTAATCATACTCTAAGGTTCACAAAGATGAATCAAGCATTAAGTACACAACGAATGACCTATCGCATTACTAGATCATTAATCAACTAAGATAAGAAACAACCAATCAATATTTAATAATTAAGTTTCATACTTCCTAAGCAAACACAAAAATAAATTAGCCGGACATGGAGAACATGCAAGCATACACACAAATAATCAAAGACATAATTGAATTAATGAAGCAAAGACTTATCTTGGTGTAAGATAGGGTTAAAAACCCTAAAATACTGTACAAGACACCTTAGGTTCGGTTTTAGGTTTTTACTCCAAAGACTCTCCACACAAAGACTGAAAAATTCGGATTCTATATATAAGATTACAATTGCGACGGCGCCACCTTATGTTTAGTGACGCCGTCGTGTCGCCGCCATTAGGGTTTCGTCTTGGCCACGTTAACTTTGCGACGGCGTCACCTTATGTCCGTGACGCCGTCCTCTTCAGCTTCTGACGTCGTCTGGATCGCATCTAGGCCGTCTGAGTAGCGACGGCCTACTCTTTCACAACTAGACGCCGTCTCTTGAAAACACGAGTTTTGAGTTCTGACCCGTCACAATAATTTTGGGACGGCATCGCAAATAGCACCTGACGTCGTCGCCTTATACTTTCAGCAACTGTGAGTGTCTGATTTCGACTTTGGCCATTTTCTTCATATATTCGCGCCTTTCTGTCCAAATAAGTGCCATTCCAGCATTTTGCCTTCACGAGACCTAAAAAGTGAAAAGGAACGATATTAAGCAATAACGGATACAAAAGTGATCAAATAAAGACTTAAACGACCCCTCAAAATGGTACCTTTTAAAACCTTATCAAATATCCCTACACTTGTTATTTGCTTGTCCTCAAGCAAATGTGCTTTTAGCCAATTAATTTATAAGTTAGGGATCATGAAGCATTAATTCAAAATGGTCCACAACACATATAAGCCCCGCAAAAGTCATAACAAGCACGGAAATTACATACTAGCACCTCACATGGGGTGTTTGGATACTCACATCTCTCTCGGGTGTATATGGAATATAACAAATTGGAAATGGAAGATAAACACTCATTAACCGGTCCTAGTACATAGATTACCATAGGCTTGAGAATAGATCAAACCTCCATCACTTTGGCGTAAGCACCTAGGAAAGACTATCAAAGAGGTCTTTTAAAGGGTTGTAACGTTAGGCTTACGGTAGGGAAATAAGGGTTTGGTGGGATAGGCTATATAGTGGTGGTAAGTCAAAAATCTCTATGTTAAATGCATATGAAGAATGGCGTTGCTAAGCCAAGACTCGACACTCTAAAACTCTAGGTAACGGAAATAAACAAACATAAATTTAAAGGATAGATGTAGGATGGTAGCCCGTACGTTCTTTTTTTTTTTTTTTTTCACACTCTATATTTTTTTTCTTTTCTCTTTTTTCTAATTTTTTTTCGATTTTTTTTTTTTTTTTTTTTTTTTTTTCATACACTTTTACTCTACCATCCTCTACGATAACATCAAAATACTAGGGATTTATAGGCACATCCCTACACTTGAGTTTTTATTACTCTAACACTAATTTGACCCGAATTGAAAAGATCAAAACACTTGGGGTACATTATTACGTAAACAAAGGGAATTTGAATTTAACGTTCCCTTCCCGTCATTTCATAAACTTTAACTTTTCCCATGAATCCCAATCATCCCAAAACTGTATACAAAGGATATGACTCGACTTAGCAACTTATGCAAGCAACTAGATAATTGAACTAAGGGTTTAAGGTGATAACAAATAATTGCACTAAAAGTGAGTGCATAAGGGGTAGGCTAAGGCGATTTGGGTGTATATTTGGGGGTGGGGTGTAAACAATGCTCTTCATTGATATTCCGGAAAAACCGAAACATCACGAGAACCGCGAAAAGGATAGGCTCTGAGGGGTTAACTAGGGGTATCGTGTACTAAAGATGAGTACAACGCAAAGGGTGTGGGGGAATTACTCAACCGATGTGGAAGAAGTAATTATATTACAGGTATCAAACAAGGGTTTATCCTAATGCCTCTTATCATTTAGTTATTCCTAACTACACAAGTGTAGCCTCACTTGCGATCTCGGAATGCATCACAAAACAAGTTCTAGAATCTAATATACTACCGGTTCACACTCTAAGCATTAAAGATGAATGCTTTAATTCCTACTAATCTAAGGGCGATCCTCACATTTTGGGTGGAATTTGGGTGGTAAAGGGTTTTGTGCTAGTCATATAACTTCCTATCCATGAGACGCTTTTGTTAAGACTAATGGCCCACTCCTATATGTCATGAAAAAATTTTAAATTTGGTGCCAAAATTACCCTAACCGACATTTCTCATGGTTTATTACACAATCACAATTGGACAAAGCAAATAGTCAAGGATAAGCATAGTTTCAAAGTTCCCGTTTTATTTTCCCTCCCTACACTTAAACTGAACATTGTCCCCAATGTTCCCCGAAAGTATCAAAGTTATGATAAAAGAAGGTAATTAAAAACGAAAGAAACTAATACTCCCCTGATTAGCTCGGTAGGATCCGTGTAAAGTGGTGGTTAAATTCTTTTCAAGAAGAATTATTGCGTGAAAAGCTCATTCCAATCTTATGTAACTTCTTCTTGACAAACTAAACCTGCACACTTGAAGAAAACAAACGAAAACTTCACGTAAAATCGGCGGTAATAATATATATAAGACTCGATTTAAACTAGGATATAATGCTTGTGGAATGAATGTTTACAGAATTTCTAAGAAAATTAAGACCTGGAAAATTCCAAAAATTTTTAAGTAGCTCAGAAAACGAGAAAAAGTAATCTGATGTTTTTACTCCTTCCTGACGCCGTCAGGTTGCAATCCTGACGCCGTCAGGTTATCCTGACAAAAACTGGTCTGCGATTTTCTGAAAAAAAATCTTGGAAAATTTACATCTTTAGAATCTGGAAAAATTTCTGCAAAACATTCATTATGACTCGATACAAGCATTTGACTCGAACAAGCAAACATATATATCTTTTAATTAATTGTTATTCTCATGTTTACGTTTCTTTTGAAAACGTGTGTAATCCTCCCTACACTTATCCCTTATGTAAAATACCTTTATATGCAATTAAGACGAAGTTAAAAACAAAATAAAGCATTTTTACAAATTTAAACATGAGGATAAACAATTAGTAAAAGATATATGACACTAACAAGCAAACAATTAAGCATGGGTTGCCTCCCACGAAGCGCTTTTCTTTATTAAAGAGTCTTGTAGCTAGACGCATAGTCGTGCTCCTACGTACCGATATACGTAAGTCTATCCTCAACAATGTCGTAAGGATCAAACTTATCATTCAAGTTCCTAGTAGTACGTTCGGTTAAATATGCCTTTTCAAACATCTCACCATCGGGATCATAGATTTGTATCCTAATGTGCCACCTTCCATTACCATCACTAGGCGGTCTATTCCAATTCCACATGTGTTCGGATTTCTCAACTATCCACTTATTCATGACAAGGTTAACGGGCAAGCTTCCTAGGAACTCGGTCATCTTCCTAAATACTAAGGCGTCCTCGAACGGGTTCACTTCTATATCCCTAGCCAATTCTTGTTC
This sequence comes from Chrysanthemum seticuspe, assembly GCA_019973895.1. NCBI lineage: Eukaryota > Viridiplantae > Streptophyta > Magnoliopsida > Asterales > Asteraceae > Chrysanthemum > Chrysanthemum seticuspe. The sequence continues at coordinate 6,030,324 of BPTQ01000004.1, read as the reverse complement.
TTGGAAAGTTGCTGCACTAGCAAAGGCCTTATCTAGGTAAAAAGGTCTTAGGGGGCCTATGATGTTCTTCTCAGTCCAAGGTCCATATCGAGAAGGCTCTCTATCCAACCCTATCTCTTGTGGGATTTCCTCATCCTTATAGTATGTATGTTTTTTAACATCGTAAACGGATCTAGCACTCCCCTCTCCTACCATTATTTTGGACATCTTACAATCGATGATGGCACTAGCGATAGCTAAAAATCCTCTTCCAACTAGTAATGGGCATGTCGGGTCCTTATTCATGTCGAGTACATGAAAGTCGGCCAAAAGAGTTAACTCTCCTACATGTACTACCATGTCCTTTATTATTCCAACCGGACGTGCTATACTACCGTCCGCTAATCCTAAGATAGTTTCCGTTGGTTCAATTTTACCTAGGTTGAGGCTTCTATGAAGGGACAACGGAACGAGATTGATGCATGATCCTAAATCGGCTAAAGCATCGAGTGGCTTGGAAGTTCCAAGTCTACACGGAAGAGTGAATAGCCCGGGATCATCTAACTTCTTAGGTAAGTTGTTTCGCACAAAGGCGGACCCATGTTTTCCAAGCCTAAGTTCTAACTCATATTTTTCTTTTAAAGCATTATAATAAGGTGCATGAGCTAAGACTTCAAGGATCGGTTTTTCTTGATGGAGTTCCTTGTACTCCTCCTCTAAACTAGGTTTGGATTCTTGGTTGACGGGTTTCTCAAGAGTAGGCTTTACCAAAGGTTCCGGGCTTTGGTATCTCTTGGATGACTTGGAACCCTTTTTTATAGCATTTACCGAATGAACCGTTGGGTGAGAGGGGCATGGATGTGCACTCTCCCATGGTGAACTGGAACATGAAGTCGATGCAATCGAATTCACTTTTGGGTTCTTAATGGTATCACTTGGGAGTGCTCCAATTTCCCGCTCATTGAAGGCTTTTAAGAGGGCATCAAGCTTGGTTGTCATCTCGCTCTGTCTTTGCTTAAAATCGGCTTCAAGCTTATTCAATCGAGTTTCTTGGGATGACAAAAATCTAGATGCAATTGCTTCAAGATTAGTGAGGTTCCCGGTATTAGAAGAATTGAACCTATTAGGCGAACTAGATGAACTTTGGGGTGTGCTTGAGTTTTGGTTCCACTTAAGATTAGGGTGATTTCTCCATGAGGGGTTGTATGAGTTTCTTAAGTTGTTTTGTTCGGGTTTGAAAGTGTACCACTTCTCTCCCGCTCCGTCGGTACGTATGGAGGCGTAGTCCGCAAAAGCTTGTTCGGAGAGCCTTGAGCAGTCACGAGTGTCATGGGGACCACTGCATAACTCACAAGGTAGAGTGATTTGATTCACTTGTCGTGGGGATTTAGGATTTTTGTAGGAACTCATGAGGAATTTAACTTGATCTTCAAGTTCGATCATCCTACGGTCGAGAGGAGGCAAGGAGATTGCCTTGACGGTTTTGGGCAGCTCACGGGGGTCATCCCAACTTTCGTTGTCATAGAGGGCGAGGTCCTCTATTATTTCCCATGATTCTTCTGCGGTGAGATCACTAAGTTTTCCACCGGCTGCTTGGTCAATGGATCGCTTAGTGGGAAAATTGACATGATCATAAAAAATTTGGACTTGGAGCCAAAGATCAATGCCGTGATGAGGGACTTTATGAAGTAAGTCCTTGAATCGGGTCCATGCTTCGTAGAGAGATTCACCTTGACGTTGTTGGAACATCAAAATGTCATTCCTAAGCTTAGTGGTTCTCCCCGGTGGGAAAAATTGAGCAAGGAAGCGAGAGGTAAGATCATCCCAACTTGAGATGGAGCCGGCGGGAAATCGCTCAAGCCAATTACTAGCTTGGTCCCGTAGAGAGAATTGGAAGAGACGCAGGCGCGTGGTCTCCCGAGTAGTAGCATCAAGATCGATGGAATCGACGATTTTGAGGAAATCCCTCAGATGCTGATTTGGATCTTTGGAACGAAGTCCATGGAATGCACATCCGTTTTGCACCAACCGGATGGTGTCGGATCGCAGGGCCGTAGTTTGGGCTTGGTCGGGAAGCTCAATGGTGTTCCTATAGCCTAGGTGGCTTGGTCTCGAGTATTCACCAAGAGTACGGGCTCTTGGCGGGTCATTTGGTGGTGGGTTGATGAAGGGTAGTGGGTTGTCACCTTCCATGATGAAAAGTGATGAGATTACGAACAAAGGTTACGAAGAAGGGGGATAGACTAAGAGAAATCTAAAAATGAGAAAAAAGTTTACTTGATAGGGATCAAGCAAAGAAACCTAAACGAGGTGGACTACTAACTAGCTATTCTATTCCCCGGCAGCGGCGCCAAAAACTTGATAACGCTACACGCGTCGTTCGGGGTCAAAGGAACTTCCTTTTCTTCGAGAAAGTTTTATAACACCCTAGGCAGTGAACCTAATCGTTGTAGTGTAGTAATTAGGGTAAGCCACGGGTATTGATATCGTTCTCTAGGGGAATAGGAATGCTAGTAGGGAGTTACTACGCTAAGGTTAAGGTTGAGGAAGATTATTTTTTATCTTTTTATATTTTATGAAAATGGAAAGGTACGAATCTCGGGTATTGGATTGGGGGGGGGGGGTTGGTATTTCTACCGATTACTCTACTATTATCTAATTATCTAAACTAAGGTTGTGGGAGTCTATGTCTAATTAATGTGTGCTCGTATGATAGTTTAAAGATGTGTTTACTTAGTTTGTATTACTCCTTAATTATCTCCTATTGATGGTTGAGTGTCACGTCTTATTCCTAGTTGCGTTGTGTGTCTAAAGTTGTAGGGTATGCGTTTCTCCCTAACTCTTTGAACTTACCAAAGGGTCTTGTCTACAAATCCACTTAGAGATTATAGACTCCTACTCTAAGGCGCTCTTCGGATGGTTTAGCCTACAATCACTCAGGTAATCATACTCTAAGGTTCACAAAGATGAATCAAGCATTAAGTACACAACGAATGACCTATCGCATTACTAGATCATTAATCAACTAAGATAAGAAACAACCAATCAATATTTAATAATTAAGTTTCATACTTCCTAAGCAAACACACAAATAAATTAGCCGGACATGGAGAACATGCAAGCATACACACAAATAATCAAAGACATAATTGAATTAATGAAGCAAAGACTTATCTTGGTGTAAGATAGGGTTAAAAACCCTAAAATACTGTACAAGACACCTTAGGTTCGGTTTTAGGTTTTTACTCCAAAGACTCTCCACAAAAAGACTGAAAAATTCGGATTCTATATATAAGATTACAATTGCGACGGCGTCACCTTATGTTTAGTGACGCCGTCGTGTCGCCGCCATTAGGGTTTCGTCTTGGCCACGTTAACTTTGCCACGGCGTCACCTTATGTCCGTGACGCCGTCCTCTTCAGCTTCTGACGTCGTCTGGATCGCATCTAGGCCGTCTGAGTAGCGACGGCCTACTCTTTCACAACTAGACGCCGTCTCTTGAAAACACGAGTTTTGAGTTCTGACCCGTCACAATAATTTTGGGACGGCGTCGCAAATAGCACCTGACGCCGTCGCCCTATACTTTCAGCAACTGTGAGTGTCTGATTTCGACTTTGGCCATTTTCTTCATATATTCGCGCCTTTCTGTCCAAATAAGTGCCATTCCAGCATTTTGCCTTCACGAGACCTAAAAAGTGAAAAGGAACGATATTAAGCAATAACGGATACAAAAGTGATCAAATAAAGACTTAAACGACCCCTCAAAATGGTACCTTTTAAAACCTTATCACATATCATTCATAATAGGTCACGGTTAGAGATTTGCGCTATATTTCAGTGTACTCACTTTTGCCATCGCATCATTGTCCAAGTGAGTTCCATAGCCCCATCTTCAATTGTTTTAATGCTTTTATTAAACTCTTTGGAGGAGATACATGCTCAACTACTTTTATGACATTCATGATTATTTGCAACTACATGTTTAACTGAACTGAATGTTTAGTCATACGAAGTAACAATATTGTCATACTTAGAATTTCTATATCATAATCATTGAACTAGCGGTCTTGGTATAATCATTGAGCTAGCGGTCTTGGTATAATCATTGAGCTAGCGGTCTTGGTATAATCATTGAACTAGCTATCTTGGTATAATCATTGAACTAGCGGTCTTGGTATAAGGTTGAACTAGCGGTCTTGGTAATATCATGAACTAGCGGTCTTGGTACAATCATGAACTAATGGTCGTGGAACTATTTAAAACAACACTCATATGTGTTATATCAATTGAATATTGATAGATTAAGTAATGTACTATTATGTGAATTCATTTGTCATCATGCGCTTGAACATAAACTATGCATATTTTGGCAGTGGGTTGTAAACACACAAGTTGCAAGTTTTGTATGGGCGGAACTTGGAACTGAGTGGATTTGCAATGCCTTTGCTGCATGAACATTTTTTTTAAGGTTTTCTTCATGGCAACACAAACTCTATGAACTCACTCAACCTTTGTGTTGACACTTTTAGCATGTTTTATCTCAGGTATCTAAGGCATACACTTCATGGCATGCATATGGACTTATCATAAGAGTCGTGGTGACGACGCGTCTCACATGGGATTTATGCACTTTAAACATCGTTTGAATTGTAACAAACTTATTTCCGCACATGTTGAATTTAATTTGGTACCTACACTTTGTAAACTCTGATTATTTTACTAAATCAAATGATGTATTTTCCAGACGACACTTTAGGTCGTTCGATATAACTGTAACTTTGATGCTATGACAGTCAACCCCCAGGAATTCCATTCCGCTGCAAAACAGGTAATTTGGGGGTGTGACAGCAATACATTGCAAATTACTTGCAATACTAGGTGTACACTTCGTGACATCCCCTTGCAAAATTGCAATCATCAAGGGGGAGCACATTCGTCACTTAGACGAAATCTTTTGCAAACTTACTTGCAAACAAACTAGATTATCTTTCTTGACGCCCTTACATAGGGATGGACTCGTCAAGGGGGAGTAAAGACGAGATCATTTCCCGTTACTTGCTCTCTATCTCTTTTTATCTTTATTTCTTTCACATGTTTTTCTTAAAAACGATGTGTTGCTTTCCTTCAAACACTTTTTGTTTCGACAAAAAAGGGGGAGAAGAAAGTAAAAACTACTAATTCAAATTTGCTACGAATTTTAGTTTTTCTTAAAATAATTTTATGTTTTGTCATCAACAAAAAGGGGGAGATTGTTAATACAAATAAGCCGTAAAAACGTTTATTTATATTTTACGATCTTCTAATGTTTTGTCGATAACAAACGTAAAATCATTTTAACGAAACAAATAAAATACGTAAATGGTTTGAACTAATAGTTTCTAACATATTCACATTTTCACATAAAACACTAAAACAAGCATAAGTGATTTTATGATTTAGTAATACATATAGTGTTTACATATTTGGATAAAATATACACATAACTACTATGTACTATATTGGGTAATATAAATGGGTAGAAACTTAAGTATCACAACCCATTGGGCAAATACATTGAATGTAGTTGGGTACAACCCAAAGCCCATAACCCATGGATCTTGACCCATAACCCATTGCATGACATCATGCTTATATCATACATGGATAATATCCATAACCCATGGATCAACCCATACCCAAGTGACTAAGTGCATTGCACTCAAAGATACATTGTATCTAGCCAAAGATCCATGGTTCAACCCATGACCCATGACCCATAACCAAAATACCCATGGGCAAAGAGGAGTGTTGGATTGATGTACTCTAACCAAACTAACTTAAATAGCTTGTTAAGGTTTAATAACTTCGGATAAATCCTAAGTTATTAACAATGAAACACTGAGCAAACTCTATTAACTATGCGGAATTTACTTAACAAAGCTAAGAAGAATATAACTTTAACTTTGAACGATTTTATTAATAACTCTATATCTGCTTATTATGCAGACTCTTTAACAACTCTAATAATATCGAACTTCTCTAAAACTCTAATAATACGCGTACTTCTAATCTTGTGAACTCGTTCCTCTAATGCCAATCTAGGGGTCCTTTTATAGACTCAAGGATAACCCTAGTCGGTTTACAATTTGTATCCTTGTACGACAAGTAATCTAATAAAGAATATTCTAGAATTACAAAGCTTTCCATAAACGAATATAACAGTTCTTTTAGCCTTGCAGTACTTTGACTTCGACAGCAGTACTTTGACTTATTATTTAGCAGTACTTTGACTTTTCCAGTACTTTGACTTATTCTTCAGCACTTTCATATCCCAACAATCCTCCCCTAACTTGAATTCTACTTGCTTGACTTCAAGTTCCTTTGTGAATTTATCTTTAGCTTCTTCATCTTCAAGGAAAGATTGTGTCTTTGTCTTTAGATTATATCTTTGTAATCTCTGTGCTTATATCAGTATCATCAAAGTATCTTTAGAATTTATTCTCTTCAGCATCATTCAGCAACATAGCAACATATGACAGTTTGTACATTAATTCAGTTTAAGTTGAATTCTATTCTCATCACTTCCAGGTGTGTAAACTCTTATGAGAGGTGAATCATTGAAAATCTAATGGATTTTGATCTCTTTACCAAAGCCATTAACTCTGGAGTAGCCAAATGTTTTGGTGTTTAAGACCATGGTACATTGATAACCATATGATTTTTAGCAAATCATCAGCTATCAACAGATTTGATTTGTCTTTACCAAAAGCTGTACCCTTTTGGACTAGTTAGTTCTTTTATCTATGGTGAACTAATTACCAAATAATGGTTTTTCCACAGCCTTTACCACAAGCCATTTTCTTGTGGGCTAGCCAACTCTTCACATTAACTGATATGGTGAGTTGATTACCATACAACTTATTAGCAAGTTGTCAACTAAAAACGGATTTGAGATATCTTTACCAGATCCGTTTGCTCATGGATTAGCCAATCCTTTTGTAACCATGGTGGATTGATAACCTATTGATGTTTCCATCTCAAAAACCATTTATTTCATTCAACCTTTGTTTCAAAATATTTGTTACTTAACAAAAGGTTTCTTTCAAAAAATCATTTAACTGGTTTAAAGCTGTAAGCAGTACTTTGATGAAAGTACTGTTTGATCAGCAGTACTTTGAATAAAAGTACTGATATTTCAAAAAGAATTTATTCAATTAAAATCCATGCCAGTTATTCATCATCATCAGCAATAGTAGTCCATCTGATAAACAATTTGATGACCATGAGAGCAGTTTCATTGTCTTCTTCAACTTCCATTCCATGCTATAGCATTCTCCTTATAAGATCAGCTGTAAGTGGATATCTTTTGTCTGCTAACATATGAATCATAGTTCCATCTTCTAGCTCTAAAACATGTACTCCAGATTCTTCTAAGAATCTCCAGTTAACAATCTCCCAATCTTCTTGGTTCTTCCAAATCTCAGCAGTGCTTTGTTCTTCAGTTTCCCAAATAGTTGTGAGATCCCCAAGCAAGACTAAACCAGCTCCTTCTGATGGATTGTGTTCAAAATAATCTCGCACCAAATGATATAGATGAAATAAATCCACTCTATCTATGATGTGCAATAAATCCCATAGCATGTTGAACACTCTAAAACTTTCATCTTCTCTATGAAACATCATATAATTTCCATCCTTGGATTCTACAACTTCAAAAGTAGTTATTGTAGATTTATTCATCTTCATCTCAGCATCATCTTTAGAATACTCAAATTCTACTACTCTTAAGTAATTTCTTAGCTCATCATCTGTCTCAGATCTTAACTCAATCTTCTTTGATGACTGTGAATCTTTAACTTCAGATTTTCTTTTTCTCTTTAAGCTTCCTTTCTTAACATCTTCTTTCTGAATATCATCATCTTTATAATCCTTGATATTCTCAACACTCTTCTTATAAGCTTCTGTAACAGCTTCATAAAGTTCTTTCATATTAACATAATTCAACTTGTTCAATCCAGTGTATCCTCGACCTTTCAAATAAGCCATCATTGCATTCCTTTCTTTAGCAAGATTTGGTCTTCTTGGTAGAGAAGAAATAGGAAGAGGTGATGGTATAACAGCTTCAGCATTCAATTCTTCTTGTAATTTCCTAGCTGCTTCTTCATTCATAGCTTCTTGATTATCAACTTCAACATTCAATTCAGCTTGTAGCTTTCTAGCTGCTTCCTCATTCATAGCATCTTGAGCAGCTCTTATCTGTGCTAAAGAAGGTTTCTTTTTCTTCTTTGTTTCTACCAACTTGCCTTTTCCTTTATCCTTAGGATCAATAGCAGGTTGAGAAGTTCTTGGTTGTTCCTCTGCAACTCCAGGAATAGTAACACCCCTTGGTTTTGACAAATCATGTAAGATCTCAGCAATGGTTTCATCATCACTTGCAGTTATGGGTGTAGCTTCTTCTTCATGTAAAATAGTTGAAGGACCAGCTTCTTCTTCAAAATCTAACAATCTTGGAGTAATCAATTCTTGCCTGAAAGTTCCTTGAAAAGCAGTACTTTGATCTTCAGTACCTTGAACTTTAGTTCTTTCTTCCTCAGTACTTTCAATGTTGACATGCTCTTCAGCACCTTGAGGTTCATCTTCCTTAACAACATCTTCTTTCAAATTCTTTTCTTCTAAATTCCTCCCCAATTGGATAGAAGATGGTGTTTGAACCTTTGTGCCTTTGGTTTTCTTCTTAAATTCCCTAACAGGTCGTCTTAGCTTTCTTTGAGACTTGACCCATAGACGATGATGTTGAACCAATGGCCAGACAAACTTCTTGAGTCTTTTAAACTTGAGCTTCAACCTCTTAATCTCTGTAGCTTGCTCTTCAAAAGATTTCTTCAGTCTAGTCAATTCTCTGGATAAAGCATAGTTAGTAAGAAATTCACCTTCAGATGCCACATCTCCCTCATCTCCTCCAGATGTTTGAAGCCCATCTGTTGAAGTATAATCATTGGGAGAAGATGGCGAATGTTCTTCTTGTTGAGAGTCATGAATAGAAACTTGTGGAGATGGTGGAGGTGTAACTGCAACATCTTCTTGAGCTTCAGTACGTTGCGAAGCATTACTTGGTGATGCAGTACCTTGTGATGCAGCACTTTGAGACGCAGTACCCTGTGGAGAAGCAGTACCTTCGTTGTCATCACCTTCTCCAGCTTCATCTCTAATAGCTTGAACAATCTCCATCATAGAAGTAGTTAATGGAGTGTGCCTTCCAGTGAAGAGATCACTTTTCCGCTCCATAAAAGTAAAAAATCTTAGCTTGTTGTACCACAACAGGTAGTAAACTTGTAGGCTTTGGTACATCAGCAAGTTGGTTGTTCAAGAACACTTGTATAAACCTTGGATACATCAACCATTTGGATCCATGTGAGATGTGTGAGAGCATGCCATCAAGAATTAGCCTTGAAAATTTGAAAACACGATTTGTAGCTAATCCCACTATAGCAGATGCTATGTTTGACCCAAATTGCTCCCATGAGGTACTCTTAGCACTAATGCAATGAAGCAACACATGAACCAAAAACTTCCAGTGTGGGCAAAATAAGGGTTTCTTGAATGTTTGTTCAGTTAAAGACCCTTCATACCCAATATTCTGAATGTATCCCAAATCAGTTGTTTATCAAAACGAACAGCCCCTTCTTCATCTTCAAACAATAAATCTCCACGAATAGAGGCTTTAGTAATCTTCACAGTTTTCCCAGCAACTTTAGCTTGAATATAAGAATCATCATTCTCCATATGAACCCTAGCAGTTGCCCAAAATTGTTGAATCCAGGGCTCAATGATATCTGGTTCCACTAAAAGTGCATAACTAATCGGCGACCCAGTGAGATAATCAATAATATCATGAAAGACCACATTAGCTTCAGTCTTTTCTAAATTCGCCACCATGTTTTGTTTGGAAACTGTATTACGATTCGCCATTGATGATTATGTGATCACAGTAAGAGATATAACGAATAATATAGGTGAAAGTGAGAGAAATATGGAAAAGATTATAAGGTATCAATATGAGAGGGAAATTCGGAGAGTAGTTATTTATAGGTGGGATTTAAAAAATCACAGCCCTTAATAACTAAGTTACCGTTAGTGTAGTTTACACCTCAATATGACCGTTGGAACAGTACTTTGATAAGACAAACAGTACTTTCCACGCGTGCAGTACTTTCCTTTGCAGTACTTTCATAAACCAAAATACAGTACTTTCCCAATTTCCTCTAGATAATAGCAAATACACCAAGTAAACATGAATATCCTCCCCTCAAACAATGCATAGGACTATGCTTACACTAAATAGTCCTCCCCTTAAATGTAGCTCAGTAGTTAATCATGCCAATGCTCACCACCAAGTGATTAAATCTTGAAATATCAAAACCTTTGGTGAGTAAATCAGCTACATTATCATCCGTGTGAACCTTGACCACATTAATGAGCCTGTGCTCATAACAATCTCTGATAAAGTGATGCCTAATCTGAATATGCTTTGTCTTGGAAGGATAAACTGGATTTTTCACAATGCAAATTGTACTCTCATTATCAATATTGATAGGAGTATTCTTGAAGTTCAACCCATAATCCAAGAGTTGATTCTGCATCCACAAAACTTGTCCACAACAGCTTGCAGCAGCCACATATTCTGCTTCAGTAGAGGATGTTGCTGCAATAGTCTGTTTCTTACATTGCTATGAGACTAATCTTCTTCCAAGATATTGGCATGCTCCAGTTGTTGATCTTCTATCATAATTATCACCTGCATAATCACTATCTGAAAAAGCTTCTTAGTGAAAAGGTGAATCCTTTGGATACCACAACCCCAACTTAGGTTGTTGTTTCAAATAACTAAAAATCTGTTTCACTGCATTCATATGAGAAACTTTTGGTGAGACTTGATATCTTGCACATAGACAAACAGCAAACAAAATATCAGGCCTAGATGCAGTGAGATACATAAGACATCCAATCATGGATTTGTACAACTTGACTTCAACAGGTTGTCCATCTTCATACTTGCCCAATGAGTTGATAGATTTAATAGGTGTAGTCACTGGCTTCATAGTATCAAAATTGAACTTCTTAAGTATGTCAGATATATACTTGTCTTGACTTATAAAGATTCCTTCCTTTGACTGCTTAACTTGAAGTCCCAAAAAGAATGTTAACTCACCCATTGAACTCATTTGAAATTCTTTCTGCATCAGCTGCTCAAACTCCTTAACCATGGACTGTTTAGTAGCTCCAAATATGATATCATCAACATAAACTTGTACTAACATGATATCCTCCTTGTCTCTCTTGATAAACAAAGTCTTGTCAATAGCACCCCTCCTGTAACCATGTTGCAATAAGAAAGTAGAGAGCCTCTCATACCAAGCTCTAGGAGTCTGATGAAGGCCATAAAGAGCCTTAACCACCTTGTAGATGTGCAGGATCCTCAAAACCAGGAGGTTGTTTAACATAAACTTCCTCTGTAATAGTGCCATAGAGAAAGGCACTCTTGACATCCATTTGATAAACCTGAAAGCCCATATAGGATGCAAAAGCAAGGAAAAGACGAATTGCTTCAATCCTTGCTACAGGAGCAAATACTTCATCATAATCTACTCCTTCTTCTTGTCTATAGCCTTGAGCTACTAATCTTGCCTTGTTCTTGATGACATTCCCTCTTTCATCTTTCTTGACTCTAAACACCCATCTTGTACCAATTACCTTCTTTCCATCAGGTAGATCACATAGTACCCAAACTTCTTGAAGTTTACACTGAAGAAGTTCTTCTTGCATAGCTTCAACCCAACTCTCCTTAGATAATGCCTGAGCTATATTCTTAGGTTCTTCTTGAAAGATAAAGCAAGTGAACAGGCATGTCTGATGATCCTTGTGATTCAATCTATTTTGTTTATAAACAAAGCTAAGTAAAGCATTGTGAGGTGTAGAAAAACCTTTAGCTTTGTTTCTTGTAAGCACACCATGAGAAGAAGGTCCAATGATTTGACCAGTAGGATGATCTTTATGAACCTTTAAGGTAGGAGTCTGTGGAACTTCATAATCATCATCCAGGTTTGTGTAATCAGCACCTTCATTGGAATTTGTGAAAATACCTTCAGCATCATACTCATCATCAGTATCTTCCAAACCAAGCATGGTAGGATCATCTAAATCATCCAAAGTACTGTCAATAGGTGTAGCAGTACTTTGATCGAAAGTACTGTCACCCAAAGTACTATAAGTGAACTCTGCAGTCTTGTTCTTTTTCTTTGCTTCTTCATAAGCTCTTCTTTGATCATCATTATAAGAATGTGCTAGTACATCTTGAAAAAGAATCTGATTGAGTTCCTCTTGAATAGCTTGATCCTCAGCAGATAGTGAGGATTTAGGTTCATCAGTACTTTGCTTTGGATCCACAAATTTGGGTTCTTCATCAGGAACAGCATCAGGTCTAATATGAACTCCATGAACAACATATTGTAAATCTTCTCCATTGTGCACAGGTTGATTTTCTTCTCTAACAGGTACATAGTTCATAGAAGGAGTCAAAACTTCAAGATCAAACATCCAATCAGGACCTTTACCCTTCTCATTTTCTTGATCTTCTAAAAACTCAACATGAAGACAATCTTGAACCTTCTTAGTGACTTTGTTGTACACTCTAAAGCCCTTACTGTTGGTACAATAACCCAATAAATATCCTTCTTCTGACTTGCCATCAAACTTTCCCAGATTATCAATTGTATTTAAAATAGTTAGAGGGCATCCAAAAGGCTTCATAAATCGAATGTAGGGTTTGTTGCCCATCAGCAACTCATAAGGTGTCTTCATCTGTGGTTTAGTAACTGATACTCTGTTAAGTACATTGCAAGCACTACTTACAGCTTCAGCCCAGAATTGAATAGGTAGTTGTGAATCTACTAGCATTGTTCTGGCTGCTTCAATTAAGGTCCTATTCTTTCTCTCTGCAACACCATTCTGTTGTGGTGTTCTTGCAATGCTGAACTCCCTCTTGATTCCTTTGTTTGCACAAAATTCATCCATAAGCTTGTTCTTGAATTCAATTCCATTATCACATCTAATACCTCTAACCTTGAGTCTCAATTGGTTTTCAAGTGCTATTATGAGAGTCTAAATAGCATCAAAAGTATCATCTTTAAATCCCAAGAAAAATACCCAACTGAATCTACTGCAATCATCTGTCACAACTAAGCAGTACTTTTTCTTGTTTAAACTTGCCACAGATACAGGTCCAAACAAATCCATGTGTAACAGCTCCAAAGGATCTCTAATAGTCCTGTCCTCAAGCTTCTTGCATGAAGCTTTATGTTGTTTACCCTTCTTGCACGCCAAACATGAGTGATCATTCTTGTAAGTCTTTGAAGGTAAACCTCTAACTAAATTTCCTTTGACCAGTTTGTTGATATTCTTGAAATTTACATGGCCCAATCTTCTATGCCCTTGATGTGCTTCTTCAGATGTTGCTTTTGCCACCAAACATGTGGCTCTCCCATAAGAGTGAAGACTCTTCATATCTAGACTGTACACATCATTGGTTCTTGGTACTCTAAGGACTACCAAGGTATCATCAACAGGCCTGAAATCAGGGAAAAGGATGAGACATTCTGTGTCAGTGAATAACACAGGATGCTTTTTATCACAGATTTGAGAGACTAACAATAAGTTGAACTTGAGCTCCTTCACATATCTAACATTCTCAAAATCTATACGCCCTGCTTTGATGGTTCCTTTTCCAGTAATTCTTCCTCCATTGGGATCATTCCCAAATGCAACTCTTCCTCCACTAATAGATCTAAAATCTGACAGAATCTCCTTGTCTCCTGTCATGCTTCCAGAGCAACCACTATCCACAATTAAATGATCTTTAAGCTCCTTGATGAAATCACGTTTATACATGTTTTTATATAAGAAATACCCGCATTTTAGCTTAATAAAATAGCAAAGTTATGGTTTTAATTACAAATATTACGTCTATTTGTTATTTTATTTTGAAGGTACATTCGAGAATTGATGGAGCAAATGAGGAGCAAAAGTGGTGATTATTGATAAGATTAGAAGATATTTGAAAAGATTAAAGAGAAGCCCGAGATGAAAGCTCAAAGATTGTTGCTAGATTTAAGCCCAAATTTTAATATGTTAGAAGCAAAATTCGGCCAGGCACAAAGAAGAATAAAAGAACTAACGGAGCAACATATGACACCATTGGGCTCATAGTCCAGTGGTAAGCCTCTCCTTGCTATCGTGGAGGTCATGAGTTCAATCCTTCCCATGACCAATTTTTCCATATTATTTTCTTGCTGTCCCCACTTCGCCACGTGTCATTCTCTAAGTGGGCAGCTGCCAGTCATTAATCTGCCGTTATTTCGTTGGGCTCCACCTGCAACGGTCATATATGTATTTGAGATTATTTAAGGCAAGATAGGGGAGCAAATGGAGGACTTCCTTTTCATTTTTTTTCCTTCAGACGCAACTTTTTTTTAATTTTTACTTCCAAGTTAAATGTCATTTAATGTTAATTAAGATGTAGTTTTTTTTTAATTTACTTTTTGTACTAAAACACACTTAAGTGTTGTAAGTGTGGCTCATGTTTATGTTTTTGTAAAAATTAATTTTTAGCTTAGTTATCTTTATCATTTGCTTATTAATTTCTTAATCTTTAACTTATTTTTAATAATGTTAGTGTTTTTAGTGTTTTTATTATTTAAATCCTTATAAAGTTTAAATCATTTTATTAAAATCATCACTATTAGTCATTTGAATTTTTTTTAAAACTTCGTATCTTTTAGTTCTAAACTCATTTTTTTACCAAGTCTTTTATTTAAAGTTTTAAATTTTCTACAATTTTAGTCTTAAATTAGTTTTAGAAATCAAGTTTTATCATTTTTAAGCTTTTTAATCATGAAAGTTGCAATCTTTATTCCACATCTTATCTTAAAAATACTCAAAGTATCTAGCTTTTGGAGATTTATTGAAGATTATAGGTAATATGGAGTACTTCGGGTTAAGTATGGAGCTTGATGTGGTTCTAGTTTAGTGTTTTTGTCGTCGCCGTTATGCTTAAACCATATCCGGTGCTCTCTTATCCTTATTTTTATCTTCTTTTTATTATGTTAATTGCTATGTTTCGTTTAATTAGTTTTGCCATGCTTAGTTTTATTTTTATGTCTTTTAGCTTTAGTAGGATGTTAGAGTAGAATTTCCCATTTAGTTTATCTCGTAGTTTATCCTTAGCTTTCCTTAGTTTTTTGCCTTAGGTTCCTTTTAGTCTCCCTTTTAGTTTATTAATCCAAAACTCAAAAATAGCGATATCTAAGCATCCAACAAGAACCAAAACGCGAGTCTCAAATTCATCATTCCTTTAGAACGACAATCCGGGAGATCAATACTTGCCAAGATACTTTTGTATTTAGGTTTGTATACTCTTTCCATTTTTATAAATAATTTTTGGTGTGCTCCAACGACAACATCAAAATGGCGCCGCTGCCGGGGAGCTGTGCGTGCTGATTATCTTCCGTCTAGCAGATTAGTGATTTGGATATTCACTCTTTGTTCATACCATCCATCTGTATATGTTTGTATTTTCTTATAAAATCAAAAATCCAAAAAGATTTTCAGTCTTTGTTTTTGCATCATGTCTATCCAAAAATCCAAAAATATCCATCTTTACCCTCTCACATCTTTGATTCTTCATCCCTACCCCTCTAAAAACATTTGATTCTTTCTATGTCTTATCCTCACCCTCTTGGTTGTCAATGGTGTGGTGGTCCTTATAATGGTGGCAATTGCCCCAGTTGTGGCATGGTGGAGTCAGGAAACGGGTCTGTCTATAACCAGGATCCCTATTCCTACCATAACACAACTGATTTATTCCATCAGCTACCACACTGTGAGACTCAGCAGTTTTACTGTTGTGAGTACTGTGGTGGTTCACACTCCAGTTCTGATTGTCCATTGGGAAACACGCTTGTCTATGAGCAGGTTCCTGATAACAATTTTGACTACAACACATGTGACTCACAGCCACATTAGTTTTACTGTTGTGAGTATTGTGGAGGTCCTCACTTTAGCTCTGATTGTCAAACAATGAATCCATTTCCTTGTAACAATTACGACTCTTCGTATCATGACCAACCTCTACAGTACCAAATGAATCAGACACCACCTCAGCCTGATCCACTTCCTCAAAATCTTCTCCTTGATCTTTTGGATTTAGTGAAAGATTTGAAGGAATGTAAACATTCCCAAGATAATCCAAATCAAAAATCCATGGAAGAATTGTTAGCTGAAGAACAGGCTGCTAAATTAGATTCCCAGATTGCCAGTGAAAACTCTATTAGGGAATTAATTAAAATACAAAAAGCAGCCAAATCTAGCTCTCGATTCCGTTTTATTCCTGATGACAGTGATGATGAGGATACACTTGATATCCTTCAATTCTATAAATATTCATCAAGTTCATCAGATGATATCCCAGCAGTTGAGATTCATTCTCAAACAACTGCTATCACACCCAAAGCTCCCACTCACTCTCTGAACATGGGGGACGAGCATCTTAACACTGTTCCTGAAAAGGAAGCGGACGAATTCATAAAGTCTAGTGTTGAGAACCTTGTCCCAATCCCGAGAGAGTCACAGGGAACTTTTGATCTTATGTGTGATTCTTCTTCCCCTCTTGAGTGTTCAAATGATCATTTGGAAACTTTCTCCGATTTTAGTAACGATTGTGCTTCCTTTGGAAACATCGAGTACATTGAGGCATCACTTCCACAATCTGATGCTGATCCCCTTCTTGAGGAGTTCTCCGGTGAACTCACTCACATCAATCCACTCTTTGATTTCGAAGCCGATCTGGGAGAGACTGAAAGTCTCATTGATAATGATCGTTCACTCACTTCTTATCCCAACAGTCCAATAGAGAATGTTGATCACTTTGTTCCCGAAACATTCAAAGCTACTTTCACTAATCCTCTATTTGAATTCAACTCTGAATTCACTTCAATTTCTGAGAATCCACTCTTTGATACTCAGACTGAGGATAGTGATGAGCCCACAATGGAACAAGAGTTCACAACATCACTTCATGTGAATGATTCTCTTCATGAAGAGTTCTCCGGTGAACTCTCTCATGACATATCTCCTCCGGAACATGATCATTTCTACTTTGATCTTGAGGATGATATTAGCTTGGAGGAAGGTGTACTCTATCGTATGAGTTTGCCTATTAATGACACTACCTTCACCCTTCCTCCCGATATGTCTGCATTTGAGGATGAGGAATGGATCTTGATTGTTATCAAAATCTTCCTTCCTTTCCTCAAATATCTTGTGATTTCCCTTCATCTTCACTCCTTTGGGAATGAAGACACTATCTTTGACCCCGGCATTTTCATTTATCATCTTTGAGCCGGTTCTCTGTATATCTCATCGGTGTGGAACTTTCACTTGCTTCAAATGTTTGTCCAAACATCCTGAATGAAAGTCCGATGGAGATTGTTTCTTCCACTTTGCTTCCCCATGAACCAATGAATTCGGGGTCGAGTCAAGCTAGCGACTCGGAAATCAAAAACAGTAGCACACACCATATGGGTTTTCACCCATATTTCTGACTTCTTACCCCTTTCTACCACCTAAGTGTGGGGGTAATGCCCCACATGTTAAAAAAAAAAAAAAAAAAAAAAAAAAAAAAAAAAAAAAAAAAAAACTTTCTAAATAATGGCCTTAGTATTTCCCTTTAACGTTCTTTGTTTCGGCATAACAGCCGGTACTTTGAATATTGAGGGCAATATTCATTTCTAAGTGTGGGGGGGAATTCTCACGAATTTTATCATATAATTATACCAATTCCCCCGTTTTTGGCCAAAAAAAATTTTTTTTTGGAGTAAGTGTTTTACTCTTTCTCATTTGGTTATCAGTCCGCCATGTCTGTAAGACAAAAGGATTGGCTAATCCAGGAGCAAACGGCTCTTGGTAAAGATATCTCAAATCCGTTGACGGCTTGCAATTTGCCCAAAATTGTATGGTATTCAGCTCACCATATCCTAAAAAGTGAAGAGTTGGCTAGCCCGCAAGTTTATGGCTTGTGGTAAAGGCAGTGGAAAAACCATAATTGGTAATCAGCTCACCAAAGATAATATTGATAATTTATCTAAGAGTTGGCTAGTCCAGAAGGGTACGGCTTCTGGTAAAGACAAATCAAATCCGTTGAAAGCTGGTGGTTTGCTCAAAATCACATGGTTATCGGTGTACCATGGTTCTTACTTGAACTGAAACATTTGGCTACTCCAGAAGTAATGGCTTCTGGTAAAGAGTTTAAAATCCATTATGTTTTCTCAAATCATTGCTAGGGACTAGCAATATCTCAGTGTGGGGGATTGATGAGTGTGTAAATACTCATCATTTTTGTACAAAATAAACTGCAAAATCATCTGAAAACACTCAGAAACACATCAAAAATGATCAAAATATCACAAATCAGTGTTTTATGTGTTTTAAATGCAAAAATATCAAAATCAGATGAAAAACATATCAAATTTGCAAAAATTGCAGTTTCAGTCCCCCAAGTTTCTAAAATTGTCAAAAATAGTCCCTGAGTCAAAATTTCAAAAGAAAAGTCACCAAAGGTCCTTTTTAAATCATAAGTTGTCAAATTTAGTCCTTTGGTGAAAAATATCAAAAGTTTGAGAAAATTACAAGTTTGGTCCTCCAAGTTTAAAATTTGGCAAAATTAGTCCCTGGAATTTTGAAAATGTCAAGTTTAGTCCTTGCATTATTGAAACTTGTCACTTTTTAGTCCTTGGAGTAACTTTTCAGAAATGGCAGCAGTGGTCCTTGAAGTTTCAGAAATTACAAACAAGCCCTTGTATTAATAAACCTTTAATACTTCTTTTTGGACCTTGAACCTAATAGTGACCCCTGCCACAACCTATTTTGAACCCTCCCTTTTATTAATAACCAGTCAAAGCCTTGGTCAAAACAACCAAAACCGCCAAAACCTTATCACTGTCTTCTTCCTTCACCTGCTTTCTGCAAAACCCAGCTTTACCCATTCCCCAGCTCACTTTTTCCTCTCCTCACACTCCACCTTCATAACAATCCAAGATACATTATAATCTCTCCTCCCCAAACACTCAAGCTCATCCAGCTGTTAAAACTTCATTTCCCGCCAAAACATAATGGATGGCCAAGATCAAAAATTTATCATCCAAAGGTTGAGATTAAAAGTGGGATTTGCAGAGAAAGAGAGAGAAGGCAACTTGGGGTATAAAAGAGAGAAGAAAGAAGCAATTTGAGTAGTAGTCTTTTAGTCAGTTTTTAGTTTTTTTTCTAGTTCTAGTCCAATTCTTCATGTCTTAGAGGAATTTTGACATTTTACTTTTCATGTTTTTCATTAGATTAGTTGTCTGATTTTAATTTGTAAACCTCTTTTAAATTGTACTCCCACCTTCATTAATAAGATTTTCATTTGCACTTTTAATTTCTTGTCATTAATTTTAAAGAGTTGTTGGTTAATCCTGCTTAAGTTTTAGTATTATTCTTGTGTGTTTACCTGAGCTTATTGAAGCTTAGGTAAGCATTATATTTACTTAATCTGCTTAAATCTCAGTTTTTGCAAAAAGTCAATAAAAGTCAAAACTTTGAAGTCTAATCTAGTCTTGGTAAATCTCTGGTGTAATCTGTGTTAATGGTTAAGGATGATGTTATTTTACCCATTTTGATTCAGCAACAAGTTTGTTTAATCAGTTTCATAGTTTAGTTTCTTAATAAGCTTGAATAAGGAGTGTTTGGATTGCTAGTTTAAACTGCTCTAGAGGTCTAAAGTTTGGATTAGATCTGTTGCTTTAGGTGTAATATGGATATATGCATCATTTTCTGGCTTTGTTTTGCTGTCACTTAAGCTTAAAGTCAAAATTGCTTGAAACTGCTCTTGTTATACTTTACTGTTGGAATCAGTGGTTAGGATCATACATTTAGGTTTAGAAGTTATTAAGCTAGCTTACAATAGTTTCATTTCAACATATTGCATCTTCATCAGTCAGATATTTGATCTCAAAACTCAATTTGGTCAAACTTATTATCTGTTTTAAAAGTCAAATACAGCAGGTCTGCATCATTTTCTTCAAACTTGCAGCAACTTCATTGTGGTCATTACAGTTTGTTATGCTCTCATATTTGTTCCATTTTGTAGTTTTCCAGGTAGACTTTAGATCCACATTTTTACTTTTCTCATCAGCTTCTTGAATAAGTAGTTAAATAAGCTCAAAGTAGGCCCCTTGTTCACTGTTTCTGTTTTCAGCAGTCATGTCCATTTGGCCAGTTTTATTTTGACCTGTAGTTTCTTCATCTCTTGTCCTTATGATCTGAAACTTTGGTTACATGTTCTATTGTAGGTGGTCTTTAGATTCATGCTTTTAGTTTTCCCTGTAGCTTATTTGATAAGCCAATGCAAGTGCTCAAACAGTAGGGTCTAATCAGCTTTTGCACAAGTATCAGTTTTCTTGAATCATTGGTAGATCACTATTTAGGTGTTAGAATAAGCTATATTTAGTTGCCTCAGAGTAGTTTCAATATAGTCTAGCTTATTTGATCAGTTGGTGTACCCTAGTGCTTATTTGCTTAATCTTAAGTGCTTATTTCATTGTAGTTAACATAGCAGCTCTCTATTTCTCCACTTAAGCCCTAGTTTTTATATTTTTCTCTGCTTTGGAATAACATTTTAGATTTTCCCTGAAATTTTCATAATTTTTAGTCACCATTTACTATTTTTCTAGATTAAAATCATTTTTTAATCATTTTAAAATAGCTTTAATTGCATTTAATTGAGAAAAAGTTCCAAAAAAATAATTTTTCAATTTTAATAGTTTAAGATAAATATAAAAAGCATAAAAAATATTTTTCCTTATTTTTCTCCTTTTATTTGGTAATTTTTAGTAATTTAATTAGTTTTAAATAGTTTAAAATTCATAAAAAATAGAAAAATAATCAGAAAAATAAAAAAATAGTTTTGAAAATTCTAGTTTGATATTTTAGACTTTTCCATTTCATAATTTTATTTTTCTAGCTTTATTTCCTATTTTCTTTCATTTTAGGTTATTATTAAATAGTTAAAAAATAGTTTTTAATTAATAATAATTAGAAAAATAGTTATAAAAATAATTTTCTTTTTCTATAAAGTTTCTTTTATTATTAGGATTGTAAAAATGTATTTTTCATATTTTTAGGGTTAATATTGATTAAGTTTCACTTTTTATTTATTACGTTTACGTAATTTTTATTTAAACGTAAGTTTTTAGTTTTAAGTTTTTAAACGTTCATCATTTTAAAAATAGTGATAGCGTTTATTTAATATTTTTTATCTTTTTAACTTCCTTTTAATTCGCATTTTAGCCCTTGTAGTTTATGTCCTTCTCCTTAGTTATAATAATTCACAATCTCCTTTTCCGTTCAAATCTCCCGATCACTATACGTTTGATAATCCATTGCACAGCTCGCTGGGACATAACGACCCGGGGAAACACTATACTCCCCAGATCTTCATTGAGTTCGTTCCTGAGCCGTTTTAAGCTTGTTACGGTCTGCCATTCACAACTGTTCGGGAGCGCATCACTCCTCTTCTGGGTTGCCCTGCACAAAGATAAAAAAGTTAGTGTCTTTTAGGAACCCAAGCCATTACTGACTTGTGTTCCCATTGTGAAGTAACAAACTCAAATTCCATAAGTATGTATCCTTCACAATTTTTATAGACAGAATCAAGCATTATCTTTTGTTTTAAAATTTGTGGTGGATTTTCAACAAAATTTTATTTTTCAACCAGAATCCCCTTTTCTTTTACCATAAAATCATCTTTAACAAAAAACTATGTTTCACTTTCAGTTGATGAAAGTACTGTTTGTTCCCCATCAGTACTTTCCTTCTTGACCCATTTGGTTTTAACTTCTGGTGAAGAGTCCCTTGATCTATCTACTCTTCTGGAGTTGTAACGCCTTCTAGATTGATAATAATTTGATCTCCTAGGCTTTCCATTCCAAAAAGTGTTCTCAGTACTGATCTGTGCTAAACCATCAAGTCAAACAGACTTAAAACAGCTTAAACACAAATACAATGAAGATCAGAGAATACAATGAATTCCCGGGTCGTTAAGTCCCAAGGAGACTCAATGGTGTGTTTAAAACAAACTCAGAGGATAGAATGATCACTAAGGATAGTGATCTGTAAAGGTTATGATTAGAATTATTACACTACTGATTGATTGGAGTAGAATTGAACTCAGAATTGGAAAGCACAACAATCAGATAAGAAAAACGTAAACGTAAGTTTTAAAAACTACGTATACGCACAAAATAAAAAATGAAAACTAAGAAATAAAAGGCCTAAAAATATGAAAATAACATTTTTGGAATCCTAAAGATAAAAGAAAATTATTAGAAAAAGAAAATTATTTTTAATACTAATTAATTAATTATTATTAATGAAAAACTATTTTAACTATTTAATAAATACTCTAAAATAGAAGAAAATACAAAATAAGGCTAGAAAAATAAACTTATGATTCTGAAAAATCTAAAATACTATAAAACTAATTTTAAAACTAAAAATATATTTTTCACACTTTTTATCTAATTATTATTAATTAATTATTATTTAAAATACACTTAAATACTAGAAAATAGAAAATAAACTTGGAAAAATAAAATTTTAACTTTGAAAAATCTAAAATATGATAAAACTAATTTTAAAACAGAAAATATATTTTTTAGACTTTTTAATTATTTATTACTAATTAATTACTATTTTTAACTATTTAAAATTATAATAAATACTAAAAAGATAGAGAAAAATCTGAAACTTTTTCTAAAAATCCTATATGATGACAGAAACCTAAGAAAAATAGAAAAACAAGATTTACTTATTAAAAAGTTGAAAAGAAAAATCAAAAAGCTAAAAAATATTAAATAAACGCTATCACTATTTTTATATTGATGTTTTTGTGATTTTTATTTTTGAAAACTACTTATATACTAATAATATGAAACTTTAATAAAGAAAAAAAATTTATAAACCACCAATAAGCAGTTTTGATGGCTTATTGATCCAACAGTGGACTTAAGAGCTTGTTTGGTGAGAATAAGCTTAAACAAGCTTGACAGATGAAACAAAAGCTAGAATAAGATGAAAATAAGCCATACGAACTGAAATGAAACTAAAAGATGAAAGGAAGCACACTAATAAGCTAAAACAAGCAAATAAGCACTTTTTATAATGACAGAAATGGGACAAGCTTGAGGCTTGTTGCAGCCCTAGTAAACAAGCTCAAAAGTGAAATCTTAAGCTTGAAAATCCAAGAGGACCAGATTGGATTTCCAAAGAACCAGATAACACAAGATTTGGACAACTAATAAGCTCAGTGTGAGCTTATCAAATTGGTACCAATAACTGTGCACAGGGCAGATTTTAGAACAGGTACCCCAAGAAAAGCTGAGAAATAAGCACTTAAAAAGCTGAGAAACCAAGAACTAGCATTTTTCTATTTTTGTTAAGCAACCAAACTTTAAAACCCTAAGAGCTTATAAACTGAATCTTATTAATACACCCACAGTGAAATTCCAAATTTTATTCAAAAACGACCTTATGAGATTTTGACTTTTTAAGAACAACTAAAAAGTTGACCAAAGTGAACTTTGATCTGATCTAAAGTACTTAATATGTTGTTTTAAGGTGTAATGAGACTAACTTGAGCAAGATTAACCACTTGCTAACACAAAATCAAGATCTGCTATCCTAAAAATTCAACAGTAAGCATCTAAGACATGATTAACTGAAATTTTGACTTTTGTGCTTATGAGAACTTGTTTCTTGACTGAGATGAGTTGTTTAAACAAAGTTAGACATGTTTCCAACAAGTCCAATGACCAAAGTACCTTTAAACACAATTAACCAAACACCCTTTTAGATGGATGTATTGAAGTTTTTACAAAGTAACTTACAAAGTTAGACCATAAACTTGATTGAAGACTCTATATAATCATTAACTAAGACTAAACAAGCTTGAATCAACAGTAATAGTAACTTAAAACTAAGAAATTAGACTTAAGCTACTTTGACTGCCCAAATGAGATTTCTTTGCAAAATACAAAATTAAGAGAACAAACTACTGATTTTAATGATCAAAAACACTAATTTATAACTAGTAAACAAATAGAAACAGAATTTAGAGCTAATAAACAAGTGTAACAGTGAAATGCCAAAATGGCTAAAAATGCTTACAAGAGCTTCCAAGCTTAAAACTGAGAACTAGGATCTGAAACCAATTCCTATAGCTTCCCAAGAAGCACTATACCAAGGCCATCCAAGATTAACCCTGCTCCAGCTGTGAACACCTTCTCCAATTGATTTTTGATTTTATACCTATTTAATTGGTATTTTTGAGATTTTTGACCTTTTGAAGCTAAACTGAATTTTAATGTTTCTAATAGATTATAAAAGCTATATGGGAGCTTATGTGACCTATTTCAGTCCATATAATCAACTAAAAACAACATTTGATTCACATGATATTTTTGAAATTGAAAACTGCATAAACTGAAGTAAACTTTAAAACTTGGAATTACTTATTAAAAGAGGTTCAAATACACTTGAGAGACTTAGATAAAGTACTTGGAATTAAAAACATACATTGAAAAGCTTAAGTTAAAGAAAACGACTAAGGAAAAATAAAATTACACTTGATTGTGTGATACAATGCATCATCTCTTTCCTTTATAGACTTTAAGCACTCCTTGCATGTCTCTGATTGTTTCCCACCACATTTGAGCCATTGGATTGGCTAGAACAATCATATCCGTCCATTTGTGATTTTGGCGCCAATTTTTCTTCATAGCATGTTTAATCATTTAATGGATTTGGTTTGAGCAATTAAAGGATTTGGAGTTTAGAGGGGGGGTGGAGGGAACATAGTATGGAGGGGGGTTGAAAATGTGGTGAAAACCACTCTGGTTTTGATGTTTCAGTGGTTGAGGAGGAAGTGAACAGTGACCCTGGTATTAACGCGCGTTTTCTCTGGGTTTGACTTCTGTTGACCGTGGCTTTAATAACAAAGGGGGGTCACAATTGGTTTGGCTGGGGTCAGAATGGATTGTGACCTGGCTCAAGGGTCAGCCAAAGGGGGTCAAGGGTCAAGGCTCAAGGGTTAAGGGTCAACTGGATTGGGTTTGGGCTTGTTTTTGGATTGGGCTTGGATATTAAATAAGATCCGTTTGGTTTTAGCTTAGTACAAGGACCAAAAGTGTAGTTCGACCAAACTTCAAGGACTGAAAGTGACATTTTTCCAATGCTCTCACAAGGACCAAACTTGACAACTTTGATAATACAAGGACCCTTTTTGCATAAAATCCATTTTAAAAGTCCAAGGACTAATTTTGCAATTTTCCAAAGTTTGAGGACCTTTCTTGCCAATTGTCCAAAGAATCATTCAAGGATCATTTTAAACAACTTAGAATATTTCAGGGACCTTGAATGATAAATTTCCACATTTTTGAATTCCAGGGACTAGATTTGACAACTTTTAAAACTTGGGGGACTAAAACTGCCAATTTTGCAAACTTGAATCATTTTTCATCTGATTTTGATATTTTTGCATTTAAAACACATAAAACACTGATTTGTGATATTTTGATCATTTTGATGTGTTTCTGAGCGTTTTCAGATGATTTTGCAGTCTAAATGGTATAAAAATGATGAGTATTTAGACACTCATCAATCCCCCACACTCAGATATTGCTAGTCCCTAGCAATGATTTGAGAAAACTTGATGGATTTTATCTCTTTACCAAAAGCCATCACTTCTGGAGTAGCCAATTGTTTTGATTCAAGTAAGAACCTTGGTACAACGATAACCAAATGATTTATTGGCAAATCATAAACCATATAACGGATTTGATGTGTCTTTACCAGAAGTCGTACCCTTCTGGACTAGCCAACTCTTAGATAAATTATCAGAATTATCTTTGGTGAGCTGAATACCAATTATGGATTTTCCACTGCCTTTACCACAAGCCATAACCTTGCGGGCTAGCCAACTCTTCACTTTTTAGGATATGGTGAGTTGAGAACCATACAATTTTGGGCAAATTGCAAGCCATATAAACGGATTTGAGAAATCTTTACCAAGAGCCGTTTGCTCCTGGATTAGCCAATCCTTTTGTCTTACAGACATGGCGGACTGATAACCAAGATGAGAAAGTGTAAAACACTTACTCCAAAAAAAAAAAATTTTGGCCAAAAACGGGGGAATTGGGTAAATAATATATGAAATTCGCGAGAATTCCCCCCCACACTTAGAAATGAATATTGCCCTCAATATTCAAAGTACCGGCGGTTATGCCGAAACAAAGAACGTAAAAGGGAAATACTACGGCCATTATTTAGAAAGAAGAGATTTTTTTTTTTTTTTTTTTTTTTTTTTTTTTTTTTTTTTGTTGAAAGAATGAGAATATACAACAGTGTGGGGAAACTCCCCCACACTAGGGTGGTAGAAAGGGGGTAAGAAGACAGAATTATGGGTGAAAACCCATATGGTGCGTGCTAATGTTTTTGATTACCGAGTCACTAGCTTGACTCGATCCCCGCATTCATTGGTTCATGGGGAATGTTTGTAAATCCGGGACAACCACAGGAGGAATGTCCTCTCCAAAGTAATGCTTTACTCGATGACCATTCACTTTAAAATTAGGACCATCGGGTTGAGATAACTCAACGGTACCATAAGGATAAACCTTAGCAATAGTGAATGGGCCAGACCAACGGGACTTGAGCTTTCCCGAGAAAATCTTCAATCTTGAGTTGAAAAGAAGGACTCGATCACCAACGTTGAAAACGCGGTTCTTGATCTTGGAGTCATGAATCTTCTTTGTCTTTTGCTTGTAGATCAAAGAGTTCTCGTAAGCTTGATCACGAAGTTCATTTAATTCATTCATTTGAACTTTTCTGTGATCACCAGCTGTCTGTATATCGAAGTTTGCATGCTTTAAGGCCCAGTATGCCTTGTGCTCTAGCTCAATTGGAAGATGACATGCCTTTCCGTACACTAGCTTGTATGGAGTACACCCGATGGGTGTTTTGAAAGCTGTACAGAAGGCCCAGAGTGCGTCATCAAGCTTATCCGACCAGGATGCACGATTTTCGCCTACTGTCCTTTCAAGAATCCTTTTAAGACCACGGTTTGAAACTTCCACCTGCCCACTTGTTTGGGGGTGGTATGCAGTAGAGAGACGATGGGTAACACCATACTTTTGCATGACTCTTTCAAATTTGTCATTACAGAAATGTGTACCACGATCACTGATTATCGCTCTCGGAGTTCCAAACCTGGCAAACAGAGATTTCAAAAACTTCACAACTACTCGGGCATCATTGGTGGGTAAGGCTTTTGCTTCAACCCATTTTGACAGATAGTCAACAGCCACGAGTATGTACTTGTTACCACGAGAAGATGGAAATGGCCCCATAAAATCAATACCCCATATGTCAAATATCTCACAAACTTGAATGGCATTTTGTGGCATTTCATTCCTTTGAGATATATTACCATGACGCTGACAAGCGTCACAGGTTTTGACAAATTCGTGGGCATCCTTATAGATTGTGGGCCAATAGAACCCGGAATCAAACACCTTTTTGGCGGTGTAGTTTGGACTATGATGGCCCCCGGTGGGTCCAGCATGGCAAGCTGTGAGAATGTCAATAGCTTCCTGTCCATAAACACACCGTCGGATGACTTGATCCGCACAGATTTTGAACAAGAAAGGGTCGTCCCAGAAATAATGTTTAACATCTTTGAAGAATTTGTTCTTCTGCTGGGTCGACATCCCTTTCACAATGAAGTTACCCGCATGGTAATTTGCGAAGTCAGCAAACCATGGGGTAGAAGAATTTCCACGAAAAGAAACCGTATTGAGTGTCTCGAGAGGAAATGTTTCATTTATTTCCTTTTTCTCAAAAACATCTTGGTGAGGGTTTTCTAATCTGGACAGATGATCAGCAGCTAGATTCTCAGCTCCTTTTTTATCACGTATAATGATATCAAATTCTTGGAGGAGGAGAATCCAACGAAGCAATCTCGGCTTTGCATCTTGTTTTGCAAAGAGATATTTAAGAGCCGAGTGATCCGTATACACCACGCATTTGGTCAGGATTAAGTACGGCCGAAACTTCTCAAAAGCATACACCACGGCTAATAGCTCTTTTTCTGTGGTGGTGTAATGAGTCTGAGCTTCAGTCATAGTTTTGCTTGCGTAGTGAATAGGCTGAAAGTGCTTATTTCTTCGTTGCCCTAGGACTGCACCGATAGCAAAATCACTTGCATCGCACATGAGCTCAAAAGGCAAGTCCCAGTCGGGAGCAACGAGAATGGGTGCTTCAGTAAGATTTTTCTTCAATGTTTCAAAAGCTACGATGCACTCGGGTGAGAAGATAAAAGGAGCATCCTTTTCAAGAAGATGGGTCATAGGCCGGGCGATTTTAGAAAAATCTTGAATGAATCTACGATAGAAACCGGCATGACCTAAAAACTCCTACTACCTTTGACGGTAGTAGGATGAGGTAGCTTAGCAATAACATCAACTTTTGCTCTATCTACCTCAATCCCGTTCTTAGAAATCTTATGGCCAAGGACAATGCCTTCTTTGACCATAAAGTGACTTTTCTCCCAGTTTAGACAAAGATTGGTGTCTTTACACCTTTGAAGCATTTTATCTAAATGGGAGAGACATGATTGAAAAGAATCCCCAATGACCGAGAAGTCATCCATAAACACTTCCATTGTTTCCCCGATCATGTCGTGGAATATGGCCATCATACATCGTTGGAACGTGCCAGGAGCATTACATAAGCCAAAAGGCATACGTTTGTAGGCAAAAGTCCCGTATGGGCAAGTGAATGTGGTCTTCTCTTGATCCTGTGGATCAATAGGGATCTGAAAGTAACCCGAGAAACCATCAAGGAAACAGTAGTATTCATTCCCTGCTAATCTCTCAAGCATCTGGTCCATGAAGGGTAGAGGAAAATGGTCTTTACGGGTGGCGTCATTCAACTTACGATAGTCGATGCAAACACGCCATCCCGTTACCAATCGAGTTGGAATTAACTCGTTATCTTCATTTGTGATAACAGTAATGCCACCCTTTTTCGGAACACAATGAATTGGGCTGACCCAAGGACTATCTGAGATCGGGTAAATCAATCCTGCATCAAGAAGTTTGATAACCTCTTGTTTGATAACATCATGGATTTTTGGATTCACTCGTCTCTGATGTTGAACTGCTGGTTTAAAGTCATCCTCCATCAAGATTTTATGAGTACAAAACTCAGGATTTATACCTTTGATGTCGGAGAGTTTCCAAGCAATTGCTTGCTTGTGTGACTTCAAGATTTTTATGAGAGCGGCTTTTTCATCTTTACTCAAATCTCGAGCAATAATGACGGGTAATTTATCATCACCTTCAAGGAATGCATACTCGAGATGAGGAGGTAAGTCCTTAAGCTCAACCTCAGGAAATTCATCAGTTTTCTCAACTGATTTGACTTCCTTGTTATGAAGTTTGATGGGAGGGAGAGGAAGAGAAATGTCCAGATTTGACACTTTCTCAAGAAGAATATCTCTCTCCAGATTAATCTCATTTTGATTAATCTCAATTGGGATTGAATCACTAGGGTGAGGGGCTGATGATGGATCACCATTAAGCAACTTCTCAATAAGAAGTATGTCTCCCTCAATGTCAATTGGAGCGTGATCAATTTCCCAAGGAACAGAATCACTAGCCAAATATGCTTCAATCTCATCTAAGATGAAGTCGCTTCCCTCAAACGGAGTGAGAGAAGGAGTAGAATTGGCTATGATAGGCTGAGAAGATGTGGTGGAATCCCCACTCACAGAATTATGAGAGTAACCAAGAACTTCTTGAGAGTACTCTTCAGAAGCAACATCGATGATATCTATTCGGTTAACCGATTCAGAATCATAATTTGCGGAGTACCTCGAAGTTTGGTCAAGGTTGAAGGTGACAGCTTCATTACCAACACACAATGTGATTTCTTGCTCAAATACATCTATGAGAGCACGGCCCGTTCTCAGGAATCCTCGACCAACAATGAGAGGAACCCGTTGATCGGCATCAAAATCAACAACCACGAAGTCAGCTGGGAAATGGAACTTTCCTACTTTCACAAACACGTCCTCAGCAATGCCAAGAGGACGGGATATGGATCGATCAGCAAGCTCGAGAGTCATGCATGTAGGAGTGAGTTCCGGAAGAGAAAGTTTCTTCCACACTGAATATGGCATAAGATTAATGCTTGCACCAAGATCTGCTAGGGCAAAGCATTCAACCATCCCTGGGAATACACAAGGTAAGAGAAATTTCCCAGGATCTCCAAGTTTTTCTGGAAGCTTTTTCAGAATAACTGCTGAGCAGTTCTCGTTAAGAGGAGTCTTTGCCATTTCAAACAGCTTTTCCTTATTGCTTAACATGTGTTTGAGAGTTGATGCAAATTTGGGCATCAGCATGATAGCATCCGCAAAGCTTATGTCAAAGTGTAACTCTTGGAAAATTTGGAAAAATTTATCCATTTGATGACTAGCTTTCTCGTGGAGCTTTTGCTCATTCAAGCGTGATGGGTAAGGAATGGAAGATTTGGATTTCTGATTCTCAACAGGAGCTACAGGAGGTTCAAATATAACTCCTTGATTTGACTTAAGTTTCTGGACCACTTGAGGTTGGACTACCGAAGGTTGGACGTGTGCTGTACTTCGTGGGCTAGAATAATGCACCTTGTCCGTTGTGTCCTTGGTAACTTGACTCATTGGCACTGGTGGAGGAGGCATTGGAGTCGTAGGTCCATTGTGTTTTGGAGGTTCACTGTCCACTACCTTTGGGAGAGAAGAAGAAGAAGAGGTAGTAGGAACAGCAGGTCCAGTGTATGAAACACCACTTCTGGTTGTGATCGCCTTAGCATCGCCCCTCGGGTTAGCGATCGTGTTGCTCGGCAAAGTACCTGAGCCCGAGGGTCGATCATTTAAAGACTTCTTCAGATCAGCAATCTGACTGACCAACAACCTGTTCATCTCATCTTGGGATTTCATGAACTGCTTCAGTAACTCATCAGATGATGGTCCTGGAGGAGTAATGACGGGAGGAGCTGGAGGGACAATTTGAGGCCGTATGTTTTGATTATAGCCAAAATTCCCCTGATTAGGATTCATATTCCCATGAAATTGATTCCCTCGATTGAAATTGTTTTGATGAGGGTTTCCTTGATGTTGGAAACCTTGATTGGGTCCAGGATAGAAATTACCTTGGTTTTGATAACCTTGGTTCATTCTTGGTTGGTTCTGATTCCGGTTTTGCATGTTGTGATTTTGGTTAAAACCGGGTGGTGCCTGATTAGTGTTAGCACGGTAGTGTGGTTCATTTTGAGGACGGTATTGATTACCTCCTTGCTGTGAACTACCGGCTAAAGCATTGGCCTCAAAAGGACTACCATCGGTGGCAGTACAATTGTAGTAAGCATGAGGACCACCACAAGTGACACAACTTTCAACTTTCTTCACTTCAGCATGTGTTGGTGTCTGAGTGAAGGAGACTTTCTTCTGGTTAGCAAGAACCAAAGCCTGAACAATGTCTGTGAGTTTATCAATCTTAGCATCGGTGCTAGATGTACTCACTGGGGATGAAGAAGAAGAAGGTCCAGCATTAGACTGATATGTCTTAGCTCTGAAAGGACGGACTTGAGATTTGTTCTCAATGATCTGCAAGGCCTCTTTTGTGGTCTTGCTCAGGAAATTACCTCCAGCGGAGGCATTCAAAGAGTCTTGATTGGTCTGATTGAGACCATTGTAGAAAGTATCCATTTGCATTAACTCGGTAAAACCATGATGCGGACACTTGCGAAGCAACTCTTTGTAACGATCCCATGCCTCCCCGAATGATTCATCAAATCTCTGAGAAAATTTCATTATCTCATTCTTAAGACTTGTGGTTCGGGATGGAGGATAGAACTCGTTAACGAACTTGGTGACAAGATCTTCCCATGTCTCTATAGAACGAGGGGGTTGTTTCTCAAGCCAATTCCGGGCTTGTCCCTCTAGAGAAAATGGGAACAGAAGAAGCTTGATAGCTTCATGTGGGACATTCTTATACTTGATGGTAGATGCTATCTTATTAAACCATCGAATGTGTGCATGAGGATCATCCCGCTCAAAACCATAGAATTGGCTTTGGGTTACTAGATTGAGCAACCCGGTTTTGAGCTCGAAAGTGTCAGCCACGATGGCTGGAACAACAATGGCATCTCCATAACCCTCGATGGGTGCTTGGAGAAGCTCATTCATCGGTTTGTCTTCTGCCATTTCGACAGGAGGTGGTGGTGGTAGACGTTCCTCAGTCACGGCTGAAGGAGCTGAACGTCCTCTACATCTACGAGGAATGTTTCCTAGTTCAGAAAGTGGACTTGTAGAACTGGAAGAACGAGTGCGCATGCACTACGTATAAAAATCAATTTTCAAAACAAATGAGGCAAAACACAAGTGAACTTAACCAATAATCACAAATGAAATGGCTTCTTTGAAAAAGGTACACCAAATCACAAGTGACACAAAGGCAAGTTTTAAATCTGATGTTCGGGAACTTATTAATGGTCGCACCCCCAGTTAGGTAGTGCACTGCCTTGATTTGCGGTGGTTGATTTTTATGTATAAATTAAGTACCACTGAAAAGACGTAGGTAAGATTTGTGCTGATGGGTTCAAAAACTTTTTGGACAATATTTTTGTTATCGTCCCGTTTAACCAAATCGTATCTCTTCAAGAATCACCTTAAAAGAGAATACAAAATAGAAAACGTTCCGATTGTTTTGTTGTTTTATATTTTTTTTTGGTGTTTTAACACTTTAGGAAAAGTGTTAATGAACTTTTTTGATTTATATTAACTTTACAAAAAACTTTTTACAAATGATGGGTTATGTGCAAGATTGGGTCTGAAAATGGCTAAACACACGCTAAAGCCTCCCCGACAGCGGCGCCAAAATTTGATCTGTGCTAAACCGTCAAGTCAAACAGACTTAAAACAGCTTAAACACAAATACAATGAAGATCAGAGAATACAATGAATTCCCGGGTCGTTAAGTCCCAAGGAGACTCAATGGTGTGTTTAAAACAAACTCAGAGGATATAATGATCACTAAGGATAGTGATCTGTAAAGGTTATGATTAGAATTATTACACTACTGATTGATTGGAGTAGAATTGAACTCAGAATTGGAAAGCACAACAATCAGATAAGAAAAACGTAAACGTAAGTTTTAAAAACTACGTATACGCACAAAATAAAAAATGAAAACTAAGAAATAAAAGGCCTAAAAATATGAAAATAACATTTTTGGAATCCTAAAGATAAAAGAAAATTATTAGAAAAAGAAAATTATTTTTAATACTAATTAATTAATTATTATTAATGAAAAACTATTTTAACTATTTAATAAATACTCTAAAATAGAAGAAAATACAAAATAAGGCTAGAAAAATAAACTTATGATTCTGAAAAATCTAAAATACTATAAAACTAATTTTAAAACTAAAAATATATTTTTCACACTTTTTATCTAATTATTATTAATTAATTATTATTTAAAATACACTTAAATACTAGAAAATAGAAAATAAACTTGGAAAAATAAAATTTTAACTTTGAAAAATCTAAAATATGATAAAACTAATTTTAAAACAGAAAATATATTTTTTAGACTTTTTAATTATTTATTACTAATTAATTACTATTTTTAACTATTTAAAATTATAATAAATACTAAAAAGATAGAGAAAAATCTGAAACTTTTTCTAAAAATCCTATATGATGACAGAAACCTAAGAAAAATAGAAAAACAAGATTTGCTTATTAAAAAGTTGAAAAGAAAAATCAAAAAGCTAAAAAATATTAAATAAACGCTATCACTATTTTTATATTGATGTTTTTGTGATTTTTATTTTTGAAAAATACTTATATACTAATAATATGAAACTTTAATAAAGACAAAAAATTTATAAACCACCAATAAGCAGTTTTGATGGCTTATTGATCCAACAGTGGACTTAAGAGCTTGTTTGGTGAGAATAAGCTTAAACAAGCTTGACAGATGAAACAAAAGCTAGAATAAGATGAAAATAAGCCATACGAACTGAAATGAAACTAAAAGATGAAAGGAAGCACACTAATAAGCTAAAACAAGCAAATAAGCACTTTTTATAATGACAGAAATGGGACAAGCTTGAGGCTTGTTGCAGCCCTAGTAAACAAGCTCAAAAGTGAAATCTTAAGCTTGAAAATCCAAGAGGACCAGATTGGATTTCCAAAGAACCAGATAACACAAGATTTGGACAACTAATAAGCTCAGTGTGAGCTTATCAAATTGGTACCAATAACTGTGCACAGGGCAGATTTTAGAACAGGTACCCCAAGAAAAGCTGAGAAATAAGCACTTAAAAAGCTGAGAAACCAAGAACTAGCATTTTTCTATTTTTGTTAAGCAACCAAACTTTAAAACCCTAAGAGCTTATAAACTGAATCTTATTAATACACCCACAGTGAAATTCCAAATTTTATTCAAAAACGACCTTATGAGATTTTGACTTTTTAAGAACAACTAAAAAGTTGACCAAAGTGAACTTTGATCTGATCTAAAGTACTTAATATGTTGTTTTAAGGTGTAATGAGACTAACTTGAGCAAGATTAACCACTTGCTAACACAAAATCAAGATCTGCTATCCTAAAAATTCAACAGTAAGCATCTAAGACATGATTAACTGAAATTTTGACTTTTGTGCTTATGAGAACTTGTTTCTTGACTGAGATGAGTTGTTTAAACAAAGTTAGACATGTTTCCAACAAGTCCAATGACCAAAGTACCTTTAAACACAATTAACCAAACACCCTTTTAGATGGATGTATTGAAGTTTTTACAAAGTAACTTACAAAGTTAGACCATAAACTTGATTGAAGACTCTATATAATCATTAACTAAGACTAAACAAGCTTGAATCAACAGTAATAGTAACTTAAAACTAAGAAATTAGACTTAAGCTACTTTGACTGCCCAAATGAGATTTCTTTGCAAAATACAAAATTAAGAGAACAAACTACTGATTTTAATGATCAAAAACACTAATTTATAACTAGTAAACAAATAGAAACAGAATTTAGAGCTAATAAACAAGTGTAACAGTGAAATGCCAAAATGGCTAAAAATGCTTACAAGAGCTTCCAAGCTTAAAACTGAGAACTAGGATCTGAAACCAATTCCTATAGCTTCCCAAGAAGCACTATACCAAGGCCATCCAAGATTAACCCTGCTCCAGCTGTGAACACCTTCTCCAATTGATTTTTGATTTTATACCTATTTAATTGGTATTTTTGAGATTTTTGACCTTTTGAAGCTAAACTGAATTTTAATGTTTCTAATAGCTTATAAAAGCTATATGGGAGCTTATGTGACCTATTTCAGTCCATATAATCAACTAAAAACAACATTTGATTCACATGATATTTTTGAAATTGAAAACTGCATAAACTGAAGTAAACTTTAAAACTTGGAATTACTTATTAAAAGAGGTTCAAATACACTTGAGAGACTTAGATAAAGTACTTGGAATTAAAAACATACATTGAAAAGCTTAAGTTAAAGAAAACGACTAAGGAAAAATAAAATTACACTTGATTGTGTGATACAATGCATCATCTCTTTCCTTTATAGACTTTAAGCACTCCTTGCATGTCTCTGATTGTTTCCCACCACATTTGAGCCATTGGATTGGCTAGAACAATCATATCCGTCCATTTGTGATTTTGGCGCCAATTTTTCTTCATAGCATGTTTAATCATTTAATGGATTTGGTTTGAGCAATTAAAGGATTTGGAGTTTAGAGGGGGGGTGGAGGGAACATAGTATGGAGGGGGGTTGAAAATGTGGTGAAAACCACTCTGGTTTTGATGTTTCAGTGGTTGAGGAGGAAGTGAACAGTGACCCTGGTATTAACGCGCGTTTTCTCTGGGTTTGACTTCTGTTGACCGTGGCTTTAATAACAAAGGGGGGTCACAATTGGTTTGGCTGGGGTCAGAATGGATTGTGACCTGGCTCAAGGGTCAGCCAAAGGGGGTCAAGGGTCAAGGCTCAAGGGTTAAGGGTCAACTGGATTGGGTTTGGGCTTGTTTTTGGATTGGGCTTGGATATTAAATAAGATCCGTTTGGTTTTAGCTTAGTACAAGGACCAAAAGTGTAATTCGACCAAACTTCAAGGACTGAAAGTGACCTTTTTCCAATGCTCTCACAAGGACCAAACTTGACAACTTTGATAATACAAGGACCCTTTTTGCATAAAATCCATTTTAAAAGTCCAAGGACTAATTTTGCAATTTTCCAAAGTTTGAGGACCTTTCTTGCCAATTGACCAAAGAATCATTCAAGGATCATTTTAAACAACTTAGAATATTTCAGGGACCTTGAATGATAAATTTCCACATTTTTGAATTCCATGGACTAGATTTGACAACTTTTAAAACTTGGGGGACTAAAACTGCCAATTTTGCAAACTTGAATCATTTTTCATCTGATTTTGATATTTTTGCATTTAAAACACATAAAACACTGATTTGTGATATTTTGATCATTTTGATGTGTTTCTGAGCGTTTTCAGATGATTTTGCAGTCTAAATGGTATAAAAATGATGAGTATTTAGACAATCATCAAGTACCTTGATTGTTTGAAAATCTAGCAGTACCTTGAGAAGGTACTGCTTCAGTTCTTTGAAAATTATTTGAAGGTACTGGTGATTTTGAAAAAGATCTTCTATGGTGAGGGTACCTATAGTCTTGTGAAAAGTTGCTATGGTTAACCCTATTTGAGTGAGTCCAGACTGGTTTATTCTCTCTACGTTTTTGGTTGGTATTTATGTTCTTTGGAAATTTGCTTAAATACTCTGAGTGAAAGTCACAGTGCTTGATCAGATGATCAGGACTATAACAAACAAACCATAATTTTTGACCCATACTTCCAAAATTTCTTCCTCTGTGTCTATGACGAAAACTATTTTGCCTTCTAGGTGAATGATTAAACCTGTTTTGACCAAAGTTATCCCAAAAAGGTTTAGCAGCATTGTTTTGAAAAGATTTACCTAAAGGTACTGCTGTAGCAGTACTTTGACTAGAAGGTACTGCTTGACTTTTAACATCATTTTCCTTAGGATTTTCAACAGTTTCTTTTGGGTTTTCAGACCTAGATTGACCAATTAGCTTTTTCCTAAACTCTAGACTGTCTACACCAAAACGAGAAACATCAGGCCTAGGGGGTTGATGAATTCCAGTGGGATGGGGGACTGAATGATAACCAGTGTCTTTCTTAAACTCAGGAGGTGTTTCACTAACTGAATCCTCATTACTAGATGTGTCTACATAATTAATGAGTTCATCATCACTAGTGGTTATATCCTCTAGGTCATCACTAGATTGATTTTCTTCTATGTTATCAAAGTCCATACCAAAACCTAAGCATGTTCTAATGTAAGCTCTTCTCTGTTTTTGAACATAAGTAACATGTGACAGACCAGATTCTTTCCAGGCATCAAACTTTGCTAACAAATCATCTCTTTCCTTAGCCAGTTTCTTAATTTCAGCAATTTTACAATTTAATTTCCATTCACTTAGTTTTAACTGATAATCCTGTTGTTCATACTTTTCTGCCCAAGCCATTTCATTATTTTCATGTGTTAAGATTTTGGCTTCCATTGACTCTAAGGTTATTTGATAACCAGCTACCTCAAACCTAGCCCTAATACAGTTATCTCTTTCAATCACATAACTATTCAGAACGTTTTGATAAAAGTCATGACAATTAGAACATACCTCAGAGATAGGGGTGAACTTGGTGAAGTAGCCACTAATGCAAGTAGAACAGGATCATCTTCACTCTCCATGCTCCAATCAAAGCTTCCTAGACCATATTTAGATTCCAAGGCAGCATGTTCAGGTTCCTCATCAAAAGCTGTGCTCCAGTTAAACTCTTCCACTGATTCCTCCATTGACTCCTCCACAACTACCATACAGTAGGTTACTGGTTCATCATCAAACTCAGCACTCCAGTCAACCTCTGATAAACTCTCTTGAGCAACCAAAGCTTTTGTTTCTGTAATAGGAATTTCCTTTAGCTCTAGCTTTGGTTTCTCAGTCATCCTGTTTGCTTGATACTTAGCAAACCTGCACTCCCTTGCAAAGTGTCCAGTCTTTTGACAATTGAAGCATTCAATTTTGGATTTGTCAAAAGTGATTCCCTGTTTTGGTTTGAAGTCAATGTTCTTTCCTGTTTTCTTCATATACTTCTTGATCCTTGCAGTGATCATTGCTACTTGCCACCTGATATCAATTTCTTCTAGAGCATCCTCTTCAATCTGTGAGAGATCTTCTTCATAAGTGATAGGTAAAGAAGCTTGTTGTGCAAAGAAAGAGCATACAACTTCATCTGAGTGCATGGTAGTAGTTGGTGGGGCTTGCTGAGCATAGGTGGGGGTAGTATAAGAAACAGTACTTTGAGCCACAGTACTTTGAGTAGGAGAAGCAGTACTTTTGGTGGAAGTAGTGCCCCTCTTTTCAGATGACAAAAAGGCAATACTGTGAGATTTGGAACTGGTTTGGCCATTCATCTCATGCTCATACACCTTTAGACGATTATAGAGATCATCAAAGTCCATAACATCCAAACCTTGTTGTCCTCTGATCATTGTAGCAATCACATGCCATGTCGATGGCAAACTTCTTAAGAACTTAAGATTATCATCCTCCACTGAAACCTCTGCTTTGTATAACTCCAGCATACTGAGAAGGTTTTGGAATCTGTCATAAGCAGAATCAAGGCCTTCTCTTTCTCCTACAGTGAATGTTTCAAATTGCTGCTTTAACAGATTTCTGTGCATCTTCTTGGAAGCATCATTACCTCCAAACCTTGTCTTGAGAGCAGCCCAGAGTTGCTTAGCATCTTTAGCATCATGGAACTTAAGTAGATGACCATCTGGAATGGCAGACAAGAGAATGTTGAGTGCCTTCTCTTGATTCCTAATTGTTGCTGCTGGTAGGACTGCCTTAGGTACTTTAGGTTGACCAGGAACTTCAATAGGTTCTGGAACTTCTTCATTACCATTGACAATTACATTCCATAGTGCATGGTCTATAATTGCAATGTACTGCCTCATCTTCATGCTCCATAGGTCGTATTCTCCTTTCTTGATGATAGGGATCATGAGTGAGGTGATGGATGGTGGTGGAACAGCTTCAGTCGACATCTTTAGGTTTTGTTAACTAGGTTTTAGGGTTTCTTCTTAGTCAGAGTTTCCACACAAGCTCTGATACCACTTGTTGGATCGATGTATTCTAACCAAACTAACTTAATAGCTTGTTAAGGTTTAATAACCTCAGATAAATCCTAAGTTATTAACAATGAAACACTGAGCAAACTCTATTAAGTATGCGGAATTTACTTAACAAAGCTAAGAAGAATATAACTTTAACTTTGAACGATTTTATTAATAACTCTAAATCTGCTTATTATGCAGACTCTTTAACAACTCTAATAATATCGAACTTCTCTAAAACTCTAATAATACGCGTACTTCTAATCTTGTGAACTCGTTCCTCTAATGCCAATCTAGGGGTCCTTTTATAGACTCAAGGATAACCCTAGTCGGTTTACAATTTGTATCCTTGTACGACAAGTAATCTAATAAAGAATATTCTATAATTACAAAGCTTTCCATAAACGAATATAACAGTTCTTTTAGCCTTGCAGTACTTTGACTTCGACAGCAGTACTTTGACTTATTCTTTAGCAGTACTTTGACTTTTCCAGTACTTTGACTTATTCTTCAGCACTTTCATATCCCAACAAGGAGCGTTCCACGGATCCCTAGCTTTGTGCTAGCCGGATCCCTTGTGGTAGGGATCCGTGGGATCCGGGGAACAGTAGGATTTTTCCTCTATAAATAGTGAGCCATTTCTTCATTATTTCTCACCCCTTTCTAACACACTTTCTCCCTGAGTTAAAAACTCACTAACCTCAGATCCAAGAGATCTATGTTTATAGTTTTATTTTTGTGTGATCTTTTAGGTTCCTCTTAAAGGCAGGATCACCACCTTTGAAGTCGAGCAAGCTTAAGTCCATGAGTTGCCATGCTTCTTCATCATCAAGGCTACTGAAGTCTTCTTGTTGATGATTCCTTTCTTTCTTCAAAGAAGTGTAGTGTTGAAGACATTAGTGAAAGATGTCTCAAGTGTCAAGACGAAGATATTAGTGAAGGGTATCTATCGTCTATAGCATAAGCACTTGTGGTAGGTGCTTAGAAGTCAAGATAAGAAGCATTAGTTGAAGGTGCTTAGAAGTCAAGACTAGAAGCATTAGTGAAAGGTGCTTAGAAGTGAAGACACAAGACATTAGTGAAAGGTGTCTTGTAGAACTAGTCAAAGGCATTAGTGAAAGGTGCCTTAGATGTACATTCGATATGGTGTGTTTCGATGTACAAGATAGACTAGTAGTAGATCCAAGGATATTGATATCCTTGATGATGTTGTAAAGGAGTAGATCTCCTTTGGGATTAGTCGTTGGTGTAGTGTGGTAGTAGTTCCTCCATAGCAATGGAACTAGGTGCTTAGCCTAGTACCTAATAAAGGGTAGGCGACGTTGTGAAGGTGTAGTTCACCTTGGAGTGAAAGAACTAGGTACTTAGCCTAGTACCTTATAAAGGGTAGGCGACGTTGTGTAGGTGTGGTTCACCTTGGAGTGAAAGAACCTGGTGGTTAGCCTAGCACCAGAAAAAGGGTAGGCGACGTTGTGAAGGCTTCTCCACCATAAGGAGATTTGTTAGATATTAGTTTTAACATACACATCAAACCATTAACATAAGTAGGCGTATAAGTGGAATTCTAGAGAGAGAAAGTTAGAGGTTTAGGGAACTTAGTGAGAGAAAGTGAAAGATATTATTATGAGCTCCAACTCTCTACCTTGGGAGGTAGAGAGTATTTATAGTCTTACATAAATCGCCACACATCGGGCTGTGGATCAGCCATACAGTGGGTAAAGACCCGTCCGTCCTCCACGGTGTTACTTAACTAATTACTACTTAACTAAAAAGAACTACGACTAAGAGCTTTCTAACGATTACATATACTTGAGGTGACCGACTCTTTAATACCTGGAATTTCTAATTCCTAACAATCTCCCCCTAAGGGAGGTCACCTCAATCATGTACCAAAATTACATTGAATACAACTAGATAATACATTAACAATTGATCTTGCATTCTTGATGTAGTCCTTTGCTCCTAAGCTCGTAGTCATTGATTCTTCACATTGCATGTTTGGTTACTCCAAGTGGAGGTCTTTTACTGATCCACGTGATAATAAATTTGAGCCATCTTTTGAGATCATCAGCAATCAAAAATCTCTGAGACATCCTTTGTGGTGTTGGTATTATGTGATGTTGTGACTTTAGGACCGACATGCTCACATTCTGGATCATGATATCTTCTTATCAGAGTAGCGGAAGCATTTTTTGAATCATGATATTGGCAGCAGCGTAGCAGAAGAATGGAGTGAAAATATCAGAGTCATTGATGCACTAATCATGATTTCTTTTTAGATGAATGTGTTAAGTGAGCATGCGGCTATAGATTGACCGCTTCATTCTGATCAGCTGCAAACGTCGGGTGTACCTGCATACAACAGTTAGCAATAAATCGCACGAAAGTGTCTTTGATCACTTTCATTGAATTGAGGTACACGGCCCACGGTTCCCCGTTGATCAGTACATGTACTGCCTGTGATCAGGTATAATTCCGAAGAATTTCCTTGACAGGGTTTCGCAGCTGTTCTAGCCGTTCTCAAACCGGAACATCTCAAAGAAGACAACACGGAGTGAGTGAACCAGCGAATTTTAAGTCCACTGATTGATGAAAAGAGATTTGAAAAACAATCGTGTATTGCTCAATAGAAATTATTTTTGCAATATAACGAAGGTTTTATTGAAAATCAATTATCAATCATAAAAACACCTTTTGGTTTGAAAAATGAGTACACGGTCGATGTGCTAAAGAAAAGAGTTGTTAAGCACAAAGACCGATTTTTCAAAGGCATCCGTCAATCCATAACCTGAACCAGGATTGATTCAAGAGATTGAATCGCCCCATTGTTTCTGTTCAGTTGTCACATGGTTGATCCATATAATAGATCTCACATGCCACCTACCAGGAGCTTGTTTGATGTTGGCTCCAGAAGGCTTTCCATCTTCATTGTGAATATGTATACACATCACTCAGATGTTCTGGCAATACCACAAGGATAATGCGTAGGACTCAAGAAATAATCTCTCTTTCCACATTGTGTGAAACAGAGAGTCTTCATTGAAAGTGTCCTAATGAGATTTATTGATGATCTCGTGGCTCTAGACTCAATTTGTGCATATTTGGATCCTGTACCGGAGACTAGGGAGAGGGTCTCCTTCTTCAATATCAACCATCTCTAAGAGAAAGTCGATAGATAATGTCGGTTCCCCGTGAGAATGAAACAAGTCCTTTTAAGAGGAACTTGAGTGGTTTGGAAAGTTGAAGTGCAGTGCGTCACTGGGTCCATGACGCCTTGTCTTCAATACCGATGTTACCATCAGTAGCATATGAATTGAACCCGGTTTCTGCCCTAAGGTTGAATAAATGGAGGGCTATTTGTTTTCACCCTTTCCTCATTCAATTCTTTTTAATTCTTCAACCCCTTCAGTGCTTACCGAGACTTCATAGCTAGAACCTTGTTGGGTTTATTCCAGTACTAGCTCAGTCTTAGTCCGCACTCTTCCCATATCTCATTTTTCTCCTTTTATCATCATACCTAAGGACTTCTACACTAACTAGTGGATTGTCCCTGGGTAGATCCCTCCGGTTCTGGCGGATCATGGGAACACTTACCTAACCTTATCATCCTTATATCACCGTACATAAAGTAAAGTTGGTCGGTCAATTTGGTATTGTTCATCTGCCATTGGATCCAATTGAAAACCATTTGAAAATCAATTCAGATACTTGTGATATATTATCAAAGCATTTTGTACCTGAATTGTTTTTGATATTTTTAGAACGAGAACTCCCCCTCAACATGTGCATCAAGTATTTGAAAATTTTTTGCACACGGAGGCAAGAGAAAGAATTAACTTCTTTGATTACCATTTTCTAAAAGATATCAACATCACTTCCCTCATCAAATCAAGTAGATATAGCATTTTCGGGAAGGATGAGGTTTCCATAAATTTGCTCCCCCTCAATATGTGCCTCGAGGTTTGAAAAGAGTTTTGCACATACTAGAGGGACCCTGCACATTGGGATAAATGATCACGTTACAAATCAAAGGTTTAAGATAGATGCTCCCCCTCAACATGTGCATTGAAAATTTGAAATCGTTTGTCACGTGTGGGAAGGACAGCATGTACATCCTTATAAAACCATTTACCGAATTATCAGTTTAAATCCAATTTAAATCACACATTCTCCCCCGATCACAATTATCAAATCATTTGAGATTTGTGATCTCTTATTGATTTAAATTGATTTTGAAAGCTTTTAAGGGGAATTGTGACTTGATTATGAAAGCGTTTTAACTGATAAGGATCGGATTTTAAGACTTTAAACTCCATTGATAAAACATGCATGAATATCTTTTGAAAACAATTGAATGCCAAATAACTTTTTAATTTAATTAAAATCAT
The DNA here is from genome assembly GCA_019973895.1 of Chrysanthemum seticuspe. Classification (NCBI taxonomy): domain Eukaryota; kingdom Viridiplantae; phylum Streptophyta; class Magnoliopsida; order Asterales; family Asteraceae; genus Chrysanthemum; species Chrysanthemum seticuspe. The sequence continues at coordinate 5,986,493 of BPTQ01000004.1, read as the reverse complement.
TCTCCCCCTCAATCAATGACATAGGTTGTTGATTGAGAGATAGAGATTTTGACAAATAAGTCCTGATGATTATCAAAAATAGAGACTGAGTTATTTTTTAAAGCATTTAGTTTTCAGCAGATAAATGTTTATAGAATCAGAGCATGGAATTTGAAAACATGGTAACACATGGCTCTGTTCTTTCTTTTAAAACCGGGTTATTGCCTGAAAAATGACAATAAACCATTTTTTCTCTTTCTCCCAAAAATATTTTTTGAATTTTTTTTTTTTTTTTTTTTTTTTTTTTTTTTTTTTTTTTTTTATATAAAAATTCGAACAACATATAAAGTCCCGTGTCATTCTTTGAATGACAACATCAAGACCGTAGATATTATCGAATCGAGAGAAACATGACAAAATGACAATATTTTTTGAAGATTTTTCGAATTTTTCAAATTTTTATGGATTTTGAAAGTTTTATATTTTTCTATTTGATTTTTGAAGGTTTTATAATTTTGTATTTTGTTTTTCGAATAAATATTTACTAGAGATAGATGAAGATAGACCTTTACTCCTCGTCTTCCTCCTGAAGACGTTTAAGTGTTTCTGGTTGAAGGCTTTTCAAGCCAAGTCGTGGAAGAATAAACTCAAAACGTTCTCTAGGAAGAGCTTTGGTGAAGATGTCTGCTAACTGATATTCAGACCTCACAAAATAGAGTTCCACCACACCTTTTTCCACATGTTCCCTGATGAAATGATGTCGAATGTCGATATGCTTTGCTCTTGAGTGTTGAACGTTGTTGCATGAGAGAGCAATAGCACTTTTATTATCACAGTACAGAGGAATTTTGTTGAATACAAAGCCATAGTCAGATAATTGAGATCTCATCCATAAGATTTGAGCACAACAGGATGACATGGCTATGTATTCAGCCTCTGTAGAGGAAATAGAAGTACTCATTTGCTTCTTTGAAGACCAGCTCACAAGCTTATCACCCAAAAACTGAGCACCTCCAGACGTACTTCGACGTGTATCTTGACAACCTGACTTCCTGGTGAACAATGTAGGATCAACTGCTCCTTTGCTGAATCTGGTTGATAGAAGAAACTTTGACAGTGTATCATACCATGCCCTTGGAGCTTGCTTTAAACCGTAAAGAGCCTTCTTCAAGCGATAAACGTGAGTAGGATGCTCTTGATTCACAAATCCTTCAGGTTGGCTGACGTAGACGACTTCTTTAAGATCTCCGTTCAGAAATGCCGTCTTCACATCCATCTGATAGACTACCATGTTCTTACTAGCAGCATTAGCCAGAAAGATTCTGATTGCCTCGATTCGAGCAACAGGAGCAAAAGATTCTTCAAAGTCAATACCCTCCTCTTGACGGTATCCTTTAGCAACTAATCGAGCCTTGTTCTTCAACACATCACCATGCTCGTCAAGTTTCACTTTGAAGATCCATTTAAGAGAAATAATCATAGCACAGTCTGGAGCAGGTACTAACTCCCATACATCAAGTCGATCAAACTCATGAATTTCATCTTGCATGGCATTGAACCAGCTATCTTCATTCATGGCGGTTTTAACATCTTTTGGTTCGATCTTAGATAGTACGGAGTTGAAGAAGCACCATAAGGCATCGGTTGCAAGTTGTTTCTGGGTTGATACAGGACGAGAGGGATTTCCAATGATGTTGTCTAATGGATGATCGTGAGTCCATTTTCTGAGGTGTTCATGTGGCAGTTGTTGAGGAACTGAGGTAGCTGAGTCGATGTCTCCTGAAGAAGATGGTTCTGATGATGATTCAGGAGCAAATATGTTTTCAAATGGAGCATCTTCAGGAGTAGCAAAGGGATTAACTTCATCATTGATGCCAGAAACATTTCCATGATGTACATTTGAAGAATGATGATTTGTTGATGAGACTGAAGGATCAGCAGCAGGTGCTTCTTGACTTAAAGATATTGAGACTAAGGGATTGACTTCATTTACAGGAATATGAGCATCCTCTGTTGTAGGGATCAACACCTCATTAGTAATTGAATCATACAGTCCAGGAGCCATTTGACCGGTCAGCTCATCAAACGTAACGTGAATTGTTTCCATGATATTTCGGGTTCTTTTGTTATAGATTCGGTATCCCTTTTTGTTTGAAGCATATCCTACAAATACTCCAATGTCAGCTTTAGCCCTAAGTTTGCCTAAGTCTTGACCCTCATTAGTTGGATAACACAATGCACCAAACACACGAAGGAAAGAGAGATTAGGTTTTCTGTTGTGGACAAGTTCATATGGAGTTTTTCCATGAACAGTGTGAATCAGAGAACGATTTTGTGTGTAGCATGCAGTGGCAATAGCTTCAGCCCAGAGAAACATTGGTACCTTTGAGTAAATCAGCATTGTTCTAGCGGCTTCTACAAGAGTTCGATTTCGTCTTTCAACTACACCGTTCTGTTGAGGAGTTCGAGGAACACTTCTTTGATGGCTGATTCCAATGCTTTCATAGAAGTCACTAAGTTGTTTGTTAACAAACTCAGTTCCATTGTCTGTTCGGATAATTCTGACGGTTTTGTTAAGTCGAACCTGCAGCTGTTTGATGAGTTTGATGATGATATCAGGAGTTTCATCCTTTGTCCTTAAGAACTTGACCCAGGTGAATCTAGAGTAATCATCAACCACAACCAACACATATTTCTTACCAAAGATGTTCTGCACTCTCATTGGTCCACACAAATCCATATGAAGGGTATGAAGAACTTCTGTAATTGAGATTGTAGGTTTGGGTTTGTGGGCAAACTTTTTGCTTTTACCCAATTGGCATGCTGAACAAAGATGATCCTTTTCATACTTTAGTCTAGGTAAACCTACAACTAAGTCCTTTCTGGAAAGATCGTTGATGGTGCCGAAGTTCAAGTGATTGAGACGACGATGCCATAACCATGACTTTGTTTTTGAAGCCTTTGATAACAAGCAGATTGGAGAAGCCCTCATCATGTCATCGATAGAGATGGTGTAAAGATTTGAGCCACGAGTTCCTTTTAGCAGTTCCTTACCATTAAGATCTCTAACAAAGCAGGTATGTTTTCTGAGGGCTACTTCTAGATCAGAATCACAGAATTGGCCAACAGAGAACAGATTATGACCCAAACCTTCCACATAGTAAACTCTAGAGATGACACTATCACCAACAACGTAATCTCCATAACCCATAATAGCACCGAAATGATCATTACTGAATCTAACAGTCCCGATGAATTTGCTCACGAAGTTCATGAGCCGCGACCGGTCTCCAGTCATATGCTTGGAACAGCCTGAGTCCAGGTACCACAGAACGATTTGAACGATCTGCAGTTGAACACAGACAAGAATGGATAACTGGATAATTGGGATCCCCATGCAAGAATGGGTTCCATTTGGTTAGTTACAATGATTGGAACACCCACATCAGAAATAGAAGCATTCATATCAGAAAGTGAGGCAATGGAATCATTGTGAATAGATGCAGTACTAGTGTCTGTATTAGCCCTGTTCACAGTGTGATCACTTTTTAAGGGAATAGTTCTACCAGTAGGCATCCATTTTCTAGTGGGCATTATCTGATTAGTCTTATGACCAACAGGTATCCAATAAAAGCCTATTTTACTGAATGTTCTTCCTGTGGGTTTCCACTGTTTTCTAACTTTCTTTCGTTTTTGCCTTTTAGCCTTCTTAGCATGAATTTTAGCATTAACAATATTAACTGGATAATTAACATCATTAGGCAAAACATTAACACCACATTCATGATTAGAAACAGAATTCAAGCAGACATCAGTACAAGGTTTGCAAATAGTATCGGAATTCGAATTAATTACAGTACGCCTATGGCTAATACTAGAATCAACACGATTCGTTTTATTCAATTCAAGCTTAAAGTTCCTAGATTGTTCTTCTACTCTCTTCCAGTGCACATTCTTAGCTTGAGAGGTCCTATCATTCCTTGTATAGTCTTGAGACTTTGACCTGCTCCGTTTAATGTCACTGATTACTCCTGTAGAGGGAATGGGAACATTAGTTGGTTTAACTACTCTTTGCATCACCTATTTAGATGTGCTGGGATCTGAACTACATGCAGGTGCACTAAGGTTCACTTTCTTAAAACTAGAGGTACTGAGATTTGTACTCTTAGAAGGCACACTTGAGTTCTCTTTCTTAGCATTGACAGATCTGGAATCTGAACTACTTAAAGGCACACTACGGTTCACATTCAAAACATTGGGAATCGAATGCATATCATACTTGGCCTTAGGCATCGAGCATGGAATCAAAGGATTAACTCTCTCACCTAATGACTTTGGGCATATTGTGATCAAGCATTCTAAGATTTCTTGAGATCGTTTGGCATATAGGCATGCATGTCCAATTGCATTATCATGAGGTTTCTCTAGCTTATCCTCTTCAACAATCTCACGCAGACATTCTAAGCAATCCTTAAGAGATGAGAAGTATGTTTGAATAGCAAGTTTGTTGTTCCTTAGATGAGGAGGGACATATGTCACAGACAAAGCATATCTATTACAAGAGTGAACCTTTGATACATCATTCTCCCCATTGGTCATTGGCATTTTCCCTTTTACCTGACTCTTCAGATTCTCAATTTCCTTTTGCAATGAAGCTATTTGTTCGTTATTTTTGTTACGAGTGACCTTAATTGATTCAAATAACTCATTGAAATGACGTTTAACCTTTTCATTTTCTTCTAGAAAACTTTCTTTTTCCTTTTGTAAAGCATTTACTAGGTTTTGAAGATGAAACGTTTGAGAATTCTGAGAATCTAAAGGAGGAGGCATTTGGGAGCCTGTCATATTGTTCATTTGACCCTTTAATTGAGAGATTTGGGCTTTCAACTTTCTGATCGTGTTGCACTGAGCTTGAATCTGTTCATCACGTTTGTTAATTTGAAAAACTACATCAAATTCTGGAGCATCTGATGATGTCTTGATATTTGAAGTTTTGACATTTTCTTTAAGATGTTGATATTTTAGTTGTAAATTAAAATGCTCAACTTCTAGTTTAGAAAAATGTTTAACCAAGTTGTCGTGATCATCCAGTTCAATTTTCCCGTTTAGTTCATAATTAGTTTTTTCAAGCTCAATGACACGATCATGGGAGACTTTCAGGGCAACCGATAATTCATGAAATTTGGAAGCATTAATGGAACAGTTTGTAGCAGTGAAAAACACATCTTGAGCAATACATTCAAAAATCAGGTTCTCATTTAATGTATGCAAGTTCTTCCTCTCAATCTCATTATATTTTAGTGCTCGCTCATAGTCACTAACTTCAACTATCATTGCATCAAATTCTTTTTCCATTCCCTTAATATCAGTTTCTATCCCCTTTTTAAGACTCTCAAAGTGATCTTTTAGAAGTTTAAAGAAAGGCATGCCTCAGTTAAATAACATTCTTTCATTTGTTCAAAACCCCTTTCTCCTTCAGTTATAGCAGTGGGTGTGATCCTTTTCTTGCAAGTTTTCTCAAAATCAACAAATAGTTGAAATATAACGTATTGGCTAATTAAGGTCTTGCTTTTTGTGGCAATTTTTCTAGGAACAAGATGCATTGGTGTGTTAGGAGGATACACAGTCGCTCTAGACATTTTCCAAAGGGGAGGGTTTGTTTCAACAATGTTTTCGGCTTTCTGCTTATCTAAATCCATTTTCCAGAAGACTTGTTCGGGAGTCAACAATGTCTGAGGCTTAAACTTGTTCAAGGAAATCCAGTTTTCCTTCTTGTAGTCATGAGGAGTGATAATTATTTTTTTTCTTTGCATTTAGGATCATTTAGTTTCTTATTCATCCTTTCCCTAGTGATTTCATCTAGTTTCTTATCATCCTATGTGCACTCAACGCAACTAGGTTTTTGTCTAGGTTTAAGAATCTCATTGCCATCATAGATCACATTTTGAGCTGCTTTTGCTATCTTTCCGTACTCAGGGTTGGGTTTATCTATAATGGGAACACTATGCTTATCGCTTAGAACTCTATGTTTAGTGACCATGTGAGCAGTCTGAATGGTGTTTCCTTGTATGTACAACTTGTTTTCAAGTTTGTTTTTCAAAGTTTTCAGATTAGAAAAGTCTCTCAAGAGTTTTGATTCCTTTGCATTAAATTCTTGCTTAAGCATTTTCACATTATCTTGAAGTTCTTGTTTTTGCTTAGCTGTTTTAGAAAGTTTTTCTTGCAAGGAATTTAATTCTTGTTTCAATACTTTTTCTCTAAAATTACTTTTTCTAATGACTGTACGCACTTGTTCATCCATTTCCTGCTCACGAGTGGTCAACTCAAATTTTGCATGTTGTTCATAAATAGCAACACGTTCTTTATAGGCATTTAGTTCAGAGATTACAGAATCATCAGGGGCACATGCAGTGTATTCATCAAAAACATAGTCATTGTTGACTGCAGAAGATGCATCACTTGGTACAACTTCACTTTCACTTTGTTTCACATATTGATCATATGGGACAATGTCGGTATTACCCATATTTTCAATATTTGATTCAATAGTTTCAGTTGATAGTACTTTGTCATGCATCTTTTGCACATCAGCATCATCGTATAGTTTTAGTACCTCTGAGATGAGTTTGTCTTTGGAAGGGCCAGCCTGTGGTGAAGAAGAGACCTTGGGAGAAACCATTGGAGAAATGCTAGCCATAAAAATTGTGTGTGCCGTAGGTCCATCATCCACATCAGAGTCGTATGCATCACAATCAGCGACTTGAAAGGCATTCTGATGATTGTGACCTATCTCCTGAATAGGCTGCTCATCCACATCTACATCATAGGTCTTGGCATTGCCCTCAGCTAGAAACAACAATTCCTCTTCATCCAAAGCAGCACCATTGTCCTGAGCTTGTACAAGCAGCATCTTATCTCTGAAGTAATCAGCATTCTGTGGACGCTTTGGAGATGTGCAGTTTCTTGCAATGTGTCCCTCACCACCACAGTTATAACATTTGATCGGCTTAGCTTGACCTTGGTTACCATTCCTTCCTCGATTCTGGTTGCCAACAGAACCTCTACCAGCTCCACCTCTTCCCTGATCATACTGTCTTTCCTGAACTGGTTGCCCCATAATTTTCCCATCTCTGATCAAAGCATGGTTGTGAAGATTGGAGGCGGTTCGGATCTCATTGCAGGTGTGAAGTTTGTTGGTGTGAGGTGAAAGTGTCCTGTTCTCTTTAACCATGAGTGTCAGTTGAGTGATGAAATGTTCCATGACAGCATTTGCATCAGGTTTCTTGAACCTTGGATCAGAAATGGGTTTGTGATTATCATCTTTCGTGGGTGCAACTTGAGAAGCATTGGTGGTAGTCCCATCATTTGTGAAGAAGGCAGTTGAATCATTTGTAGAGCTTGTTTCTCCCTGACCTTTGAACTGATCAAGAATCCTCTTTTCAAACATGGCATGTCTTTCATTCTGAAGGAGGAAGGCATATAGTCGCTCATAGTTTGTATTCTTCAATCCTTTAGTGAGCTTCACAGCGGTGACAAACTTGTGCCATTCGGGATTCATGTTGTTCACAAATTTTGAGTTCAGCTGAATGTTAGGCATAGTCATTCTGATGTTCCTCATGTCATTCACCAACTTATGAAATCTCACATAGTACTCATAGACACTCTCATTTGGCTTCATCTTGAAGTGTTCAAATTCGTCATAGAGTTGTGATTCTCTGTCTTCCATAGTTAATTCTGAACCTGAGAGAAGCGTCTTGACATTATCCCATACTGCCTTTGCTTCGGTGTTGTGATTGATCAGCTTGTAGATGTCTTTAGGAAGACCTTGAAGAACAATGTTAGAAGCCCTGATAGCTGCATCGAATCTCTTTTTCTCCTTATCATCAAGCTCATCATACATTTTAGGTCTGTCCATTCCGTAAATAGGAGTTCCATCTTCATTAGTATCAAGTATATCTCTAGTAGTCTCAACTCGATACGGTCCTTCATCAATTGATTTGAGAATGTTGACACCATTTTCCTTTCCAAGGCAGTACAATCTGATTCGTTGAGCCCAAGAATCGTAGTCAGTTCTGTCAAGCATGGGTGGACGAGTATCTGAGCCAGCTGCTTGAACATCCTCGGCAACAGTGGAGATGATAGTAGGAACGTTGGTAGACATGTTAACAGATTATACGGGATTTTATAACTCTATGATTAAACCGGGAAATAGATTCTTTCACGGGATTTTACTAAATCAAGAGAAAACCGTAAACAATCACCCAAGTTGCTAGAAGATAATGCACCAAGTCGCTAACACCTAATTCGCTACACCACTAAGTCGCTAGAGTTCCAAATCGCTAGACAAATGCAAGTCGCTAAGTAGTAGCTCGCTAAGCCTCAAGTCGATAGCAAAATTTTGGCAGCAATTCGCTACTCAAGTTGCTAAAGATACAAGTCGCTAAAGAGCAACTCGCTACAGACCAAGTCGCTACCACCAAGTCGCTACTCGTAGTGGAGAGTCCACTACTTGTACTGTTAATCGCTAGATCTAAGTCGCTAGCTCCAAAGCTGTAACTCGCTACAAATTTGTAAAGCAAGTCGCTACGAAGAGAGAATTCCGTGTGTTAAGTCGCTAGCAAGAAAAAACCACATAACCATCACTTTTCAATCCAAAAACAACCCAACCAAGATGATTCAAGCTTACCAACTGAAAACCTAAACACTTGTGATGATTCTAAACATAAAAGTACTAACAAAATCCAAACTTTAACACAAGAAATCAACCAAATGATGCACAAACCACTAAACTTTTTCAAACTCAAAAACCACTAGAAATCCAAAGATGTGCAAGATATGATCAAACCATGGCTCTTGATACCAATTTTTAGATATTAGTTTTCACATACACATCAAACCATTAACATAAGTAGGCGTATAAGTGGAATTCTAGAGAGAGAATGTCACACCCCCAATTTACCTATTTTGCAGCGGAATGGAATTCCTGGGGATTGACTGTCATAGCACCACATCACAGTTATATTGAACGACCTAAAGTGTCATTTTAAAAACACATCGTTGGATATTTCATAAAAACAATCAGAGTACAACATCGGTCCCAAAAGGTTTACAAAGTTTGCGGAATTACAAATATGTTACAAATCCAAACGATGTTTTGAAATAAAGTGCCATAATGTACATAATGTAAGTCGACGCCGCGACTCAAAATGTAGGTCCCTAAACCATGTCATGATGATAGTGCCTCAGTTACCTGAAAATACATTGCTAAAAAGGTCAACAATAATGTTGGTGAGAAATCATAGGTTTATGTAAATGTTTTATACGACTACACAAGTATAGACCAGGCATGACAATCAAGTCACGTAAAAATAATGTTACAATTGCTCTAAGCCCATGACCCCGAAACTAGACTGTTCAATAATGTATGCCCCTGCAGAGTGTTTGCCAGACAACTCCGTAATGTTATCAAATGAAATGCATCCGTTTGCCTGGTTGGGATTCACCAACCCGGATGGAGGCGTCACCCTCGATAGATCTATCCACTCATCCTCGCTTCAAAGATTAACGGTTCATGTTCAGGTAATGGGGACTTTCAAATTGGCAAATGCGGTAACTTAAGCAATGTAATGAATTTAACATACTTGGTATCGTACAAAAAAAATGTAGTGCAATGTATTCTCCCCCGTGGGTTTGAAAATAATCGAAAGCATGTAAAACGGGGCTATGAAAACTCACTTGGTAAATAGGAATATGGCAAAAGTGAGTACACTGAGGTATAATGTGATGCGTCAACCGGGACCTATTACGAATGATATGATATGTCATGAGTTGCAATGTAATGTTATGCATGCATTTCATATGTTATTTATACCATTTGCGAGTTTTGAAAATAATACTTTTCGTCGAAAAATATTCTTTTGACGTCTTGACCCTTCAAAAATGACTTTACATGTTTTTACGTCAAAATGTCATCCTACAATGGTTTTATAATGATTTATGGTGAAATTTTCACTTTTCGTCGCAAAACAATGTCGTCGGAATTTTTATAAAAGTAACAAAAATGGCTTTGGAAAACGAGTCGTAAAATGGTGTACGTCGATCGTTAGAGAACGAACTCGACTGTTTTGGAAAGTTTGTATCGATATCTAGAAGTTTCAGTTCAGGAGTTTTCGTCCAAAAGGTCTCGATCATAAAGATAACAAGGGCTAAAGATAGTGATTTTGTTGAATTGTTGTGCAGAAAATGAGTTTCGGCCAAGTTTGAACATCCGTAATTAATTTACTATAACTCCGCTTTACAATCAGCTTGTTGTTTTGAAAAATATGGCCGGTGAACTTGATTTTACTAGAAGACAATTCGTTCCAAAAAGTTTCACATCATGGTTAAAAACTGCCGCAAACATGGTCGTTACAGCTAATGTAACACTTGTAACGTAAAAAAAATAATATAGTTTTTCAGAAAATAATAGTTACGGCAACTTTATAAAAACGTGCATATCTTTGTCGTTTCAAATCCGTTTTCTACGTATAATATGTCCTTAGCTTCGTATCGAAGTATACTAATATATTTTTGACAAGTCGAAATAATTTGTGAAGCTTAAGGCTCGTTTTTGACCCGAACAAACTAAAAACTGCATGCTGAAATTTCAGAAAACTATTTATTTCGTCGTCAAACTTTAAAAATCCATAACTTCTTCGTTATAACTCCGTTTTTATCCGTTCAAGCGGCCACGGATTCGTTTTAAAGTATATTTTCTAAATATCAAGGCCAAAATTTCGTACCAACTGTCGGTTTTTCCAGAAAATCGAAATAAGGACAGAACATAAATTATAGTTATCGAAAATAGTTTTTCTCGGACAAAACCTATTCTAATCCCTTCAAATCAACTCCAAAGCTAATCTAATCCTACCATACACCTTCTTAGGGTGTCATGGGTTCCTAATCACCATCAAGACCAAGAATATCATGGGGATAATTATAGGATGACCATAAATATATATATAACTTCTTAAAATCATGAAAAATGGTATAAATCACATATCATGCATACTAGCTCCAAAAATGAAAAGATACATATGAAAATGAAAAGGAAACATGAAAATGAAAGAAACTTGCTTACAAGTGAAAATGATGAGGTGTAAGTAACAAGGATTAGCCTAAATACTCTTGGTTTTTATTTCAAAACCTATAAAGAGTATACACTAGATTGTTTTAACACTTGATCTTGAGAAAATTTTTGATCCCTTGTTTCTTGATGTATGGCCGGTTTTGAGAAGCCCCAAAGAAGAGAGAAAACTTTTATTTTTACACTTTGAGAAATGAGAAATGAATGAGAGAAATAATAGAGGTGCAAGACTTTTATGTTGAGTGAAATAATTTACAATCTCAAACCATACTCAATTTAATGCACTCCTTCCCCCTTGGTCGGCCAAGGGGGGGGGGGGGAATGTAGATATTTTTATTTTTTTTTTCAAATCTATTACTTGTATATAATTTTGTATAAACTTTGACAAAAGTATAAGTAATTGTGTATAAATTGTACAAGTAAAGGTAAATGGAAATTTTTGGTGCAAGTAAGTTTTTAATAGATCAAAATAGATTGTAATGAGATAATAAAAATTGTAAAAATACATTCCTTGTGAAATTTGGGTGATAAAATAATTATCGTAAAATTTTTAAGAAAACGACGTAATAATTTAACTTTAACGATTTATGTACCAAATAAATTTGAAACACTAGGTAAAGTCAAAATATAGTTTTTATAGACTAAATGTAAGTTTAAAAATACCTCGGGATCATTTTTGAAAGTAACGGATTAAATATTCAAAATAATAACTCACGCGATAAAGTTTATTAAATATAAAAATTACGCGTTACATATGAAATGAAATGTCGTGAATGAATTGATATGATGCAAATGATGCAAACGAAATGTAGACTAATCTTAGTCCATATGAAATGTACATGATGTTATGACCATGAATTCGCCGCTAAACCATAAAGGTTACGCGAATTTGAAACAAGTAAACCAAGTTTACTATAAGTGTTGAAATAATGAGGCATAAATTGTGTCGAGAAATGACCTGAAAGTACGGGTTGTCACATTCGCCCATCCAAAAAGGAATTCAGTCCTTGAATTCAATCGTTGTTAGGTCTAACGGTGTCGGTGAAAAGATGAGGATACTTGCGTCGCATCTGGTCTTCCCGTTCCCAAGTAAACTCAGGACCTCGTCGAGAATTCCAACGAACTTTCACAATAGGAATACGACTCTGTTTCAACTGCTTGACCTCGCGGTCCATAATTTCTACAGGTTCCTCCACAAAATTGAGTTTGTCGTCAAGCTGAACTTCGTCCAATGGAATAACGAGCGATTCGTCCGAAAGACACTTCTTCAAGTTTGAAACGTGAAACGTGTTGTGCACATGACTAAGTTCTGGTGGAAGATCAAGTCGATAAGCTACCGGACCAACTCGGCTCAAAATCTTGAATGGCCCAATGTATCTCGGGTTCAACTTTCCACGCTTTCCAAAACGTACCACGCCTTTCCAAGGCGATACTTTCAACATAACTTTGTCGCCCACTTGAAATTCCAAATCCTTGCGTCTAACATCCGCATAACTTTTCTGTCGACTCCTGGCAGTTCTGAGTCTATCACGAATTTGAACTATCTTTTCTGTGGTTTCCCGTACCATTTCTGGACCAGTGAGTTGTGCTTCTCCTACTTCGGCCCAACAAACAGGTGATCGGCACTTTCGACCATAGAGTGCCTCGAATGGTGCCATCTTTATACTGGTGTGATAACTATTATTGTACGAGAATTCTATCAATGGCAAATGGTTAGCCCAACCATTTCCAAAATCAATTACACATGCCCTCAGCATATCTTCTAATGTTTGAATTGTCCTTTCACTTTGACCGTCGGTTTGTGGGTGATATGCTGTGCTCATCTCTAATCTGGTTCCGAACGAATCTTGCAATGAATTCCAGAAGTTTGAAGTGAATCGACTATCTCTGTCGGAAATGATAGAAATTGGTGCGCCGTGCCTCGAGACTATTTCCTTGACATAAAGTCTAGTGAGTTGCTCCATGGAATAAGTCTCTCTAATCGGTATGAAATGGGCTGATTTGGTAAGGCGATCAACAATTACCCAAATAGCGTCGTAACCTCCCGATGTCTTAGGAAGTTTCGTAACAAAGTCCATAGTAATACGTTCCCATTTCCATTGAGGAATTTCTGGTTGTTGGAGTAAACCTGAAGGCTTCTGATATTCGACTTTTACCTTAGAGCAGGTAAGGCATTTGCTAACGTACGTGGCAATTTCCGCTTTCATGTTCGGCCACCAATAAAGCTTCTTAAGATCTTGATACATCTTATCCGATCCTGGATGAATAGAATACTTTGACTTATGCGACTCATGCATAATCAACTCTCGTATTCCGCCATACAATGGAACCCACATTCTATCCTTGAAACATAGTACTCCATCTGCTCTCTTTACAAAACCATTTGCGCTTTCGGGCATACCATAAAGCTTTTCACTTGGTCGGTTTTCCTCCTTGAGTGCCTCGACTTGTGCTTCGTGGATTTTCGATGGTAAAGGAGAAACAATCGTCATTCCCAATGATCGAACTCTTAAAGGTTTAGGCCTCTCTTTCCGACTAAGAGCATCGGCCACAACATTGGCTTTTCCCGGGTGATACTTGATTTCACAATCATAGTCGCTGAGTAACTCCAACCAACGACGTTGCCTCATATTAAGTTCCTTTTGATCAAGAATATATTGCAAACTCTTGTGGTCCGTAAACACTGTGCACTTTGTACCGTAGAGGTAGTGTCTCCAAATCTTGAGTGCAAAAACTACGGCTCCTAACTCGAGATCATGAGTGGTGTAGTTCTTCTCATGAGTCTTAAGTTGTCGAGAAGCATACGCTATCACCTTCTCGTTTTGCATTAAAACAGCCCCAAGTCCTTTATGCGAAGCGTCGCAATATACAACAAAGTTTTCAATGCCTTCGGGTAGTGCCAAAATTGGCGCACTGCAAAGCTTTTGCTTCAACAACTGAAAAGCAACTTCTTGTTTCTTTCCCCACTCGTACTTCTTGTTTTTCTGTGTCAACTTGGTCAAAGGTCTCGCTATCTTCGAAAAACCTTCGATGAACCTTCGGTAATACCCGGCTAGTCCTAGAAATTGTCGAATTTCCGTAGGATTTGTTGGAGTAGCCCAATCTTTCACAGCTTCAATCTTTGCGGGATCAACTTGTAGTCCTTGACTATCAATGATGTGACCAAGAAATTGCACTTTGTGGTTCCAAAAATCACACTTCGAAAACTTGGCATACAACTTCTCATTCTTGAGTAGCCTTAAAATCGTCCTTAAATGCTCTTCGTGCTCTTCTTTGCTCTTTGAGTAAATCAATATGTCGTCAATGAACACTATAACAAACTTGTCCAAATACGGCTTACATACTCTATTCATGAGATCCATAAATACCGCAGGTGCATTAGTCAATCCAAACGGCATCACTTGAAACTCGTAATGACCGTAACGTGTTCTAAACGCTGTTTTCGGAATATCCTCTTCCCGAACTCGAAGTTGATGATAACCCGACCGGAGATCAATCTTGGAATAAATACTAGAACCTTGCAACTGATCGAATAAGTCATCAATTCTGGGGAGTGGGTAACGATTCTTCACCGTTAACTTGTTCAACTCTCGATAATCTATGCACATTCGGAAGGATCCATCTTTCTTCTTCACAAACAAGACCGGTGCTCCCCAAGGCGAGGAACTCGGCCTAATGAATCCTTTGTCTAGAAGTTCTTGCAATTGATTAGACAACTCTTGCATTTCGGATGGTGCTAAACGGTACGGTGCTCGCGCAATTGGTGCAGCTCCGGGCACTAAGTCAATTTGAAATTCTACTTGACGTGCCGGTGGAAGTCCCGGTAAATCCTCGGGAAAAACTTCAGAAAATTCACGGACAATAGGTACATCTTCAAGTCGCTTCTCCTCCGACTTTTTCTCGGTTACATGGGCTAAGAAAGCAAGACAACCTTTCTTTATGTACTTCTCCGTTTTGATGCACGATATGATACTAATTCTAGTTCCACTTCGTTCCCCACGAATAATCAAAGTTTCGCCGTTATAAGGAAGATGAACAACTTTCTCATCACAAATGATCTTTGCACGATGCTTAGATAACCAATCCATGCCGATGACGACGTCAAAACTACCAAGCTCTACGGGCATGAGGTCTATGTTGAAGGGATGATTAAGAAAATTAAATGTGCAACCGCGGACAACGGTGTTGGTGCTAACTACGCTATCATTAGCTAATTCGACGTTGTATGATATGTCTAGTGTAGTTGGTTTAATGTTGAGCAAAGGTGTAAATGCAGTGGACACAAAACTTTTATCGGCACCCGAATCAAATAAAACTGAAGCATAACGATTATTGAGAAGGAACGTACCCGTGATGACATTCGGGTCCTCCTTATCTTCTCCGCCTCCAATGACATAAACCCTTCCTTGTGCCATACCTCCTTGATTCGGATTTTCTTGATTTCTTCCCTTCTTACAATCCTTCTTGTAGTGTCCAGTTTCCCCGCAACCAAAACATGTAACTTGTGGCGTCTTGCAATCCCTAGTACGGTGACCAACTTTCTTGCAATTTTCACATGGATCAGGACATCGACCCGGATTATGATGACTCAAACACCTATTACACTTTGGCAAAACCCCCGAATATCCTTTTCCTTCCTTTTGACCCGCAGCATAAACCTTAGCAACCTCTTGCCTCTTGGGTGGTTGTTGAGTAGCATTTCTACCCCTAGTGTTGTCCCACTTCCGTTTGTTGTTGTTGCTATTGTTGTTGTTGTAGTTGGATCGGTTATTGTTGTTGAAACGGTTGTTGGGGTTGTTGTTGTTATTTCGGTTAGTGTTGGTGTATTTACCCCTCTTCACTACTTGTGCCATCAACTTCTGAGTTACTCGAATAGCTTCCTCAATTGTTTGTGGATCGAACGAAGTCACATCTCCTTGAATCACCTCGGGAAGTCCCCCGATAAAAGCCTCTAGCAATTTCTCGTTATCAGAAACCATGGACGGGCATAACGCGGCTAATTCCTGGAATCTCCGAATGTAAGTGTCAATATCGTACCCAATGGTTACTAATTCGTAGAACTCCGTCTCCAACTTTTTCACTTCTGTTCGAGGACAAAACTTCTTAGTCACCAAACTCTTAAATTCCTCCCAAGTAAGCTTGAAAGCGTTCTCCATCCCAATCGGTTGAGCATAGGAATTCCACCATGACAACGCCCCATCGAGTAATGTGCTCGTAGCAAATTTAACCTTACTGTCATCCGGACAGTTACAAAGCAAAAACACTGACTCCAACTTTTCAAACCATCGCACCATGGCTGTAGCTCCCTCGGTACCTCGAAACTTGGTGGGTTCGCCACTTTTGAAATCTTTGTACGAACATTTCTTAACCCCTGATCCTCCTGCATTACCAGTAGCAGCAACTAGTCTAGCGGCTTCCGCAGCGGCTGCTGCCGCGGCCTCAGCAGCAGCAGCAGCCACTGTTTCCCTTTCGACTCTTAAAGCATTAGCAATGCTATCATTCACTAACTTCTGAATTGCTGCTTGGGTCATTTCAACTGTAGCTTTCTTCGGTGCCATAACTCTTCAAAATCACAAGATGAAACAATCATGAGAACTCGTAAGTAGAAACAATCATCATACAAATATATCCAAAACCACAACATGCATAAAGATAAATGGAATCACAACGGAACAATAACGAAATATCACAAATATAATCACAACACACGTGGATAATATACATGAAAATTTCGGCCTACATGGACCGATATCATACATAATAAAAACCATTCCTACATAGTAGAGTCAATACTTGATATATTTGTTTGTACAACAACCAAAAGACAACAAGTTCTTTAAACTACGTCACACACCTCGTGACTAGGATAATAATGGTCAAAACTATACATAATACAAGTCTACATAAGGCACCTCATGGTGCTCCGCCGGCTCGATCCTGGAGATCACGAACCTGGGTAGTCAAACTAGCAATCAAACTCCTCATCTCACTAATCTGACCCTGCAAAGTAACAATACTCTCACGAGCTAAAGATAACTCCTGTGCCTGACGCTGTAACTCATCCTGAGTCATCTCGGCTCTGTCATACAACTCGGGCATCTCCTGCCTCAACTCATCTATACGCTCTCGGTCCTCTATCTGTCTATGCTGAATACTCTGATGAGATAAATCAATCGAAACCCTGCCTAGCACTAAACCCTCAACCTCCTCAGCAATGGGCTCAATCCTATCTACCGCCAGTTCCTCCAACTGTCGTGACAAACTATCAATCTGGATCTGCTGAGCATCAATACGGGCTCCTAATGCCTCGGTAGAAGGCTGTCGTGCAGCCGCAGCCCTAGAACTCTCTCCTAACTCGAACCTAGCAGGTGGCTCGGGCTCAGTGGATGGTGGTGTATGGATATCAAAATGAGCACGCTTTTTGGGCGGCAAGTCTGTCGTAGGTAAAGGATCCCTAAGGAAATATGATGATGATGGTGATGATGGTGCTGGCAGTGGTGATGGTGGTAGGTGTATCGGGTTATGAGCTGGGCTAATATGAGGAGTGGGTGCGACTTCGCCCTCCTCGAAGGGTTCAGTCTCAGTGTCGGTCATGACTAGTGGGAAGGCTGCAGTAGAACCAATGGAAGATACGATCTCAGTGGAATGTGATGCAACATCGTCCATGATGGGGTTAGCTGGAACATCATCCGAGCTAGAGTCCGATGATATGGTGATAGGGTGAGAATCTGAAGACATGTCTGTGACAACCGATGTGAAATAAAAGTAAATAATCTCGAATAAAGTGTAAGTGAATCCGCATGAAAAATGAATATGTACTATGATGAAATGATGAGATGCTATGATAATGTAGCTATAGTCTAGGGTCAATGATGCAACCTAGTTCTCTATAACTGTAGCTCTTATACCAATCTGTCACACCCCCAATTTACCTGTTTTGCAGCGGAATGGAATTCCTGGGGATTGACTGTCATAGCACCACATCACAGTATATTGAACGACCTAAAGTGTCGTTTTAAAAACACATCGTTGGATATTTCATAAAAACAATCAGAGTACAACATCGGTCCCAAAAGGTTTACAAAGTTTGCGGAATTACAAATATGTTACAAATCCAAACGATGTTTTGAAATAAAGTGCCATAATGTACATAATGTAAGTCGACGCCGCGACTCAAAATGTAGGTCCCTAAACCATGTCATGATGATAGTGCCTCAGTTACCTGAAAATACATTGCTAAAAAGGTCAACAATAATGTTGGTGAGAAATCATAGGTTTATGTAAATGTTTTATACGACTACACAAGTATAGACCAGGCATGACAATCAAGTCACGTAAAAATAATGTTACAATTGCTCTAAGCCCATGACCCCGAAACTAGACTGTTCAATAATGTATGCCCCTGCAGAGTGTTTGCCAGACAACTCCGTAATGTTATCAAATGAAATGCATCCGTTTGCCTGGTTGGGATTCACCAACCCGGATGGAGGCGTCACCCTCGATAGATCTATCCACTCATCCTCGCTTCAAAGATTAACGGTTCATGTTCAGGTAATGGGGACTTTCAAATTGGCAAATGCGGTAACTTAAGCAATGTAATGAATTTAACATACTTGGTATCGTACAAAAAAAATGTAGTGCAATGTATTCTCCCCCGTGGGTTTGAAAATAATCGAAAGCATGTAAAACGGGGCTATGAAAACTCACTTGGTAAACAGGAATAATGGCAAAAGTGAGTACACTGAGGTATAATGTGATGCGTCAACCGGGACCTATTACGAATGATATGATATGTCATGAGTTGCAATGTAATGTTATGCATGCATTTCGTATGTTATTTATACCATTTGCGAGTTTTGAAAATAATACTTTTCGTCGAAAAATATTCTTTTGACGTCTTGACCCTTCAAAAATGACTTTACATGTTTTTACGTCAAAATGTCATCCTACAATGGTTTTATAATGATTTATGGTGAAATTTTCACTTTTCGTCGCAAAACAATGTCGTCGGAATTTTTATAAAAGTAACAAAAATGGCTTTGGAAAACGAGTCGTAAAATGGTGTACGTCGATCGTTAGAGAACGAACTCGACTGTTTTGGAAAGTTTGTATCGATATCTAGAAGTTTCAGTTCAGGAGTTTTCGTCCAAAAGGTCTCGATCATAAAGATAACAAGGGCTAAAGATAGTGATTTTGTTGAATTGTTGTGCAAAAAATGAGTTTCGGCCAAGTTTGAACATCCGTAATTAATTTACTATAACTCCGCTTTACAATCAGCTTGTTGTTTTGAAAAATATGGCCGGTGAACTTGATTTTACTAGAAGACAATTCGTTCCAAAAAGTTTCACATCATGGTTAAAAACTGCCGCAAACATGGTCGTTACAGCTAATGTAACACTTGTAACGTAAAAAAAATAATATAATTTTTCAGAAAATAATAGTTACGGCAACTTTATAAAAACGTGCATATCTTTGTCGTTTCAAATCCGTTTTCTACGTATAATATGTCCTTAGCTTCGTATCGAAGTATACTAATATATTTTTGACAAGTCGAAATAATTTGTGAAGCTTAAGGCTCGTTTTTGACCCGAACAAACTAAAAACTGCATGCTGAAATTTCAGAAAACTATTTATTTCGTCGTCAAACTTTAAAAATCCATAACTTCTTCGTTATAACTCCGTTTTTATCCGTTCAAGCGGTCACGGATTCGTTTTAAAGTATATTTTCTAAATATCAAGGCCAAAATTTCGTACCAACTGTCGGTTTTTCCAGAAAATCGAAATAAGGACAGAACATAAATTATAGTTATCGAAAATAGTTTTTCTCGGACAAAACCTATTCTAATCCCTTCAAATCAACTCCAAAGCTAATCTAATCCTACCATACACCTTCTTAGGGTGTCATGGGTTCCTAATCACCATCAAGACCAAGAATATCATGGGGATAATTATAGGATGACCATAAATATATATATAACTTCTTAAAATCATGAAAAATGGTATAAATCACATATCATGCATACTAGCTCCAAAAATGAAAAGATACATATGAAAATGAAAAGGAAACATGAAAATGAAAGAAACTTGCTTACAAGTGAAAATGATGAGGTGTAAGTAACAAGGATTAGCCTAAATACTCTTGGTTTTTATTTCAAAACCTATAAAGAGTATACACTAGATTGTTTTAACACTTGATCTTGAGAAAATTTTTGATCCCTTGTTTCTTGATGTATGGCCGGTTTTGAGAAGCCCCAAAGAAGAGAGAAAACTTTTATTTTTACACTTTGAGAAATGAGAAATGAATGAGAGAAATAATAGAGGTGCAAGACTTTTATGTTGAGTGAAATAATTTACAATCTCAAACCATACTCAATTTAATGCACTCCTTCCCCCTTGGTCGGCCAAGGGGGGGGGGGAATGTAGATATTTTTATTTTTTTTTTCAAATCTATTACTTGTATATAATTTTGTATAAACTTTGACAAAAGTATAAGTAATTGTGTATAAATTGTACAAGTAAAGGTAAATGGAAATTTTTGGTGCAAGTAAGTTTTTAATAGATCAAAATAGATTGTAATGAGATAATAAAAATTGTAAAAATACATTCCTTGTGAAATTTGGGTGATAAAATAATTATCGTAAAATTTTTAAGAAAACGACGTAATAATTTAACTTTAACGATTTATGTACCAAATAAATTTGAAACACTAGGTAAAGTCAAAATATAGTTTTTATAGACTAAATGTAAGTTTAAAAATACCTCGGGATCATTTTTGAAAGTAACGGATTAAATATTCAAAATAATAACTCACGCGATAAAGTTTATTAAATATAAAAATTACGCGTTACATATGAAATGAAATGTCGTGAATGAATTGATATGATGCAAATGATGCAAACGAAATGTAGACTAATCTTAGTCCATATGAAATGTACGTGATGTTATGACCATGAATTCTCCGCTAAACCATAAAGGTTACGCGAATTTGAAACAAGTAAACCAAGTTTACTATAAGTGTTGAAATAATGAGGCATAAATTGTGTCGAGAAATGACCTGAAAGTACGGGTTGTCACAGAGAAAGTTAGAGGTTTAGGGAACTTAGTGAGAAAAAGTGAAAGATATTATTATGAGCTCCAACTCTCTACCTTGGGAGGTAGAGAGTATTTATAGTCTTACATAAATCGCCACACATCGGGCTGTGGATCAGGCATACAGTGGGTAAAGACCCGTCCGTCCTCCACGGTGTTACTTAACTAATTACTACTTAACTAAAAAGAACTACGACTACGAGCTTTCTAACGATTACATATACTTGAGGTGACCGACTCTTTAATACCTGGAATTTCTAATTCCTAACAAGATTGGTGTAGTGATTACGAACTCTCGAGTAGGTGACTCGGGGAGTGGAGTAGGGCAAGGAAGGTGTCCTTGTAGCCGAACCACTATAAATACTCGCGTTGTGGTTTTGTGCTTCTTACTCTTATCTTTTCATTACTTACCTTTATATGCTTGTTTATCAACATCCAACACACACATCCAAATAGACTGACATAAGTCGATCTAAATAGATTAAAAGGAAGTTTTAATTGGCAAAACTATTCAACCCCCCCTCTAGTTTTCCACAATTGGTATCAGAGCTTCGTTACCAAGTTTGTTGAAGTATATTGTACTTTAAAAACTTGATACGATCCATGGTTAATTGAAAACTACAAAGAAGGCTTTTCATATAAACAAACACCGTGTCTTTTAAAACTATATGTTTGGATGTTGATTTGATAACAACATTTTTCTTATTTATTTTTTCATTTAATTACACTAATCTTCTTTGTCATGTTGATTAGTCAAAGCTCATACCCACCAAGCTTTAGGAGTCGCTTGGTAACAAGAATACCTTCCTTAAGAAGGTATCTTAAACGCAAAGGAGCGGGAATCGTCTAAGTGACATTTGCCGTGTCATTTGTAAAGACATTCCTAAGTGCGCTAGAGGTATGATTTTCTTTTTACTTTGCTTGATAATTAAATATACCTATGTAGATATTTATATGATTATCTTTTGTGCAATTACAGGTTTTACATGAAGCTTCATTAGGAAGTCTTTTTTCTTACATACGTGTTATACTTCTCGTCTAAAGACGTGGTATTTAAAACTTATGCTTTGTTTCTTTTAATCCAATAATAAAACAAAACAAGAATTTCAAAAATTCCTCCTTTCCCATAAATACTCCCACTCGACGCCCACTTTATCAAATCCCCACTTTTTCAAATCTTCCAAATTCAAAAAATTCCCTCTCACTCAAAACTTCATCATGTTGGAAAATTTAGTGCACTTGTGGGATTAGTTCACACCTTGTAATGGGTTAGGAGGTACGGAGTGTACACCCATAAGATCCATGAACACCCTGAACTCTTGTAGTGGTTTGGATTGATAGTGCTTGGTGAAAGTACTATTGTGGTTAACACTAAGTATCAGTGTTCCCACTGAAGCAGTACTTACACTGGATCAGTGTTTCCACTGAAGTGGTGTTTCCACTGAAGTTGAGTCTCACTGATGTTGTGTTTACACTGAAGCAGTGGCGTTTCCACTGAAGCAGTGTAACCACTGAAGGCACTATGAAAGTACTGATGAAAGTACTGCTTGTAACGGTTTTGACCTATTCAAGTGGCAGTTTAAACTGCATTAATGACCACGTTTAATTGGTCATGTAACCACTAACGGCTATAATGGGGATGATTATGAGGCTATTAATGGGCCGATTAATACTCATAATTCCATTGACTATGCCAAGAGTATTTCCTATAAATAGGAGATCTAATTATGCATGGAAAAAATACAGAAAGCAATTAACACTTATAAGCGAAAGGGTTAAAGAATTGTGCCTAATTCTCTAACTGCATTTGGTCTTATCCCAAGTAGATATTCGTGATACCCAGGCATAAGGGTCGAATAGTTTACTTCGGAAAGTGATTACACGATTCCAAGTGATATCCGGTAACCACCTAGTGGTATCTGTTACTACTAACATTTTGGTTGTTTCTGCTGAAGAGTTGCTTGATTCTGCTGAAGATTGATTATCTTTACCCTGCTGCTGGGAGATAACCGCCAACAATCGAAGTAAACTATTTAGTGATAATCAATGGCAACTGCTGCAATGAAACACATGGCTTCGAACTTTGCCAAGCTGGACAAGTTTGAAGGGGTGGATTTTAGGAGGTGGCAGAAGAAGATGCACTTCTTGCTGTCAAGCATGAGTGTGGTGTATGTGCTGACAACACCTATCCCTGATGATGGGGATGATGCTACTGTGGAGCAAATCAGAAGGAGGAGCAAATGGGAGAATGACGACTACATATGCAGAGGTCTTATTCTCAATGGTATGTCTGATGCTCTCTTTGACATTTATCAGAATTTTGAATCTTCCAAAGAACTGTGGGATTCTTTGGATGCCAAATATATGGCTGAGGATGCTTCAAGTAAGAAGTTTCTTGTTAGTAATTTCACAAATTACAAAATGACTGATTCAAGACCAGTCATGGAACAATACAATGAACTTCTTGGAATACTTGGAAGGTTTACACAACATAATATGCACATGGATGAGTCAATTTCAGTCTCTTGTGTAATTGACAAACTCCCTCCTTCTTGGAAAGATTTCAAGCATACCTTGAAACATAAGAAAGAGGAATTAACTCTGGTTGAGTTGGGCAGTCATCTGCGCATTGAGGAATCTCTCAAGGTGCAGGATAATGACAAGCCAAAGAGTAGCAATGCTACTGGTGCATCTGTTGTCAATATGGTAGAGCATAACAACTCCACCAGGTACAATGACAACAAAGGCAAACGCAAGTATCATGATAACACAAGGGCAGATCCTAACAAGAAGGCAACACCTACTTGTTGGAAATGTGGCAAGACTGGTCACATTAAAAGGGACTGCAAGGGTATTAAGTTTGGTGGTAAAACCAATGGATCAGGCACTAATGGTTCAGGGAGTGGTGGTTCAGCCAACTCACTGAAAGGTCAAAATATGTTTAATAAGTCTTTTCAGATTTATTATGTTACATATGTATCTGAATCTAATTATGTGCAGGATGATGATATTGCGTGGTGGGTTGACTCTGGAGCAACTGTTCATGTGTGTAAAGATAGAAGCTGGTTCAAGACTTATGAGTCACTGAATGATGGTTCTATTCTTCACATGGGAAATGAGTCAACTGCCTTGGTGCATGGTCATGGTTGTGTAGATCTTAGATTTAGTTCTGGAAAGATTGTAACTTTGTTTAATGTTATTCATGTTCCTGATATAAGGAAGAACTTGGTTTCAAGTAGTGTTTTGAATAATCATGGATATAAACAAGTTATTGAATCTGATAAATTTGTTCTTTCTAAGAATGGTGTTTTTATTGGTTTTGGTTATTTATGTAATCAAATGTTCAGGCTTAATGTTTCCACTGATAGTGTATCTGTATCCACTGACAATGTTATTTCAGCTTTTGTGTCTACTTTTGATCAGACTAACTCTATCCTTTGGCATGCAAGACTTGGTCATGTACATTATAAAAGAATGCAAGATATGTCTAGGGATGGTTTAATCCCTGCTTTTGACATGGACACTGAAAAGTGTAAAACTTGCATGTTGACCAAGATAACCAAGAAACCCTTTCAGGGTGTTAGTCGTGAGACTAAGATCTTGGAGCTTATTCACAGTGATCTGTGTGATTTGCATGCCACTCCTTCTTTGGGAAATAAGAAGTACTTTGTGACATTTATTGATGATGCTTCTAGATTTTGTTATGTCTATTTGTTACATACCAAGGATGAAGCATTAGATAAATTCAAAGTGTTTAAAACTGAAGTTGAATTACAACTTGGGTCTTTAATCAAAAGATTAAGGACTGATAGGGGAGGTGAGTACATGGATACTCAGTACTTCCAGTCTGTTGGAATAATCCATGAAACGACTGCCCCTTATACTCCTCAGCAAAATGGTATTTCTGAAAGGAAAAACAGGGTGCTGAAGGAGATGGTTAATTCCATGTTGTCCTATTCAGGACTGAGTCAAGGGTTCTGGGGTGAAGCTATGTTAACAGCTTGCTATTTGCTAAATAGGGTTCCCAACAAAAGGAACAAGGTTACCCCTTATGAACTCTGGACTAAAAAGAAACCCAACCTGAATTATCTCAAGGTTTGGGGTTGTAGGGCTGTTGTAAGACTCCCTGATCCAAAGCAAAAGACTTTGGGTGAAAGAGGCATTGACTGCATCTTTGTTGGATATGCTGAGCATTCCAAGGCTTTTAGGTTCTATGTTATTGAACCTAATGAACATGTTTCATTTAACACAATAATTGAATCAAGGGATGCAGATTTTGATGAGAATAGATTCTCATCAGTCCCTAGACCAAGTCAGAGGATTCCTAATGGAACTCATGACACTGGTGTATCAGAGGTCTCTGATGGTGAACCATCAGTGGTCCCTAATGAGTTTGTGGTTCAACAACCTGAACCTGTGCTCAGAAAGAGCAAAAGGGTCAGGACTCCAAAGTCATTTGGACCTGAGTTTCAACTATACTTAGTTGAAGGTACTAGGGATGAGGTCTCAGACCAATACTCCTATTGCTTCATTGTTGAGGATGACCCCAAAACATTTGAAGAAGCAATGAAGTCCCAGGACATTGCTTTCTGGAAAGAAGCAATCAATGATGAGATGGATTCCATCATGGGCAACAACACTTGGGTGTTGGTTGATCTACCTCCTGGTTGCAAACCTCTGGGTTGCAAATGGATTTTCAAAAGGAAAATGAAGGTAGATGGAACTATTGAAAAGTTCAAGGCTAGACTAGTCATTCAGGGCTTTAAACAAAAGTCAGGAATAGACTATTTTGATACTTATGCCCCTGTCGCTCGTATCAGTACCATAAGACTGCTAATTGCTATAGCATCTATTCACAATCTGGTTATTCATCAGATGGATGTGAAAACAGCTTTCTTGAATGGTGAATTGGAAGAGGAGGTTTATATGAACCAACCTCAGGGCTTCATCATGCCAGGCAATGAAAACAAGGTGTGTAAACTGATTAAGTCTCTTTATGGACTTAAACAGGCACCTAAGCAATGGCATCAAAAGTTTGATGAAGTGGTTTTGTCTAGTGGTTATGTTCTTAACCAAGCTGACAAATGTGTATATAGCAAATTTGATGAATCTGGTAAAGGAGTCATCATTTGTCTATATGTTGATGACATGTTGATCTTTGGCACTGACCAAAATCAGGTTGACCTGACAAAGGAATTTTTGTCATCAAGGTTCTCCATGAAGGACATGGGGGAGGCTGATGTTATCCTTGGTATTAGGATTAAACATGAAAGTAAAAGAATTTCTATCTCTCAGTCTCATTATATTGAGAAGGTGCTGAGGAAATTTAATTACTTTGATTGTACTCCAGTGAGTACACCTATGGATACTTGTGAGAAGCTAATGCCTAATCATGGCAAGGTTGTATCTCAACTTGAGTATTCTAGGGTAATTGGCTGCCTGATGTATGCCATGACTTGTACAAGGCCTGATATTGGCTTTGCAGTGGGAAAATTGAGCAGGTATACTAGTAATCCTAGTGCTCATCACTGGCAAGCAGTTCAAAGGGTACTGAAGTATTTGAAGAGAACTATGGATTATAGTCTCTCATATACTGGTTACCCATCAGTGTTGGAAGGTTACACTGATGCAAGTTGGATCAGTAACACTGAAGACAATTCGTCTACCAGTGGCTGGGTATTCCTACTTGGTGGAGGTGCAATCTCTTGGGCATCCAAGAAGCAAACTTGCATCACCAGTTCAACAATGGAATCTGAATTTGTGGCTTTAGCAGCTGCTGGTAAAGAAGCTGAATGGTTGAAAAACTTGCTTCTTGAGATTCCATTGTGGCCTAAACCTATAGCACCCATTTCTATCCAGTGTGATAGTGCAGCTACATTGGCTAGGGCTTATAGCCAGATGTACAATGGTAAGTCTAGACACTTAGGTGTCAGGCATAGCATGATTCGTGAGCTTATCATGAATGGGGTGGTATCTATAGAGTTTGTTAGATCTCAACAGAACTTAGCTGATCACTTGACGAAGGAACTGGCTAGAGACTTGGTTATAAAGTCTGCTAAAGGGATGGGTTTAAGTCCAACTTAGTCACTGAATGCTAGGACACCCAACTCCCTCCTAAGGAAACTTGGGAGCTGAGTTCAATGTGGAAAGCTGAACATTCAGTGGACTGGAGCACATGTTTTATTTACATCCCAAGGTTGTGCTCAGAACCTGCTGAAAGGAGGATGAAGTCTTTACTTCTTAATGGTTAATTTTCTTTGAAAAAGTGCTTGGCAGGAGCATGACTAAAGAGGAACCACCTATGTAAATGTTGAAGTTTTGCCGCTTCAGGAAGCTTTGGACTTTAGCTTTTACAACATTTATGAATTTGGATATGGACACATGGCTTGTATAGTGTCAGGAGCTGATAAGTGTTTGAAAGCTTGTGTGTAGTTATCTTCAGGTATTCAAATGGGTTGAAGGGTTCAATTCTTAGAACACCCTGATTCTCGAATATTTGAACGTGTAATTACTAAGATGGAAATTCAATCCTCAGGACATTTTCATTTATGCACATGTTTTGTTTGATGTTTGTTTTTATGCAAAGGAAGTGAACTAAATTTGGGGAGGATTGTTGGAAAATTTAGTGCACTTGTGGGATTAGTTCACACCTTGTAATGGGTTAGGAGGTACGGAGTGTACACCCATAAGGTCCATGAACACCATGAACTCTTGTAGTGGTTTGGATTGATAGTGCTTGGTGAAAGTACTGTTGTGGTTAACACTAAGTATCAGTGTTCCCACTGAAGCAGTACTTACACTGGATCAGTGTTTCCACTGAAGTGGTGTTTCCACTGAAGTTGAGTCTCACTGATGTTGTGTTTACACTGAAGCAGTGGCGTTTCCACTGAAGCAGTGTAACCACTGAAGGCACTATGAAAGTACTGATGAAAGTACTGCTTGTAACGGTTTTGACCTATTCAAGTGGCAGTTTAAACTGCATTAATGACCACGTTTAATTGGTCATGTAACCACTAACGGCTATAATGGGGATGATTATGAGGCTATTAATGGGCCGATTAATACTCATAATTCCATTGACTATGCCAAGAGTATTTCCTATAAATAGGAGATCTAATTATGCATGGAAAAAATACAGAAAGCAATTAACACTTATAAGCGAAAGGGTTAAAGAATTGTGCCTAATTCTCTAACTGCATTTGGTCTTATCCCAAGTAGATATTCGTGATACCCAGGCATAAGGGTCGAATAGTTTACTTCGGAAAGTGATTACACGATTCCAAGTGATATCCGGTAACCACCTAGTGGTATCTGTTACTACTAACATTTTGGTTGTTTCTGCTGAAGAGTTTCTTGATTCTGCTGAAGATTGATTATCTTTACCCTGCTGCTGGGAGATAACCGCCAACACATCATCCTCTCCATTTCATCTCAATCGAAACCAAGAAGAATCGTCTTCAACATGGTTTACATCGCCTTCGTACTCATCGTCTTAACACTCATCTCACTTGTGTTCCCTATGATGAAGTTCACATACGGAGACATTTACTTTGTGTTGTTAATCTACATTAGGATTATATACCCAATCCTTTGTATCATTCTTAGTATTGAAATGAAATATTACTAATAATCTAGTTATCTAGGTTATTATATGTTTATCATTTTTCTTTGTTTTATGTCTTTCTTTTTGTGATACATTAGAAGTCATGTATGCATGTTAAAAGAAAATGTAGGTTAAAACACATATCTTGGTATAAAACTATGAGATCTAAAAACCTATGCTTTTCATAAAATTTGTTTCTGTAATTACAGATCTACAGATTCCGGAAGTTATACTAGCCGGATCCCTTTTGAAAAGGAACCGTGGGATCCGTCCTACTGGAGAACAGTTTTTCATGCAAATTAAAAACCACTTTTCTTCTAAAAGTAATACTCCACTAGAATGTCAAAACCATAAGTGAGTCAAGTGTCTTTCTTGTTAAAAACCATTGTTAATAAAAATCTAATAAAAATGTTAGATAATCATAGGTTGACCACAAACATCACCTTTTATTAACCCATCATTTCTATTGGTTCAACTATGACGCATGAATACGAGTTTGATTTTTCACTCACTAGCGTCTACACTCCGAACATCTCCCTTGAACCCAACACACCTGGCAATCATGTCCGTGGGTTCAATAATCTCGAAAACCGTCACTTCCACGAAGGACGTATTGTAGACACCTCTCTACAATTCTAAGAAGGTATCAATACCTCCTTCTGAGCCATAGGACTAGAATGTCTTCTTGAAATGAATGAGAAGATATGTCCAAGGTTCATAATAGAATTCTTCCGTCAAGTTGAACTCGTTCGTAACGAGGATCGCTCTCTATCCCTTTGGTTTTATATCAAAAACCAAAAGTTCACTTTAACCCTTGGGCATTTTGCTCACATCCTCCGGATTCCAAATCATGGACAATGTGCCTTCACCGAATATTGGTCTCTTGATTCTCTCTTCAACTTTCGTGAAGAAAATAGTCCATATTGTTCACACATACCCTCCCCGGAAGATTTAAATCGCATAATATGCAAACCTCGACCATATTACTCCGATCCAAACATTATCTTCACACGGGACATCCGAGAAGAGTACAAGCCTCTTGCACTCATCCTACGTGAGAATGTTTAGAGTCTTAGGGGAAATCGAGAAATCCTTCCCGCTTGTTGTGCTCACATGTTGTACTGTTTGCTAACACAACAACCATACAATCTCGCCTACTTCTTCGCAAGGCGAATTGTAAATCTTCAAGGCTCCAAGAATAAACTCATCCCTTATGGAATGTTCTTGACACACCTCTATCACAACGTTATGCACTTCCATCCTCAATTTCAAAGTCCGTTGTACGTACTTGTGAACAAGATGATGGAACCGCTAAACATATCTCTCATGAATACTTTCTTCATTCTTGATTCCACCAACACTCATCAATCACATAATGATCCTCCTAGCGAAAACACTCAAGGAACCTAGTAGTATTCCAAAATAGGATCAATTCTCTTGTACTCGTGCTTTATCAATGTAATCCTATTTCCCTCATGAAATAAAACATCTTACAATTGATATCTTAGTATTAGAACTCCTTTTAGGCTATTCTTGAAATATAATGCATTGTCAAGATCATTGCATACCTTTAGTAAAGGTCCTGCTGAGCAGATGGGCGGATCCCAAAGTTTGTGCTAGAAGGATCCCTACACTTAGGGAACCGTGGGATCCGGCAAACAGAAAATGCAATTACAAGCATTATATTTCAAACATATCCATAGAACACTAACCACTAAGCTAAACATAGTGTCTTAAGGCAAATTAAGTCCTTATAAGGATAGGTAGATCCTTCCTACTCACACATAACTCACCTAGATCACATTCTAAAACGCTTGTAGATCTTTCATTTCATTTTTAATCCATTACTCTTCCGCTCTTAAACTCACACTTCATTTTCCACTTGATCCCTCACATCTAGTCTTAGAAATCTTTCGATTATGGCAAAATTGATCATAAATCATCCTCACCTCAAAATTGATCAAAGTTGATCAAACTCTAGTTTTTCCCATCTCAAAGCTTCTAGGATATTTTCCAAAACACTATCCTAAGTCACAACCTGATCTCTAGGATCATGTAGCTTCAATTGACACTCTCATCTTTAGTGTCATCCTTGCTCATCCATTGGTACTCTTGAAAGTTCCAAATCCATTCCATAAAAGACAATCATTAGCTACATCACTCATTACCTTCAAGTACTTAAGCACCCCTTCATTTAAGACACTTAGGAGGACTGAAAACTCAAGATGTTATAGGTCTTAGATCTTAGAAACATCATTTCCACTTTTTCATAGCTGCTGAGCGCCGGATCCCTAGGATTAGCCTAGACGGGTCCCTCTGAGGAGGGAACCGTGGGATCCGGGTGATAGACTATGTCAAATCTTGCTAAAACAATCATTTCAACTCATCTTCCTAACTCAAACACTCCATCTCATCTTAAATGAGTTCCTAGATCAGTGCAACCTCTGAAATTGACTCTTGTGCATGTTAATCATCACATTCCAATGAATCCTAGTGGCTTAAGGCTTAAATTTACTTGCCAAATCTCTTGTTTTATAAACCACTTTGTTAGGACCTCCATAGTCATCACTCTCATCCTAACTTTCAGCACTTTAGAAACCCTTACAATCATCTCATTATGAGGAAAACCCCAAGTAGTAACTTATCCACCAAAGAACCACCCATGAAAAAGGATCGTGTTATACACGAAATCTCTTCAACCAAATCATCTTCGGTCAAGAAAACAAATGATAGGATCCTTCATCATCCAATCAAACCAATTCCTAAAAGTATAGTACCCACAAAACTACCTATGCCAAACACCACCATACCTCCTAGGCCAAACAATGTCATCTCCACTAGACCATCACCATTGGTTCCTAGAGCTATTTCATTTACATCACCGCTATCATCACCACACCTCTACAATTTAGAGGACTTGCCTCCTAGGCCGTCTCATCCGCTTCCGCCGACAACATTCTCCTCATTAGGAGGAATAATGGTACAAAATTAAGGTGTTGAGTCAACACTTGCTCCGGCTTCCTTTTCGCCGTTTCCATCATATAATCCCATTTGTATTATGAGAAATCATCAAAGTCAAACACCCGACCACATGGAAGTTGACACTTCTCTACCACCACCATCATTCTTAGTCGAGCCATTCTCAAATACGCCTCCACCAATCCCTCCATCGTTTGAAGCTCCACAAGCCGCTTCACTTGATCCTTCGCATCAAGCCATTTCATTTCTTTCACCACCACTACCTAGCCATGACAAAGATTGCTATCATTGTCAACATGTTGAAAGTTTGATACATGAAGTACGAGAAGACCAACGTTTCATGTTCTATCATCTCCTTGAATGTTTCGACGAGATCAAACCTAAACAAAACTTGAGCTAGAAGATTTTAGTGGTGTCCTAGCATCAAGCGATAGTTGGTTTAGAAATTCCTAATAATGTATTTTCTTATTTTTAGTTTTTAGAGTTATGTACATCATAACTCTAGTTTTATTAAATGGAATTACATGCTACTTGTTATTTTGTTGAGCATATGATTACTTTGTATTCATATCTCATTTTTGTGATAACATTACTTGTTATATCACCCTTGCTGAAACTAATCAGCTAATACAGATCCCTCAGAATTGCCTAGACGGATCCCTACTAGGAGGGAACCGTGGGACCCGTGAGATAGAAAGCTATTTTCTACTAACTTGGACCACATTTGCAGGAAATTGTGAATTATACTTGCTTTCTAACCTTTGTTTTGTAGTTATTCAATTTACACATGAAGACTTTGACATCCTAAAGCTAGGGGGAGCTTTATGTCAAAGCAATACATTGCAAATTACTTGCAATACTAGGTGTACACTTCGTGACATCCCCTTGCAAAATTGCAATCATCAAGGGGGAGCACATTCGTCACTTAGACGAAATCTTTTGCAAACTTACTTGCAAATAAACTAGATTAATATCACTTTCTTGATGCCCTTACATAGGGATGGACTCGTCAAGGGGGAGTAAAGACGAGATCATTTCCCGTTACTTGCTCTCTATCTCTTTTTATCTTTATGTCTTTCGCATGTTTTTCTTAAAAACGATGTGTTGCTTTCCTTCAAACACTTTTTGTTTCGACAAAAAGGGGGAGAAGAAAGTAAAAACTAATAATTCAAATTTGCTACGAATTTTAGTTTTTCTTAAAATAATTTTATGTTTTGTTATCAACAAAAAGGGGGAGATTGTTAATACAAATAAGCCGTAAAAACGTTTATTTATATTTTACGATCTTCTAATGTTTTGTCGATAACAAACGTAAAATCATTTTAACGAAACAAATAAAATACGTAAATGGTTTGAACTAATAGTTTCTAACATATTCACATTTTCACATAAAACACTAAAACAAGTATAAGTGATTTTATGATTTAGTAATACATATGTACAACAACTAGTGTTTACATATTTGGATAAAATATACACATAACTAGTATGTAGTATATTGGGTAATATAAATGGGTAGAAACTTAAGTATCACAACCCATTGGGCAAATACATTGAATGTAGTTGGGTACAACCCAAAGCCCATAACCCATGGATCTTGACCCATAACCCATTGCATGACATCATGCTTATATCATACATGGATAATATCCATAACCCATGGATCAACCCATACCCAAGTGACTAAGTGCATTGCACTCAAAGATACATTGTATCTAGCCAAAGATCCATGGTTCAACCCATGACCCATGACCCATAACCAAAATACCCATGGGCAAAGAGGAGCGTTACACGGATCCCTAGCTTTGTACTAGCCTGATCCCTTGTGGTAGGGATCTGTGGGATCCGAGGAACAGTAAGATTTTTCCTCTATAAATAGTGATCCATTTCTTCATTATTTCTCACCCCTTTCTAACACACTTTCTCCCTGAGTTAAAAACTCACTAACCTCAGATCCAAGAGATCTATGTTTGTAGTTTTGTTTTTGTATGATCTTTTAGGTTCCTCTTAAAGGCAAGATCACCACCTTTGAAGTCGAGCAAGCTCAAGTCCATGAGTTGCCATGCTTCTTCATCATCAAGGCTACTGAAGTCTTCTTGTTGATGATTCCTTTCTTTCTTCAAAGAAGTGTAGTATTGAAGACATTAGTGAAAGATGTCTCAAGTGTCAAGACGAAGATATTAGTGAAGGGTATCTATCGTCTATAGCATAAGAACTTGTGGTAGGTGCTTAGAAGTCAAGACAAGAAGCATTAGTTGAAGGTGCTTAGAAGTCAAGACTAGAAGCATTAGTGAAAGGTGCTTAGAAGTGAAGACACAAGACATTAGTGAAAGGTGTCTTGTAGAACTAGTCAAAGGCATTAGTGAAAGGTGCCTTAGATGTACATTCAATATGGTGTGTTTCGATGTACAAGATAGACTAGTAGTAGATCCAAGGATATTGATATCCTTGATGATGTTGTAAAGGAGTAGATCTCCTTTGGGATTAGTCGTTGGTGTAGTGTGGTAGTAGTTCCTCCATTGCAATAGAACTAGGTGCTTGGCCTAGTACCTAATAAAGGGTAGGCGACATTGTGAAGGTGTAGTTCACCTTGGAGTGAAAGAACTAGGTACTTAGCCTAGTACCTTATAAAGGGTAGGCGACGTTGTGTAGGTGTGGTTCACCTTGGAGTGAAAGAACCCGGTGGTTAGCCTAGCACCGGAAAAAGGGTAGGCGACGTTGTGAAGGCTTCTCCACCATAAGTATATTGGTGTAGTAATTACGAACTCTCGAGTAGGTGACTCGGGGAGTAGAGTAGGGCAACGAAGGTGTCCTTGTAGCCGAACCACTATAAATACTCGCGTTGTGGTTTTGTGCTTCTTACTCTTATCTTTTCATTACTTACCTTTATATGCTTGTTTATCAACATCCAACACACACATCCAAATAGATTGACATAAGTCGATCTAAATAGATTAAAAGGAAGTTTTAATTGGCAAAACTATTCAACCCCCCTTCTAGTTTTCCACAATCCTAACCTTGTTGCCTTAAAATCCTCACAATCACAAGCCACGTAAACCGATCAATCTCAACACCATGTCTCATCATAACACCTAAAAAACACAAACACAACTTTACCTCATCCTTTTCCTATAACGAATGCAACAACTTATTACACGAACCAACCGAAAACATTCCATAATCATATCTAACCAAATTAAAAACATCCAAACCTTTGAAACACAACCCCTTTTCACAATACGAACCAATAACACAATCAAAAACCCTTAAACACTCCAACATACAAAAATCAGTTTTTACATCCTTTTCACATGCTTTAATAACATATTCAACAATCTGACCAGGTGGGTAGTTTTTATTTAGTGAATCTAAAATGGGGTTTGAAGGATTTACAAAACCATTAGAAAGTAACAAATGGATCATTTTGAATTGAACACATATATCTGGTTGAAAAGATGTGTTTTTTATTTACCATTTGAAGAAATTTAAAGTGATTTGAGGTTGGTTTTTTGTGGGGTTAATGATTTGTAAGAAGATTGATGGAGTCCATTTGGATTTAAGGTTTAGGTTTTGAGTAGTATAAATTTCTTCATCTTGGTATAAATTTGTGAGTTTTAAAATTTGTGGGTTGAAGATGAAGAAAATCAAAAAGGAGTGAACTGGAGTGGTATAAATTTCTGGGTTTTAAAATTTCTTGGTTGAAGATGAAGAAAACCCAAAAGGATTTATAATGGGGACAAAAGTAAAAATGTTTATGGACTAAAATACCCTCGACTACATGACAAAAATCAGACATTGACTTTGGCATTAGTGGTCAAGGGACTATTTTGGCATTAAAAACCCAAGTTTTGGACTTTCCACGATGATAAATGCCTGGTTTGTCCCATCGCGATGCTTCTGTACAAATTTAGGGACCAACGGTATATTTTAGTCTTGAATATAGTTGGGTAAAACCCAAAGTCCATGACCCATACCCATGGTGCATGATCCATAACCTATGACCGATTGTATGACATCATGCATAACTCATAATGGGTATTATCCATGACCCATGGAGCTAACCCATGACCCATTGACTAGATGCATTACATCTT
Source organism: Chrysanthemum seticuspe (assembly GCA_019973895.1). Taxonomy (NCBI): domain Eukaryota; kingdom Viridiplantae; phylum Streptophyta; class Magnoliopsida; order Asterales; family Asteraceae; genus Chrysanthemum; species Chrysanthemum seticuspe. The sequence continues at coordinate 5,950,624 of BPTQ01000004.1, read as the reverse complement.
CTAGATACATTGTATCTATTTGGATACCCATGGTCCAAAGTCTATGACTCATGACCCATGATCCATGACCCATGACCCATAACCCATGGATAAAGAGGAGTGTCCCACGGTTCCCCCAGTTTACACTGGACAGATCCCTCAAGCAAGGGATCCGTGGAACAGTAGTGATTTTTCCTCTATAAATAGTGAGCCATTTCTTCATTTTAACTCATCTCTTTTACACACATTCTCTCTAGTTGTTGTAAACTCTCTAACCTCATGTCCAAAGAATCTTTCTATGAAGTTTTGTGTTTGTGTGATTCTCTAGGTTCCTCTTAAAGGCGAGATCACCACCTCTTGAAGTTGATCAAGCTCAAGTCCATGAGTTGCCAAGCTTTGTCATCATCAAGACTACTTAAGTTCTCTTGTTGATAGTTCTTTCTTCCTCCCTAGAAGTGTTGTGTTGATATCATTAGTGAAAGGTGCCCAAGGTCCGAATCGAAGGCATTAGTGAATGGTGTCAAAGATTCATATAGAAGGAATTAGTAAAAGGTGCCGAAGGGTCAAGTTGAAGTCATTAGTGAAATGTTTTGTAGAGTTAAAGACAAAGGCATTAGTGAAAGGTACCAAGGAGTCGTGTCAAAGGCATTAATGAAAGGTGCCTTGGGTGTACATCCGATATCGTGCATCGATGTACAAGATAGATAGTGTAAGTCCAAGGATATTGATATCCTTGATGATGTTGTAATAAGGAGGGTGTCTCCTTTAAAATAGGTGCTGTGTAGTGTTGGGTAGTAGTTCATCCTTTGTAATGGGACTTAGTATTTAGCCTTGTAGCAGATAAAGTGTAGGCGACGTTGTGATAGGTTTGGTTCTACCTCGTGGAAGAATCCTGTGTCTAGCCTTGTACCGGATAAATAGTAGGCGATGTCGTTAAGGCTTCTCCGCCACAAGGATTTTGTGTTGTGTAGTGATTACGAACTCTCGAGGAGGTGACTCGGGGAGTAGAGTAGGGCAAGGAAGGTGTCCTTGTAGCTGAACCACTATAAATACTCGTGTTGTGGTTTTGTGCTTCTAACTCTTTATCTTTGCATAGTTTATTTTATACTTATTTATCAACATCCAACACACACATTTAATAGATTGACATAAGTCGATCTAACTAGTTTAAAACAAAGTTTTAATCGGTAAAACTATTCAACCCCCTTCTAGTTTTCCACAATTGGTATCAGAGCTTCGTTACCAAGTTTCTTAGAGTATGTTGTACTTTAAAAACTTGATACGATCCGTTTATGATTGAAAACTACAAAGAAGGATTTTACAAAAACAAACATCATGTCTTAAAAATACTTTTATAGGATGTTGATTAGATGACAACATTATATTTTCTTTTCTCTTATTTTATTTTACAAAAATGCACTAACTTCTCTTGTCATTTTGTTTTGTTAAGCTCATTTTAATCAAGCCATAGGAATTCCTTGGTAACAACATTACCTCTCCTAAGAAGGTATCTTAAACTACCACCAAGATCTCGAAGGAACCGGAGTTGTCTAATTGACATTTCTTTGTCAAAAGAAAAAGACACTCATAATTGTAATAGAGGTATGAATTTCTTAAAACCTATCTCTAAATAACTTTAGCTTAGAATAAGTATGCTTGCATAGGAACCTATACAGTTATATTTCTCTAGCTCTAACATATGCTTTAGTAATATACGTAGCTTCATTAGGAAACCTTTCTACATACGCATTTCTATTCCGTCTAAAATCTAGGTATATAAATATGTGTTATCCTAACCTAAATATCAAACCTTTTCTAATAATAAAATAAAACACAAATCTCAAAAATTCCTCCTTCCCCATAAACTTCCCCCGCTCATCTCACAACCACCAAACCTTAATTTTTTTTTTCAAAACTTCCACTTTCAAAATACCTCTCATTCAAACTTCATCTTCTTTCTCATCTCCTTTCGAATCAAAACCAAGGAAGAATCTCATCATCATGGTTTATATCGCCTTCGTGATCATCGCCTTGACACTCATCGCTCTCGTGTATCCCATGATCAAGTTTTCTCATGGAGACATGTACTTTGTGTTGTTAATCTACATTTGTATCATATATCCAATCCTTTTAATTGCTCTTAGCATTGAAATGAAATATTACTAATGTCTTAGTTTATTTTGTTTATTTCTCATAATGTGTTTGTCATCTTTCTTTCTTTCAATCACATTTTTAAAACTTGACATACTTTCGAAATCTTTAATGCTTGCTTAAGTAGTAAACATTGGGTAAAGAAACACACTTCTTTTCATAAACCTAAAAGTTGCAAGAATCAATTTTACGTCAAGATCATTTTCTATCACTCTGCAGATCCACGGATCCCTAAAGTTCAAATAGCCGGATCCCTCTTAGAAGGGAACCGTGAGAACCGTGGAACTGGGAAACAGAAGCTCATGCAACATAAAAACCATTTCATAAAAACTTACCATAAAAGGAAAAACCATATTAGCATGTTAAAAGTAAAGTAAGTCAATTATCATTGTTAATAGAAATAAGGGTAATCAATAAAAACATTAGGAAATTTTCATCTATCAAGTTTTCTCCTTCTTGATGCATCACCTTATCTTAGTTTACTCATGAAAATCATTTATTTCACTTTCATATGTCTCATCATGACTCATGAGTATGCATCACCCCGTTTACACACATTCTCTCTAGTTGTTGTATACTCTCTAACCTCAGATCCAAAGGATCTTTCTATGAATTTTTGTGTTTGTGTCATTCTCTAGGTTCCTATTAAAGGCGAGATCACCACCTCTTGAAGTTGAGCAATCTCAACTCACTTACGTCTACATTCCTAATATCTCCCTTGAGCCTAACACACCTGGCAATCATGTATGTGGGTTCAATAATCTCGAAACTCGTTTCTTTCATGAAGGACGTGTTGTTGACTCACCTCTACTATACTAAGAAGGTATAAATACCGCTTTCCGAACCATTGGACTAGAAGGTCTTCTCGGAATTAACAAGAAAATTTATCCGCGGTTTGTTTTGGAATTCTTCCGTCAAGTCGAACTTGTTCGTAACGAAGATCGATCTCAATCATTATGGTTTTGGATCAAAAACCAAAAGTTCATCTTAACTCTTGGGAAATTTGCTCACATTCTCCGAATTCCAAATCATGGACAATGTGCCTTCACTGAAGATTGGTTTCTTGATTCTCTCTTCAACTACCATGAAGAAAATACTCCATATTGCTCACACATACCTTCCCCTCAAGAATTAAAACGCATATTATGCACTCCTCAATCCAATTACTCAAATCCAAACATCATATATACACGTGATATCCGAGATGATCTCAAACATCTCACAGTCATTTTACGTGAAAATGTTTGGAGTCTTAGGGAAAATCGAGAGATTTTTCCCGCTTGTTGTGCTCACATGATGTACTGTCTTCTAACCCAAAAACCATAACTACTTCTTCGCTACACGAATTGTAAATGTCCGAGGTAGCAAGAAAAAACTTATTCCATATGGAATGTTCCTAACACGCCTTTATCACCATATCATGTACTATCATCCTCAACTTCAAAGTCCGTTGTACGTACTTGTGAACAAGATGATGGAACCTCTAAACACATCTCACATCACGTCATTCTTCGTTCCTGAATCAACAAATACTTATCATCCATTCGATATCCATCTAGCGAAAACGCTCAAGAAAGCTAGTTTCCTTTCTAAATAGGTCAATCTTTAAATTTCATCTTTTATCTTTGTAATGTGATCATTCTCATGAAATAAAACTTTTAACGTCTGATGTCTCTCTTATATAGTTCAAATCCTTTAGAAAAACATTGGCTTTAAATACGATACCTTGTGCAAATTTTGCATACCTTCTGTGAAGGTGCTGTTTAGCAAGAGCCGGATCCCTCACTTTATACTAAACGAATCCCTCCATTTAGGGATCCGTGGGATACGGGTAGACAGAAATGCAGTTGCAGACATCCATACATCAAACCATCCATCTAGACCACTTCACACTAGCCAAACATAATACCTTAGGACCACTTAAGTCTTCCTCATGCTCAGTAGGGATCACACTCACTCATAGCTAACTTAGGATCACATTCAAAGTGCTTTTGATTTATCAATTCACCTAAACTCACCATATTTCCGCTCCAATACTCACACGCCATTTCTCACATGTCAACACATCTAGTTTGATATTTCTCTCAATTTTAGCAAATTTATTGTAGTCATCCTTACCTCAAAATTGTGTCAAAAACTAGTTTTTCATTTCTTATAATTTTTAAGGAATTTTCCAAATTTATCCTAAGTTTCCATCTGATCTCTAGGATCATTTAACACCACTTGACACTCTCAAATCTCCAAGTGTCATCTTTGACCATCCATTGGTGCTCATAATGTCCCATTTCTTTCTATAAAAAGCAATCATTATCTACCATCAATCATTTACCTTGATCATTTAATACCCTCTTCATTTAAGATACTTAAGAAGACTGAAACACTCAAGATGTGTAGGTACTAGACCTCACAAATCATAATTTTCCGCTTTTCTTGGCTGTTGAGAGCCGGATCCCTAGGAATAGCCTAGATGGATCCCTCATTGGAGGGAACCGTGGGAACCGAGTGACAGATTAAGCTAATCCTAGCTAAAACAATCATTTCAAGCTCTCCTTGCTAACTTGAACACTTCATCTTGCCTTAACTGACCTTCTTGATCAGTACAAACCTGAAGTTGACTATTGTGCATGCAAATCATTGCATTCTTAGTCTTGAATGCACTTGCCAAGTCCTTCCCTTTATAAACCACCTTGTTAGCACTTCTTAGTCATCATCCACAACTTCACTTTCAGCAACTAGAAACCTTTATATCACTTACCTCTTATCATTTCATCATGAGGAAAGCCCCAAGTACCAACTCTTCCACCAAGAGACCACCCAAGAAACTTGCTCGTGTTGTTCAAGAAATTCCTTCCACCGAATCATCACCATTTAAATCCACAAACGCTAGGATTTCCCCTCAACCAACCAAACCAATCCCCAAAAGGATTGTCCCACAAAACTACCCTTGCCAAACACCACAATACCTCCTAGGCCAAACACACCTATCTCCACTAAACCATCACCCTTAGAGACTAGAGCCATATCATTCACCACTCCACTTTCATCTCCACACCTTGACAACTTAGAGGACTTACCTTCTAGGCCCTCTCATCATCCACCATTACCTACATTCTCCTCAATAGAGAGAATAGCGCAACAACAAAACCAAGGTGTTGAATCAACACTAGCACCGGTTTTCTTTTCTCCATCACCCTCAAATAGTCCCTTTTGGATTATAAGGAATCATCAAAGTCAACCACCCGATTACATGGAAGTAGATACCTCTCTACCACCATCCTCGTCACATATTCCACCACCACCACCACCTTTGGTTGAATTCCCTCCACAAATTTCTCTTTTGAGAACCCTCAACCTTCCTCACTTAATCTTCCTCCTTTTGTGGAACCTCAACAAAACATTCCATCTCAAGCCATTTTATTTCTACCATCATCATTTCCGAGCCATGACAAAGATTGTTATTATTGCCAACATGTTTAAGGCTTGATACATGAACTACGTGAAGAGCAACGTTTCATGTTTTATCACCTCCTCGAATGTTTCGACAAGGTCAACAAACCTAAACAACCTGGAGCTTAAGGATTAAAGTGGTGCTCTAATCTTAAGCTTAACTTAGATAGTTTAGAAATCGTAAGTCATGTATTACTCATTCTCTTATTTTTAGAGATATATAGATTATTTCTCGTATGTTTTATTGAATGAAATTACATGTTATGTGCCATATTATCTTGTGTGTATGTTTGATGACCTTGTACATAACTTATTTTGATGTTTGACATCACATTTTACATCACCATTGATGTCATAAGTGTGCAGGCAGATGGATCCCTGAGTTTAGCCTACACGGATCCCTCCCATGGAGGAACCGTGGGATCCGTGCAACATAAGACATTTTCATTACTAACTTGAGTCTTATTTGCAGGAAATTAGGCATTATACACTTGTTTTCTAACCTTTGTTTTGTAGATTTTCAATATACACATGAAGACTTTGACACCCTTAGCTAGTGGGAGTTTCTTGTCAAAGCAAAAACATTGCAAACACATTTGCAATACTTTCACATAGGATTACCATTACTACATGACGTCCTCCTTGCAAAGGAGAACTCGTCAAGGGGGAGCATGTTCGTCAATAAGACGAAACCATTTGCAAACTTAATTGCAAAGCACTCACTTAGTCTTTCTAATTACTTGACGCCCTCACAAAGGGATGGACCGGTCAATGGGGAGCTAAGACGAGAATACTTCTCTTCCCTCACTCTCTATTTTCTTTCATATTATTACGTTTTACACATTTTTCTTTAACACAATGTGTTAGTTTCTTTTCGACGCTCATTTTGTTTCGACAAAAAGGGGAGGAAGAGAGTAAAAACTACAATTCAAACTTTTACGAATTTTAGTTTTTTCTTAAAATAATCTTATGTTTTGTCATCAACAAAAAGGGGGAGATTGTTAATACAAATAAGCCGTAAAAACATTTATTTATATTTTACGATATTCTAATGTTTTGTCGATAACAAAACGTAAAATCATTTTAATGAAACAAATAAAATACGTAAATAGTTTGAGCCAATAGTTTACTAACACACTTACATTTTCATATAAAACGCTAAACAAGTAATAGTGTTTTCATGTTATAGTAATGCATATGTATAACAACTAGTGTTTATATAATGGGTATATATATACATACTTAGTATGTATTGTATTAGGTAACATAATGGGTAGAAGTCTAAGTATTTGACTCATTGACAAAATACATTGAATATAGTTGGGTAAAACCCAAAGTCCATGACCCACACCCATGGAGCATGATCCATAACCTATGACCAATTGCATGACATCATGCATAAGTCATAATGGGTATTATCCATGATCCATGGAGCTAACCCATGACCCATTGACTAGATGCATTGCATCTTCTAGATACATTGTATCTGTTTGGATGCCCATGGTCCAAAGTCTAGGACCCATGACCCATAACCCATTGATAAAGAAGAGCGTCCCACGGTTCCCCCAGTTTACACTTGACGGATCCCTCAAGCAAGGGATCCGTGGGATCCGTGGAAAAGTAGTGATTTTTCCTCTATAAATAGTGAGTCATTTCTTCATTGTAACTCACCCCGTTTACACACATTCTCTCTAGTTGTTGTATACTCTCTAACCTCAGATCCAAAGGATCTTTCTATGAAGTTTTTTGTTTGTGTCATTCTCTAGGTTCCTCTTAAAGGCGAGATCACCACCTCTTGAAGTTGAGCAAGCTCAAGTCCATAAGTTGCCAAATTTTGTCATCATCAAGACTATTGAAGTTCTCTTGTTGATAGTTCTTTCTTCCTCTCTAGAAGTGTTGTATTGATGGCATTAGTGAAAGGTGCCCAAGGTCCGAATCGAAGGCATTAGTGAATGGTGTCGAAGATTCGTATAGAAGGCATTAGGCCGAAGGGTCAAGTCGAAGGCATTAGTGAAAGGTGCCGTAGATTCAAAGACAAAGGCATTAGTGAAAGGTTCCAAGGAGTCGTGTCAAAGGCATTAGTGAAAGGTGCCTTGGGTGTACATTAGAGGTGGCAATTTGTGCCCAAAATCAAAAGAATGGGCTAAATGGGTAAGCTTTTAAAAGATTTGGACATATTTGGGTCCCCTCCTTTTTTTGAAATGGGCATGTATTGCCCATTTAGAAGTTAAATGGGCATAACGAGCACATGTTTTTCTCGAACATTAGATTATTTTTAAAGAAAAACTTACATTTTATTTTTTTAATATAAATGAGGTGTTACGTTCGATGAATTTATTTCGTCATTTTGGGTCTTTTTAAAAGCGATTCGTATAACATGAGCCCGTTTGGCCCGTGCCCGTTTAGCCCGTGCCCATTTGGCCCGTTGCCCGTTTGACCCGTTGCCCGTTTGACCCGTAGCCCGTGCCCGCCCGGCCCGCCCGTTTTGCCACCTCTAGTGTACATCCGATATCGTGCATCGATGTACAAGATAGATAGTTTGAGCTTGTGGGTTAGCATTATATGAAGCTTATTATACAAGCTCATAGAAGCTTATTATATTATAGCATTATATGAGCTTGTTCATGTTTTACTTTATCTAAATTTCCATTTAATCTAAAAGTCTGATGTTCAAAAAAAAAATTAATCTAAAAGTCAAAATTAGTCAAACTCTTTAAGTAAATTCAGTTCTGAGTTAAATCTGGTGTAAACTTGTTTTGAAGTTAAGTTTTAGGATTAATTATTCATTTCAATTTAGTTTTAGTCAAATTTTTTCAAGTTTTCAAGAATAATTTTCATTTGCTTAAGTTAAAGGGGTGTTTGGATGGCATTAATTTTTGAAGATAAAGTTGAATTTCTAAGCTATAGTTGAGGAAAACAAGTTTAGAACCATGTTTTAAAGCCTTTTCAGTTTAAGTTTTAATGAAATCAGGTTTAAATTGTTATTACAGGTTCATTTATGCATTTTATATTAATAGTTTTATTAGTGTTAGTTAGTAGATTGCACTAGCAGTTTTCATCATTCTTAATGTGTTTTAAAATTTGTAAAAATCAAAAATCACAATTTCAATAGATGGTTTTACCTTTCCCAAAAAGAAAAAAATTCATAAAAATCATTTTCACAGTCTGACATGGTCTTGAAGTTGGTCATTTGTTCATGTGATGCCCTGCACATCAGTTTAGAATAGTGTTATCTCATCCTTTTATTTGCTTGATCCATGGTTCATGCAGCAGTTGTAGGATAGATTTTAGTTGCTTTGTAGTTTTTAGGATTTAGACACTTATTTGTTGTGCCTAACTAGGACTGCAAGTACTTTCATGATCCCTTGGTTGTTGCAATTGCAGCATGATTATCTTTAGTCTAATGGGAACTTACTTTAGTTGGTTTTCAGCTTTATTGCTTCATTAGGTTGCTTTCTAGGATTAGTTAGTTTGCACTCCTAGAAATTAGCTTATTTAGACTCATTTGCTCAGCTTTTATATAGCTTAATTTGAACCTGTAATCCTCTATCTCAGGTTGCTGTCATCACTTAGTTCTAAATAGCTTTTAATTTTGATTTTTAATTTCTTCATGCTAAGTCCTCTTAAGCTGAGATTTTGGAATTAATTTTACTGTTTGGTTGTCTTCTATAAGGTATTTTTTAGTTAGTTGAGGTTAGTCTTAGCTTATTGGAGCTTCTTGTGGCCTATTAAGAAGTTTAGCTTATTAGTTTTAGCTTATTCAATACAGATTCATGCCCATTTGTTTAATCTGCAGTCATTAATTGTATTTAATATTTTCCCTAGCTTCTCTGTATAATTTTAGGGCGCGTTTGGTATGCTTGATGGAATCACTATAGGTATAGGTTTGAGAATAAAGTGGAATGGAAATGGGTATGTAGATATCACTTTTCATGGGTATCCACATACCCACCAAATCATACTCCTTTGAGGAAACCCACATATCATGGGTATCCTCATTCCATTGTGGTGGGGCCCATAACCAACCAAACAACATTTATCACTTTCAAAGTCATAGATTTATTCCCATAGTGGGATACCAAACGCACCCTTAGTCTTTTCTGTAATTTTTCATAATTTTCTCTGTTCATTTACTATTTTTCTGCATTTAAATTCAGTTTTAAGCATTTTTTAAATAACATTTAATCCAAATTAATCATAAAATGTTCAGAAAAATTCAATTTCAATTTTTTTAGGTTTAGAATATTCAAAAATTCAGAAAAAATATTTTTCCAGATTTTTCTTAAATTAAATAGTATTTTCTAGGAATTTAATTAGTTTTAAATAGTTTTAAATTCATAATAATTAGAGAAAAAGTCAGAAAAATTTAATTCCAGTTTTGAAAATTCTTTTTAGTTAAGTTAGATTTTTGAAAAATAGTTTTATAATTTTCTCATTAATTTTCATAATTTTTAGCTTTTTAACTCTATTTTAAATATTCAAAATTAGTTTTTAATTCAAAATAAATAAAGATAAATCATAAAAATTAGTTTTAAATTTCAAATCATATTTTCTAGCTGTAGAAAAATATTAGATCACTTTTAGGAGTTAATATAGATTAGTTTGCATTTTATTTACGTTTTATTAATTACGTAATTTACGTTTTTAGTTTAAACTTGCATAATTAGTCATATTTACTTGTTTGCATCATAGATTCTGTAGTTTTAATTGCTTTCCTTTACTTTTTCTTGCACCGTAATTTAGAAATCAATCAAAATCCTTTTTCCCCATTCGAATCCCGAATCACACGACGTGAGTTGTTAAACTCCATTCATCCCTCGCCAGGAACGATCCCGGTGCTCAAATCTAATACGTTTGAGTTACCCAAATACTACAAACTCTTATAATTGGTTTCCCGGTCTAGTTTTCCACAGTTATAATGTGAGCGAAATGAAACGGGCCATTGTACATCTAACTGTAACCTATCAACGCAATGACCAGACATTATAGTATTAATGATTGCTATGCAACTGAGTTTGTTTGCAACCATGGCGAAACTTAGATGTTTATATGACCCGATTCTTGCTTACAAATCCGAACATAACCTTTTATCGCATCACCATTATGTATGATTGGGATTATGTTTGCATAACTGATTTCGCGCTTTATAGATGCAAGAAATGTAGATAATATCATGTTCCTACACACGGGCAAGTTAATATTATTTATTTGGTTTGTAAGTGTGTGTAAGTATTTTGTGAGGTATGTTTGTATAAAGTGTGTATTTAATTATGCTGTGACCAATAATAGTGAACGCTGAGAGTGAGTGAGGGTAAAAAGGTTGATAGAGAAAGTTGATGTGGCGATGATATGTCCGATGAGGATGGTTTTTTCTGGTGACTGATGTGGGTAGTCTCAATGGAGTCCCGCAAGGGCCACATTCATGAGGTAATACTGCTGGCTAGGTTCTGACTCGCACCGGCAAGGCTCATCCTTCACCGCTTATGATTTCAAGCAATTGTGGGACCCTCATATTTTTATTTATTTTTTTTTGTGAGAATGTGTTGGGTATTTAATAAATAAATAAGAGAAATTTACACGAATGGTCCTTGTGGTTTGCCTAAAATTTCATATTTCATCTTTCAAAGTTTAAAGTTGCATGGACAGTCCCTATCTTTGCAAAAGAATACCACTTGCGGTCCGTTTTTTAACTGGTGTTAAGTATGTTGAGTCCCCGTCGGCATTCATGCAAACTATGAAATATAAGTACAATAGTTTCGTCAAGTGACAGAAACTGATGAACATCAACATCGATGTGGTTGGGTTTGATTTTGAACGACATGGACTCGCTAATAACACCAGTGTCATTTTTTTAACCTTTTATAAATCTTATTAGAAATGAATCAATAGATTTACATAGGATAGCCTAAGGAAAACTACCCCGATTTTTTGACAGATAAACTTTCCAAACTCAAACAACAAGTGGCAGCTAGCTTTGCGTTGTTGTTTCTAGGAAAGGGGGATCATAACTATAATACTATGTATTATTTTCTCTGTTTGAATCTCTACTTAACTCGGTTACAACCTTGAGTTTATATAGGAGGGGAAACAGTGGTCGCATGTAGGTTGCATAGTAAGTTGCCCACTTTCTATAGATAGGCACGTGCCTAGTAGGCTAGTCTGAAGCGTACTTTCGGCTTTCCCGATTTGACAACTTATAGTTCCAATTCCTGTCTCGCGTATATCGATAAGTACTTGAACTTATCTTCCTAAAGAAGTTTCCCGCCCATGCATTTAGAGGTTGATGTTGTAATGCAGAATCAAGTCCTTAGGGTCATAGAGACATTTGTCAGATCTCAGTGACCCTGGCGTTGCTTTTAGCTCCTTGTAAACCACTCTTTGACACCGCATCAGTTTGTGAGATGTTTTCTTATGTTGGTCTTTGACGTCCCTGAAACCATACATACATTTGAGCGTTATACAACACTAACTGATTTCTTTATCAGTGAGTATCACTTTCTGAATAATAATCAAAGAGTCATGATCTTTGATAACATATTTGAGAGTATCTCACTTCTTATAACTATCAGGTTCACATTGATGGTTATAAAGTGGCATTCTCTCTGAACGTTATCAGTGACTTTATGCTCACTGATCCTCATAAGGTGTATTAGGCTATTTTATGTTTAAATACTTGTCAGAGACAATTGAATCGGTTTTTCAGACCCAACAAACTAGATTATGTTATCATTTACACGTTATCCCTTTTGGCCAACGACCATTTGCAGCGTCCATCCTTTATATTTACGGCCTGTGGAAAACTAGAAGGGGGGGGGGGTTGAATAGTTTTACGAATTAAAACTTCGTTTTAAAATATTTAGATCGACTTATGTCAATCTATTTGGATGTGTATGTTGGACATTGATAGATAGATATATAAATGTGTAATGAAAGATAAAGAGTAAGAAGCAGAGTATTTATAGTGGTTCGGCTACAAGGACACCTTCCTTGCCCTACTCCACTCCCCGAGTCACCTACTCGAGAGTTCGTAATCACTACATGACACCAACTCCTTATGGCGGAGAAGCCTTCACAATGTCGCCTACTCTTTTTCCGGTACTAGTCTAACCACCGGGCTCTTTCACAAGGTTGAACCGCACCTACCACAACGTTGCCTACCCTTTATCCGGTACTAGGATAAGTACCGAGTTCCATTACAATGGAGGAACTACTACCCAACACTACACAATACCTAACCCCAATGGAGACCAACTCCTTATTACAACACCATCAATGATATCAATATTCTTGGAAACAACCTATCTCTATTTGTATATCGATGCACCTCATCGAGTATACAAACATGGCATCCTTCACTAATGCCACACGCTTGGCACCTTTCACTAATGCTTTCTTCTTGACTCTTTCGGCATCCTTCACTAATGCCGGACACAACACTTCTATGGAGGAAGGAAGAAGTATCAACAAGAGAACCTCAGTAGTCTTGATGATAACGAAGCATGGCAACTCATGGACTTGAGCTTGCTCGACTTCAAGAGGTGGTGATCTCGCCTTTAAAAGGAACCTAGAGAATCACACAAAAACAAAAGACAAACTACATAGAAAGATCCTTAGGATTTGTGGTTAGAAGGTTACAATACTTGGGGAAAGCATGTGTGGGAGTGGCCACCCAAAAGGAAGAAATGACTCCCGATTTATAAAAGAAATTTAGCTACTGTTCCCCGGATCCCACGGATTCCTCCCTTGAGGGATCCGTCCAGTGTATTGTTGGGGATCCGTGGGACGCTCCCTTTTGCCCATGGGTTATGGGTTATGGTTACCAAGTAGATTCAATGTATCTACAAGATGCAATGCATCTAGTCCATGGTTAATGGGTTAAAACTATGGATCATGGATAAAAACCATGGGTCATGGATATTATCCATATATGACTTGTGCATGATGTCATGCAATGGGTTATGGGTCATGCTCCATGGGTATGGGTCATGGACTTTGGGTTTTACCCCACTACATTCAATGTATTTGGTCGATGGGTCAAATACTTAAGTTTCTACCCATATACGTTACCCAATATATTACATACTAGTTATGTATATATTTACCCAATATGTAAACACTAGTTGTTGTACATATGTATTACTAAATCATAAAATCACTTATACTTGTTCTAGTGTTTTATGTGAAAGCGTACGTGTGTTAGAAAACTATTGGCTCAAACTATTTACGTATTTTATTTGTTTCGTTAAAATGATTTTACGTTTGTTATCGACAAAACATTAGAAGATCGTAAAATATAAATAAACGTTTTTACAGCTTATTTGTATTAACACGGCCGTTTATAATTTAAAATTTTTTGTCCGTTTTACACGTTTACGTATATTTTATACGTTTTCGTTCATTTTTATACATTTTCATCCGTTTTTATACGTTTCGTCCATTTTTATACGTTTTCGCCTATTTTTGTACGTTTTCGTCTGTTTTTATACGTTTTCGACTGTTTTTATACGTTTTCGCCTGTTTTCTACACTGTCACACGTTTTTGTCCGTTTTTATACGTTTTCGGCCCTCTTTAAACGTTTTCGTCCTTTTTTATACGTTTTATACGTTTTCTTACGTTTTCATATGTTTTCATCCGTTTTATACATTTTACATGTTTTATAAGTTTTATGTTGTCACAAATTTGCGATTTTGGCTGACGGACGTTACAAAATCCCGTTAGTGGGAATGTGAAATGACTAATTTACCCTAGCCTACTACAGAGACATTTTTTGCAGTTTACTATTGATTTTATTTTGAGTTTCGAATAATCCCTCCATCTATCACAAACCCATATTTTATCTATCAGGACCACCCTATACAACCACACATCCATCACCACCACCCTCAACTACCGCCACCCTCTACCACCACACAACCATGCTACAAAAGATTTAGTGACTAAATCTTTTAGTCAATAAAGGTCATACAAGTTTTCTATAACATCACTATAATGACTGAATTTTTAGTCACTAAAGGCATTAGTTTCCTACAAAAAATCAGCTCTATAATACATAAAGTTCAAATTTAGCCAACTTTGTAAACAAAAATACGTGTCAAAAGTTTGAATTTTGAATGATTCAAGTTCATTAGACCAATCTAATCTGCAACAAGTCAACAACAAAGCAAAGACTTTTATACTGAACAATGTAAATTGTGTTGCCTTCATAAAGAAATAGCATTAACTCTTAAAAATTTTGTTTAAAAGGAAATTTAGTCTTAACAAATGAATTAATAAATGAAATATTACATCTAATATTAAACAACTCAATATTGACAACAAACACAAAAATATTGTACACAATAAAATCATGCAATAGAATTTGATTTTCTCAGCACCATATGTCTCGATTCATCATTGTCAAATAAATGCTCAATTAACTCATCCCAGCTTTCACGGGGCCTTTCTTTTCTGCCAGAATCTTCCCCTTCCTCAACTTACTATTTTCCATCGGTTAACAACATAGTGTTATTTGTCCACTAATTGTCGCTCATGTGTCTGTAAGGCTTTAAAACTTTGTTCAGCTGTGAATTGTTAAGTAGCACAAAACTTATTTGATAAAGTGTAATACCAAATGATAAGTGAGATAACAAGTAAAAGGATAAAAAAGAATCATATTCTCTTAATAGCTTGAAAAGGATCGACCCAACCTAACCTCGTTTTGATCCACATTATGAATATTACCTAACACGCCCAAACCAACCATTTGCTACTTCTGTGGGAAACTAGAAGGGGGGTTGAATAGTTTACCACTTTTTATTTAGTTTTCAAAAGTTTACTTGTGAAAAACTTCGATTAAGTCCTTTGTGAAATCAAGCCACAACAATATGAATCTTTCTTAACATGACTATAATAGATACACTAAAACAATAGAAAGTAAGTAATAAAAGTAAAGAGTAAGAGATGGAAAGATCAAACCAAGACAAGAGATTTATAGTGGTTCGTTCCTGAAGCTCTTTTTCGCCCTACTCCACTCCTCGAGTACCCAACTCGAGAGTTCTAAGCATTATGTCAACAAACTCCATTAAGGCGGAGAAAACCGTACAACGTCGCTTATCACAATTTTTGACACTAAGCTAAATGTCGAGTACTAATCAAGCTAGTACCAATCTCACTCATGATCTACCCGATCCTTTCTAATCACACGAACTACTAGATCACCACGATCTAGACTTGATCCACTTGATCAACACACTAACTCACAAACAACAAGTGTGTAACAAATGTTACAAGTGCACACTACTATAGCTACAACACTAAGTATCTTCTTGATACAATGTGTTCTTTTCTTGCACTAGGAGAGGAATGAAGGTGATCACTTGGTTGGAAGAAGGGATCGCTCTAAAACAAAAGAAAACTAGCTAAATGATCAAAGGAGTGTGTGTGTGTTAGGAGACTTTAACTCAGAAAGTTTTGTGTGAAAAAGGATGAGAAAAATCTGTGAAATGGGCTGGTATTTATAAGGACAAAAAATTTGTCCATTACAGTGGACGGTACCACTAAATTTGTCTTTAGTGGTGAAAGTTTATCTGGTTGCTTGGTAATGGAAGAACTGATTAATGATAGAGAAGATTTAAGGAAGTCCTTTAAATTCTTTCTCTTGAAGTTAGTTCTATGTAGGGGTGTGCATCGGCTGAAAACCGGACCGGACCGGCCAGGACCGGACCGGACCGAAAACCGAGTTCGGCCAAAAGCCAAGACCGAGACCGGACCGAATTTGGTCGGTCCGGTCTCGGTCCGGTCGGTCCGGTCCGGTCCTTCGGTCGGTCCGGTCCAAAACGGCCTAATTCGTCGGTTTTTCATCGGTTTTGGTCCGGACCGGACCGGACCGGACCGGACCGAGGACCGATTTGCCCAAAAGCCGAGACCGCGGACCGGACCGAATGTGGTCGGTCCTGTCTCGGTCCGTGTCGGTCCGGTCGGTCCTTCGGTCGGTCCGGTCCGGCCGGTCCGTTTGCTCACCCTTAGTTCTATGTCTGTACTGAACATGAATTGATGGTTATTTAGTTAGTCAAATAGTAACTAATCAAACTCACTATTTACCATTCTATCTTTGTATAGCGTGATTAGTCTACGAACATCTAGTTTAGAGAACATCGAGCAAACGTGAATCTAATACTTTTGTGTTAGAGGTAACACCTGCCACGAGCTGGAAACCCTGTCAAGAAGGCTCTTTTAATGAGTTTATCTGATCACAGACAGTATTCTAGACTGAATACATTGGTTCTCACACGATCTGAGGTCAAATACGACTGAAATTGATTAAGTGTCTTCCTTTACACTTAATCCCTTCATAAAAGTTTAGGTGCAGTTTTTGTTTTGAAATTTGGGTTAACACTGATGGGTAAAAGTTAATACTGATGGGTCAAGTTAGTACTTCTAGGCTTACAGTTAATACTGTTACGCTAAAGTTAGTACTGCTACATAACCGTTAGTAATGTTTGGTAAAAACGGTTTTCCAAATATAACTGTTGAGATTCGCATAAAGGTTTCTGATGAGTGTGTAAATACTCATCATTTTTGTACTGATTAGACTGCTAAAACATCTGAAAACACTCAGAAATGCATCAAAATGATAAAAATATCACAAACAAGTGTTTTATGTGTTTTAAATGCAAAAATATCAAAATCTGGTGAAAAACGTATCAAGTTTGCATAATTGGCAGTTTTAGTCCCCCAAGTTTGAAAAATTGTCAAAAACAGTCCCTGGTAAAACAAAATAAAAAGAAATGTTATTCAAGGTCCCTGAAATATTCTAATTTGTCAAAAATGGTCCTTGAATAAATCTTTTGTAAAATGGCAGAAAAGGTCCCTGAACTTTCAAAATTGTCAAGTTTGGTCCCTGGAAAATTTGAAATTGTCAAAACTGGTCCTTGTACTATTGAAGTTTGTCCGTTTTAGTCCTTGTATCAAGTTTGGAAAATTACAGGAATGGCCCCTCAAGTTTGAAGAATTACAAAAGTGGTCCTTGTATTCTAAGCCTAAACCAAATGGACCCTTTACCTACATTTGACCCCTGCCATACACCCAATTGACCCCCCTGCCCATTTTGGACCCCCTGGTCAACAACCAAGTCAAACAACAGACTTTCCCTCCCTGTTGGGTTTCTCCCCCACCAAGTTGCCTGCTACTCCTCTGATACACTCAACCCACTCTCCTTTTTCCCTTATCTCTTCCACACCTCATCCCCTCATCATATCACCTATCCACCCCCCCCCCTAGTTGCTGACAGAAGCCCCAAAGGTCAAATATTGGATTTCCCGCCAAAATCACAAAATGGCCAAAACGGCCATTAATCTCCCATTGGCTCAGAAGATTGGTGGGAAACACTTAAGAGGACACGTGGAGGCTTATGGATGTATAAAAAGGAAGAAAGACAGAGGAGAAAGTAGTAGCTAGTTTTATTTTTTTTCCTTTAATGTCGTTTTTAATTAAAAGTTCTTAATTTTAGTTAAAATATTGTAATTTCAGTTTCTTGGTAACATAATTATGTAAAAGCATCTTTGTAATCTGTTTTAAGAATCAATCTCAAGAGTTTGGAAAAAGTTCATGTTTTATGCTACTGTTGAGTATTTCAGTTTCAACTTCATATATTCAAGCTTTGAATAGCTTCTTCCCAAGCTTACATAAGCTAATATAAGCTCTATTTAGGCTCTGGAAAGCTTGCATTTCATTTTCAAACCATATTGGAAAATGGTCAACAAAAAGTCAACTGGGCCAAGAAATGGACAATGGTGATCTTAGGTTGATGCAGGGGTGTTGCAGAGGTTGGAATAGACTAGGATTAGAGTAGGATTTGGTTTGGTTCTATCCTGCAACCAGCTGAACACATTTGAGTAAGATTACTCATTTTCAAGTTTTATTTCAATATTGCAGTCTATGCTACTTTGTGTATATGTGGTCACCTCTGTTTTGAGATGTTTAGTTAATTGTATTTAGGATGCAATGACTTAGTTTGATCAATAAATCATGTAGGTTTAACAAGTTGTTCAGTTTTTTAGTTCACAGCAAATGTTTTAAGGGATGTTTGGATTAGTATTTAAAATAAGCTAGAGGGTATTTTGCTGTAATAGATCAGTTAGTCTAGGTTCTGTTTTAGTCATAGCATACATATCTGCCATTGTTTTATGCCTGTCTCTTTTAAAAAGTCAAAAGTAACTTGTAACTGTTCTTATGGTCTCCACTGTTGAAATCAGTGGTTGAGGTTTTTACATATAGGTGTTAGATGTGATAAACCAGCTGGTATTGTTCTCATTTCATCAAATTATATCAACATCAGTCCAATATTTGCTTCCTAATCTCAGTTTAGTCAAACTTTAAATCTGTCATAAAGTCAAAACACCAGGTCTGAGTCAGTTTTTCTCCATACTTGCAGCCTATGCACAATGTTCATCTTAGCTTATTAGGGTCTAATATTTGGTACACTTGCAGTATTCTAGGTGGTCTTCAAGACCCTTTATCTGTTTTGCATTTAAACTTATCTGATAAGTCATTAAATAAGCTCCAACTTGGTACCTATTTCTGTTTATGCATCAGTTCAGCAGTCACTTCCATTTAGCAGCCATTTTGTTTTGATCATAACTCACTCAATACCAGTCCAAATTAGCTGTAATTTTGAGCACTTGTTCTCTGGTTGATGGTTTTGAGTCCCATACCTTTGGTTTTCTTGTTGGCTTATCAGATAAGCAGTTTTATCTGCCCAAAAAGTAGGGTCATATTCATGTTCTGCTTATATATCAGTTAGCTTATTCCTTGGTTAGAGGCTCATTAGGTGTTAGGAGTAGCATTAGATAGTTGCCTTAGATTGATTTTAGTATACCTTAGCTTATATTTTCAGTTGGTGTACCATAGTGCTTAATAGCTTATTTCTAGTGCTTATTTCATATCCAGTTACATAGCAGCCTTAGATTCTCCCTCATAAGCCCTTGTTTTCTCATTTTTATCAGCTTCAGAATAATATTTTAGGATTTCCCTGAATTTTTCATAATTTTTAGTCACTGTTTACTATTTTTCTTTATTAAATTTAGTTTTTAATGATTTTTAATTAGCTTTTAATACAAAAAATTCAGAAAAGGTTCAAAAAAATAACTTTTCATTCTTATTAAGTTTAGATAAATATAAAAAGTGAAAAAAATAATTTTCCAGATTTTTCATAGTTTATTTAGTATTTTTTAGTAATTTAATTAGTTTTAAATAATTTAAAATTCATAGAAAATAGAAAAATAATCAGAAAAATACAAAAATAGTTTTGAAAATTCTAGTTTGATATTTTAGACTTTTCCATTTCATAATTTTATTTTTCTAGCTTTATTTCCTAATTTTTTGTATTTTAAATAATTATTAAATAGTTAAAATTAGTTTTTAATTAATAATAATTAATTAAATAGTTATAAAAATAATTTTCTTTTTCTATAAATTTTCTTATATCATTAGGTTTGTAAAAATGTATTTTTCATATTTTTAGGGTTAATATTGAATAAGTTTCACTTTTTAATTTGTACGTCGCGTAGATTTTAATTTCAGTTTCGTAAAATCATAAAAACAAAAACATCAGTTTAAAAATAGTGATAGCGTTTATTTAATAGATTTTAACTTTTTAATCTCCTTTAATCTTCTGTAGTTTATAAGCAACTCAAAATCCTTACTGACCACTATCCTTAGTGGTTATTCGACATCTGATTGTGTTTAACACCAGTCATCCTCCGTGGGACATAACGACCCGGGAATCCACTGTATTCTCCTGATCTTAAATTGCATTGGTGTGTGAACTGTTTTGAGTTTCTTACGGCTGGTCATTCACAAGTGGCTAGCTTGCGTGAGATTACTTGACGGTTTTGCACCGATCAGTTTCCTAAAAGTAGATAAATCATAATTTTAGTAAAACTTCATCAAGACGGTCCAATTGAAACCCTAAGTGCTCTTTATAAAATCTAAATTGCGGTTACCAAACACACTCATTCTCGTAAACGATCATAACCCATCTTTATTCAAACTTTTCTGAATTATTAATGGCGATTTTGGGATTCGTTGACAAACACAACATGGTGGCATACTTAGAGAAGTCAGCAGGTAGTGATGACTTTCATCAGATAGTGGATTTTCTCAATAACAGTACCATAAGATATGCACTTACTATAAATCCTACAATCTATACTTCTCAAATCAAACAATTTTGGAATACTGCTACTTCCAAAACAGTTGATAATGGAGACTTAGAGTTAATTGCAATAGTTGATGGAAAAACCATAACTATTACTGAGTCATCTATTAGGAGACATCTCAAGTTAGCAGATGATGAGGGTCTTAGTTCTTTGCCTACCACTGAAAGTTTTGAACAACTCTCCTTGATGGGGTATGTGTCAGATGGTACTTTAGCTTTTCAAAAAAGACACTTTTCCCCTCATTGGAAGTTTCTGATTCATACCATCCTACACAGTTTAAGTCAAAAGAAAACATCTTGGGAACAATTTTCTCGCAATATAGCAACCGCTATAATTTGCTTAGCTACTAACAGGATGTTTAATTTTTCTAAATTAATTTTTGATGGTATGGTGAAAAAGGTGGATAGTAAAAGCAATTTTTTGATGTATCCAAGATTGTTGCAACTGATTTTGAACAAAAACAAAAATCTACTTCAGTCTCACAAAAATCTTTATCCTGTTCCTACCCTAACTCAAAAGGTTTTTAGTAATATGAAAAGGGTTGGTAAGGGTTTTCCTGTAGTAGATACACCTTTATTTGCTTCCATGCTTGCTCAGGTGAAGGATCAACAGACCCAATTGAGTTCCATCACACACCCATCATTGCTCCATCTACCTCACAGCCACTACCTATTTCACAAACATATAGGCGATGGAACATACAGGAATCTGAGGTTGCTCAGCTCAGATCTCCTCCTCAAACTAATATTGCAGATGAGCCTATCCTAGGGGGATATAATGTGAATGGATGCTACTACTTCCTCTAGCTTAGGTGAATGGTAGGACAGTAGTAACATAAATAAGGCCCAACCTATGCCAACACCAACTGTGTATAGTTCTTCAAGGGCTAGCTCAGAAGGTGGTCTCATGCACATGGATACTATGAGGGATATTCCTGCTCAGACTAGGTCTGAGAGGGTATCTTACATGCCCCATGATTCACCTCTCCCAAGAGTTAACACATTTGGAAGTGATGAGGGCAACATGGAACTTTTAAATAAATTGATGGCAACCTGTACCAAATTGACACACAAAGTAACTGGCTTGGAGTTGGAATTACATTAGACAAAGAAAGTTTATGGTGGTGCTTATACAAAGTTGATTCAAAAAAGTGACAAGTTAGAACAAAAAGTCAAGTCCAGTAAAGCTCAAAGGAAGGCAAACATTGTGCAGTCTGATAGTGAAGAAGATGATGATTTGGAGGATCCTTCCAAACAGGGGAAGAGAATTGCTGATATTGATCAAGATCCAAACATCATTTTGGTTGAAGAAGATGCATAGACTCAGGGGACGTTTGATGCTGATATGGGTGATGCTGGTATAAGTTTTGAAATAGATGTTGTGCTGCTAAAGATATTAGTACTGCTGAGTCAGTTAGTACTGCTTGTCCAAGGGATAAGGGGCTAAGATACATCAGAAGGGGTGCATAAAAGATAAAGGAAAAAGCATTATGCCAAAATATGAGCAATCTAAGAAGATTAAGAAGAGAGTTCAAGTTCAGATAGGGCTTGATGAAGAATTTGCTAAGAAGATACATGAGCAAAAACATGAAGCATTGTTGGAAGAGCAAAAGATTGCAAAATTTATGGAACAACAAAGGATTGCAAGAGAAATAGATGAAGATGAAGAAGTACAAATAAATGTTGATGCACTTTTAGCTCGGAGTATGTACGAGCAATAAAGGGCAAGTATCAATGAAGAAGAAAGAAAGAACTCTCTTCAAGAACTACTATTGTTAGGAATTAGAAATTCCAGGTATTAAAGAGTCGGTCACCTCAAGTATATGTAATCGTTAGAAAGCTCGTAGTCATAGTTATTTTAAGTTAAGTAGTATTTAGTTAAGTAACACCGTGGAGGACGGACGGGTCTTTACCCACTGTATGCCTGATCCACAGCCAGTTGTGTGGCGTTTTATGTAAGACTATAAATACTCTCTACCTCCCAAGGTAGAGAGTTGGAGCTCATAATAATATCTTTCACTTTCTCTCACTAAGTTCCCTAAACCTCTAACTTTCTCTCTCTAGAATTCCACTTATACGCCCACTTTGTGTTATGGTTTGATGTGTAAGTGAAAACCAATTTCTTACAATTGGTATCAAGAGCCATGGTTAGATCATATCTTGCACATCTTTTGATTTCTAGTGGTTTTTAGGTGGTTTTTGAGTTTGAAAAAGTTTAGTGGTTTGTGCGTCATTTGGTTGATTTCTTGTGTTAAAGCTTGGATTTTGTTAGTACTTTTATGTTTAGAATCATCACAAGTGTTTAGGTTTTCATTTGGTAAGCTTGAATCATCTTGGTTGGGTTGTTTTTGGATTGAAAAGTGATGTTTGTGATGTTTTCTTGCTAGCGACTTGACCTACGGATTTCTTTCTTGCTAGCGACTTGCTTTACATTTTTGTAGCGAGTTGCAGTTTGTGGAGTTAGCGACTTAGACTTAGCGACTAACAGTACAAGTAGTGGATTCTCCACTACGGGTAGCGACTTGGTGTTAGCGACTTGGTAAGTAGCGAGTTGCTATTTAGCGACTTGATTCTTTAGCGACTTGTATCTTAGCGAATTGCTGCCAAAATTTTGCTAGCGACTAGAGGCTTAGCGAGTTGCTATTTAGCGACTTGTCTTTTGTTTAGCGACTTGGGACTTTAGCGACTTGGTGGAATAGCGAATTAGTAGTTAGCGACTTGGTGCATAATTTTCTAGCGACTTGGTTGATTTTTACGGTTTTCTCTTGATTTAGTAAAATCCCGTGAACGAATTTATTTCCCGGTTTGATCATAGAGTTATAAAATCCCGTTTAATTTGTCATCATGTCTACCAACGTTTCTACAATCATCTCCACTGTTGCCGAGGATGTTCAAGCAGCTGGTTCAGATACTCGTCCACCCATGCTAGATAGAACTGACTACGATTCTTGGGCTCAACGAATCAGATTGTACTGTCTTGGAAAGGAAAATGGTGTCAACATTCTCAAATCCATTGATGAAGGACCGTATCGAGTTGAGACGACTAGAGATGTACTTGATACTGCTGAAGATGGAACTCTGATTTATGGAATGGCAGACCAAAGATGTATGATGAGCTTGATGATAAGGAGAAAAAGAGATTCGATGCTGATATCAGGGCTTCTAACATTGTTCTTCAAGGTCTTCCTAAAGACATCTACAAGCTGATCAATCACAACACCGAAGCAAAGGCAGTATGGGATAATGTCAAGATGCTTATCTCAGGTTCTGAATTAACTATGGAAGACAGAGAATCATAACTCTATGACGAATTTGAACACTTCAAGATGAAACCAGATGAGAGTGTCTATGAGTATTATGTGAGATTTTATAAGTTGGTGAATGATATGAGGAACATCAGAATGACTATGCCTAACATTCAGCTGAACTCAAAATTTGTGAACAACATGAATCCCGAATGGCACAAGTTTGTCACCTCTGTGAAGCTCACTAAAGGATTGAAGAATACAAACTATGAGCAACTCTATGCCTTCCTCCTTCAGAATGAGAGACATGCTATGTTTGAAAAAATGATTCTTAATCAGTTAAAAACCAACCAAGGAGAGACAAGCTCATCTAATGACTCAACTGCCTTCTACTCAAACATCGGAATCACAACCAAAGCCTCACAAGTCATACCCATGGGTAATGGTAATCACAAACTCATTCCTGATCCTATGTTCAAACAAGCTGATGCTGATGCACACGTGGGTAACATCATTAATCAACTAGCTCTTCTGATTAGTCAAAACATGAATTCTCTCCCACAAACCAACAACAACCTCAGAACAGCATCTAACCCACACAATCAAGCTACTGTTAAAGATGGGAGGATCGTGGTGCAACCAGTTCAGGAAAGACAGTATGATCAGGGAAGAGGTGGAGCTGGTAGAGGTTATGTTGGTAATCAGAATCGAGGAAGGAATGGTAATCAAGGTCAAGCTAAGCCGATCAAATGTTATAACTGTGGTGGTGAGGGACACATTGCAAGGAACTGCACATCTCCAAAACGTCCACAGAATGCTGATTACTTCAGAGATATGATGCTGCTTGTACAAGCTCAGGACAATGGTGCTGCTTTGGATGAAGAGGAATTGTTGTTTCTTGCTGAGGGCAATGCCAAGACCTATGATGCAGATGTGGATGAGCAGCCTATTCAGGAGATAGGTCACAATCATCAGAATGCCTTTCAAGTCGCTGATTGTGATGCATACGACTCTGATGTGGATGATGGACCTACTGCACACACAATTTTTATGGCTAGCATTTCTCCAATGGTTTCTCCCAAGGTCTCTTCTCCACCACAAGCTGGCCCATCCAAAGACAAACTCATCTCAGAGGTACTAAAACTATACGATGATGCTGATGTGCAAAAGATGCAAGACAAAGTACTATCAACTGAAACTATTGAATCAAATATTGAAAATATGGGTAATATCAATGTTGTCCCATATGATCAATATGTGAAACAAAGTGAAAGTGAAGTTGTACCAAGTGATGCATCTTCTGTAGTCAACAATGACTATGTTTTTGATGAATACACTGCATGTGCCCCTGATGATTCTGTAGTTTCTGAACTAAATGCCTATAAAGAACGTGTTGCTATTTATGAACAACGTGCAAAATTTGAGTTGACCACTCGTGAGCAGGAAATGGATGACCAAGTGCGTACAATCATTAGAAAAAGTAATTTTAGAGAAGAAGTATTAAAACAAGAGTTAAATTCCTTGCAAGAAAAGCTTTCTAAAACTGCTAAACAAAAACAAGAACTTCAAGAAAATGTGAAAATGCTTAAGCAAGAATTTAATGCAAAGGAATCAAAACTCTTGAGAGATTTTTCTAATCTGAAAACTTTGAAAAAAAAACTTGAAAACAAGTTGTACATACAAGGGAACACCATTCAGACTGCTCACATGATCACTAAGCACAGAGTTCTAAGCGATAAGCATAGTGTTCCCATTATAGATAAACCCAACCCTGAGTACGGGAAGATAGCAAAAGCAGCTCAAAGTGTGATCTATGATGGCAATGAGATTCTTAAACCTAGACAAAAACCTAGTTGCTTTGAGTGCACAGAGGAAGATAAGAAATTAGATGAAATCACTAGGGAGAAGATGAATAAGAAACTAAAGGATCCTAAATGCAAAGAGAAGAAAGTAATTATCACTCCCCATGACTACAAAAAGGAGAATTGGATATCCTTGAACATGTTTAAGCCTCAAACATTGTTGACTCCCGAACAAGTGTTCTGGAAAATGGACTTAGATAAGCAGAAAGCGGAAAATACTATTGAAACAAACCCTCCCCTTAGGAAAATGCCTAAAGCGACTATGTATCCTCCCAATACACCAATGCATCTAGTTCCTAGAACTATTGCTACTAAAAGCAAGACCTTAATCAGTCAATATGTTATTTTTCAACTATTTGTTGATTTTGAGAAAACTTGTAAGAAAAGGATCACACCCACTGGGATAACTGAAGGGGAAAGGGGTTTTGAACAAACAAAAGAATGCTATTTAACTGAGGTCATGCCTTTCTTTAAACTTCTAAAAGATCACTTTGAGAGTCTTAAAAAGGAGATAGAAACTGATATTAAGGGAATGGAAAAGGAATTTGATGCAATGATAGTTGAAGTTAGTGACTATGAGCGAGCACTAAAATATAATGAGATTGAGAGGAAGAACTTGCATACACTAAATGAGAACCTGATTTCTGAATGTATTGCTCAAGATGTGTTTTTCACTGCTACAAATTGTTCCATTAATGCTTCCAAATTTCATGAATTATCGGTTGCCCTGAAAGTCTCCCATGATCGTGTCATTGAGCTTGAAAAAACTAATTCTGAACTAAACGAGAAAATTGAACTGGATGATCACGACAATTTGGTTAAACATTTTTCTAAACTAGAAGTTGAGCATTTTAATTTACAACTAAAATATCAACATCTTAAAGAAAATGTCAAAACTTCAAATATCAAGACATCCTCAGATGCTCCAGAGTTTGATGCAGTTTTTCAAATTAACAAACGTGATGAACAGATTCAAGCTCATTGCAACACGATCAGAAAGTTGAAAGCCCAAATCTCTCAATTGAAGGGTCAAACGAACAATATGACAGGCTCCCAAATGCCTCCTCCTTTAGTTCTCAGAATTTTCAAACGTTTCATCTTCAAAACCTAGTAAATGCATTAAAAAAGGAAAACGAAAGTTTTCTAGAAGAAAATGAAAAGGTTAAACGTCATTTCAATGAGTTATTTGAATCAATAAAGGTCACTCGTAACAAAAATAACAAACAAATAGCTTCATTGCAAAAGGAAATTGAGAATCTGAAGAGTCAGGTAAAAGGGAAAATGCCAATGACCAATGGGGAGAATGGTGTATCAAAGGTTCACTCTTGTAATAAATATGCTTTGTCTGTGAAATATGTCCCTCCTCATCTCAGGAACAACAAACTTGCTGTTCAAACATACTTCTCATCCCTTAAGGATTGCCTAGAATGTCTGCGTGAGATTGTTGAAGAGGATAAGTTAGAGAAACCTCATGATAATGCAATTAGACATGCATGCTTATATGCCAAACAATCTCAAGAAATCCTAGAATGCTTGATCACAATATGCCCAAAGTCCTTAGGTGAGAGAGTTAATCCTTTGATTCCATGTTCGATGCCTAATGCCAAGTATGATATTCATTCGATGCCCAATGTCTTGAATGTGAACCTTAGTGTGCCTGCATGTAGTTCAGATCCCAGCACATCTAAACAGGTGATGCAAAGAGTAGTAAAACCAACTAATGTTCCCATTCCCTCTACAGGAGTAATCAGTGACATTAAAGGGAGCAGGTCAAAGTCTCAAGACAATACAAGGAATGATAGGACCTAGCAAGCTAAGAATGTGCACTGGAAAAGAGTAGAAGAACAATCTAGGAACTTTAAGCTTGAACCGAATAAAACGAATCGTGTTGATTCTAGTATTAGCCATAGGCGTACTGTAATTAATTCGAATTCTAATTCTATTTGCAAACCTTGTATTGATGTCTGCTTGAATTCTGTTTCTAATCATGAATGTGGTGTTAATGTTTTACCTAATGATGTTAATTGTCCAGTTAATATTGTTAATGCTAAAATTCATGCTAAGAAGGCTAAAAGGCAAAAACGAAAGAAAGTTAGAAAACAGTGGAAACCCACAGGAAGAACATTTAGTAAGATAGGCTATTATTGGATACCTGTTGGTCATAAGAATAATCAGACAATGCCCACTAGAAAATGGATGCCTACTGGTAGAACTATTCCCTTAAGAAGTGAGCACACTGTGAACAGGGCTAATACAGACACTAGTACTGCATCTATTCACAATGATTCCATTGCCTTAATTTCTGATATGAATGCTTCTATTTCTGATGTGGGTGTTCCAACCATTGTTACTAACCAAATGGAACCCATTCTTGCATGGGGATCCCAATTATCCAATTATCCATTCTTGTCTGTGTTCAACTGCAGATCATTCAAACCGTTCTGTGGTACCTGGACTCAGGCTGTTCCAAGCATATGACTGGCGACCGGTCACGGCTCATGAACTTCGTGAGCAAATTCATCGGGACAGTTAGATTCGGGAATGATCATTTCGGTGCTATTATGGGTTATGGAGACTATGTTGTTGGCAAAAGTGTTATCTCCAGGGTTTACTATGTAGAAGGTCTTGGTCACAACTTGTTCTCTGTTGGTCAATTCTGCGATTCTGATCTAGAAGTAGCCTTCAGAAAACATACCTGCTTCGTTAGAGAGCTTGATGGTAAGGAACTTTTAAAAGGTTCACGTGGTTCAAATCTATACACCATCTCTATCGAAGATATGATGAAGTCTTCTCCAATTTGCTTGCTGTCAAAGGCCTCTAAAACAAAGTCATGGTTATGGCATCGTCGTCTCAATAACTTGAACTTCGGTACCATCAATGATCTCTCCAGAAAGGACTTAGTTGTAGGTTTACCTAGACTCAAGTATGAAAAGGATCATCTTTGTTCAGCATGTCAATTGGGAAAAAGCAAGAAGTATGCCCATAAACCCAAACCTACTAACTCTGTCACAGAAGTTCTTCATATGATTCATATGGATTTATGTGGACCAATGAGGGTGCCGAATATCTTTGGGAAGAAATATGTGTTAGTTGTGGTTGATGATTACTCTAGATTCACCTGGGTCAAGTTCTTAAGGACAAAGGATGAAACTCCTGATATCATCATCAAACTCATCAAACAGCTGCAGGTTCGACTTAACAAAATAGTCAGAATAATCCGAACAGATAATGGAACTGAGTTTGTCAACAAACAACTCAGTGAATTTTATGAAAGCGTTGGAATCAACCATCAAAGAAGTGTTCCACGAACTCCTCAACAGAACGGTGTAGTTGAAAGACGAAATCGAACTCTTGTAGAAGCCGCTAGAACAATGCTGATTTACTCAAAGGTTCCAATGTTTCTCTGGGCTGAAGCTATTGCCACTGCATGCTACACACAAAATCGTTCCCTGATTCACACTGTTCATGGAAAAACTCCATATGAACTTGTCCACAACAGAAAACCTAATCTCTCTTTCCTTCGTGTGTTTGGTGCATTGTGTTATCCAACTAATGAGGGACAAGACTTAGGCAAACTTAGAGCTAAAGCAGACATTGGAGTATTTGTAGGGTATGCACCAAACAAAAAGGGATACCGAATCTACAACAAAAGAACTCGAAATATCATGGAAACAATTCACGTTATGTTTGATGAGCTGTCCGGTCAAATGGCTCATGGACAATTCAGTTCAGGACCCGCACTTCAAAACAGTCCCATTGGTTCATCCCTTATTCCAAACTCTTCTCAAGAAACTCCATATGTACCTCCATCTGAAGATGATTTAAAGAAATTGTTTGATCCTATGTTTGATGAACTTTATGACCCAAGTAATAATGAGGTGTTTGATCCTATGTTTGATGAACTGCTGCTGATCCTTCAGTCTCATCAACAAATCATCATTCTTCAAATGTACATAATGGAACTGTTTCTGGCATCAATGATGAAGTTAATCCCTTTGCTACCCCTGAAGATGCTCCATTTGAAAACATATTTGCTCCTGAATCATCATCAGAACCATCTTCTTCAGGAGACATCGACTCTGCTACCTCAGTCCCTCAACAACTGCCACATGAACACCTTAGAAAATGGACTCACGATCATCCACTAGACAACATCATTGGAAATCCCTCTCGTCCTGTATCAACATGGAAACAACTTGCAACCGATGCCTTATGGTGCTTCTTCAACTCTGTACTATCTAAGATCGAACCAAAAGATGTTAAAACCGCCATGAATGAAGATAGTTGGTTCAATGCCATGCAAGATGAAATTCATGAATTTGATCGACTTGATGTATGGGAGTTAGTACCTGCTCCAGACTGTGCTATGATTATTGCTCTTAAATGGATCTTCAAAGTGAAACTTGATGAGCATGGTGATGTGTTGAAGAACAAGGCTCGATTAGTTGCTAAAGGATACCGTCAAGAGGAGGGTATTGACTTTGAAGAATCTTTTGCTCCAGTTGCTCGAATCGAGGCAATCAGAATCTTTTTGGCTAATGCTGCTAGTAAGAACATGGTAGTCTATCAGATGGATGTAAAGACGGCATTTCTGAACGGAGATCTTAAAGAAGTCGTCTACGTCAGCCAACCTGAAGGATTTGTGAATCAAGAGCATCATACTCACGTTTATCGTTTGAAGAAGGCTCTTTACGGTTTAAAGCAAGCTCCAAGGGCATGGTATGATACACTGTCAAAGTTTCTTCTATCTACCGGATTTAGCAAAGGAGCAGTTGATCCAACATTGTTCACCAGGAAGTCAGGCAAACATTTAATTCATGTTCAAATTTATGTTGATGATATTATTTTTGCCTCGACAGACCCAATGGAATGTGATCGTTTTTCAAATGAAATGAGTTCAAAATTTCAAATGTCAATGATGGGACAAATGTCATTTTTCTTGGGATTACAAATTTCGCAAAGTCCCGGAGGCATTTTCATAAATCAATCTAAATATGCAACTGAGATCTTAAAGAAATTTGGATTTGATTCAAGTGACCCTGTTGACACTCCCATGATTGATCGAACCAAACTAGATGAGGACCACTCAGGGATCATGATTGACCAAACAAAATATCGTAGTATGATTGGATCCCTGATGTACCTCACAGCTAGTAGACCAGACATCTTGTTCGCTGTTTGCATGTGTGCTAGATACCAGGCTAAGCCTACTAAAAAGCACCTTGAAGCAGTTAAACGGGTCTTTCGGTATCTCCAAGGAACCATCAATATGGGTCTTTGGTACCCGAAGGACACCGGTATGTCACTAACAGCCTATGCATATGCTGATCATGCAGGGTGTCAAGATACTCGTCGAAGTACATCTGGAGGTGCTCAGTTTTTGGGTGATAAGCTTGTGAGCTGGTCTTCAAAGAAGCAAATGAGTACTTCTATTTCCTCTACAGAGGCTGAATACATAGCCATGTCATCTTGTTGTGCTCAAATCTTATGGATGAGATCTCAATTATCTGACTATGGCTTTGAATTCAACAAAATCCCTCTGTACTGTGATAATAAAAGTGCTATTGCTCTCTCATGCAACAACGTTCAACACTCAAGAGCAAAGCATATCGACATTCGACATCATTTCATCAGGGAACAAGTGGAAAAAGGTGTGGTGGAACTCTATTTTGTGAGGTCTGAATACCGGTTAGCAAACATCTTCACCAAAGCTCTTCCAAGAGAACGTTTTGAGTTCATACTTCCACGACTAGGATTGAAAAGCCTTCAACCTGAAACACTCAAACGTCTTCAGGAGGAAGACGAGGAGTAAATGTCTATGCTCATGTATCTCTTGTAAATATCTCTTCAAAAAGCAAATAGAAAATTATAAAACTTTAAAAAAAAAAAAAAATCTCTTGAAAAATTCCAAAAATATTGTCTTTTTGTCATGTTTTCCTCGGTTCGACAATATCTACGGTCTTTGTGCTGTCATTCAAAGAATGACACGGGACTTTAGATGTTGTTCGAATTTTTAAAAAAAAAAAAAAAAAAAAAAAAAAAAAAAAAAAAAAAAAAAAAATTGAGAGAAAGTGAAAGATTAAATAAACAATTAAAAAATGAGAGAAAGAGAAACTATGGTTTATTGTCATTTCAGGCAATAACCCGCTTTTCAAAGAAAGAACAGAGCCATGCTTTACAATGTTTTCAAATTCCATGCTCTGATTCAATAAACATTTATCTGATGAAAACTAACTGTTTTGAAAAATAACTCGGACTCTATTTTTGATAATCATCTGGACTTATTTGTCACAATATCAATCTCTCAATCAACAACCTATGTCATTGATTGAGGGGGAGAATGATTTCAATTAAATTAAAAAGTTATTTGGCATTAAATTATTTTCAAAAGATATACATGCATGTTTTATCAATGGAGTTTAAAGTCTTAAAATCCGATCCTTATCAGTTAAAGCGCTTTCATAATCAAGTCACAATTCTCCTTAAAAGCTTTCAAAATCAATTTAAATCTATAAGAGATCACAAATCTCATATGACTTGATAATTGTGATCGGGGGAGAATGTGTGATTTAAATTGGATTTAAACAAATGTGTGATTTAAATTGGATTTAAACTGATAATTTGGTAAAAGGTTTTATAAGGATGTACATGCGTTCCTTCCCACATGTGACAAACGATTTCAATTTTTTCATGCAGATGTTGAGGGGGAGCATCTATCTTAAACCTATGATTTGAAACGTGATCACTTATCTCAATGTGCAGGTTCCATCTAGTATGTGCAAAACCCTTTTTCAAACCTAGAAGTACATATTGAGGGGGAGCAAAATCATGAAAATCTCATCCTTCCCCAAAATGCTTTATCTACTTGATTCGATTTGGGAAGTGATGTTGATATCTTTTAGAAAATGGTATTCAAAAAAGTTAATTCTTCCTCTTGCCTCTGTGTGCAAAACGATTTCAAACATTTGATGCACATGTTGAGGGGGAGCACTTGTTCTAAAAATATAAAAAACAATTCAGGTACAAAATGTTTTGATAATATATCACAAGTATCTGGATTGATTTTCAAATGGTTTTCAATTGGTTCCAATGGCAGATGAACAATACCAAATAGACCGACCAACGTTACTTTATGTACGGTGATATAAGGATGATAAGGTTAGGTATGTGCTCCCATGATCCGCCAGAACCGGAAGGATCTACCCAGGGACTATCCACTAGTTAGTGTAGAGTTCTTAGGTATGATGATAAAAGGAGAAAAATGAGATATGGGAAGAGTGCGGACTGAGACTGAGCTAGTACTGGAATAAACCCAACAAGGTTCTAGCTATGAAGTCTCGGTAAGCACTGAAGGGGTTGAAGAATTAAAAAGAATTGAATGAGAAAAGGGTGAAAACAAATAGCCCTCCATTTATTCAACCTTAGGGCAGAAACCGGGTTCAATTCATAGGCTACTGATGGTAACATCGGTATTGAAGACAAGACGTCATGGACCCAGTGACGCACTGCACTTCAACTTTCCAAACCACTCAAGTTCCTGTTAAAAGGGCTTGTTTCATTCTCACGGGGAACTGACAGTATCTATCAACTTTCTCTTAGAGATTGTTGATATTGAAGAAGGAGACCCTCTCCCTAGTCTCCGGCACAGGATCCAAATATGCACATATTGAGTCTAGAGCCACGAGATCATCAATAAATCTCATTAGGACACTTTCAATGAAGACTCTCTGTTTCACACAATGTGGAAAGAGAGATTATATCTTGAGTCCTACGCATTATCCTTGTGGTATTGCCAGAACATCTGAGTGATGTGTATACATATTCACAATGAAGATGGAAAGCCTTCTGGAGCCAACATCAAACAAGCTCCTGGTAGGTGGCATGTGAGATTTATTATATAGATCAACCATGTGACAACTGAACAGAAACAATGGGGCGATTCAATCTCTTGAATCAATCCTGGTTCAGGTTATGGATTGACGGATACCTTTGAAAAACCGGTCTTTGTGCTTAAAATTTTTTTCTTTAGCAAATCGACCGTGTACGGACATTTCAAATCAGATGGATGTAAAGACGGCATTTCTGAACGGAGATCTTAAAGAAGTCGTCTACGTCAGCCAACCTGAAGGATTTGTGAATCAAGAGCATCATACTCACGTTTATCGTTTGAAGAAGGCTCTTTACGGTTTAAAGCAAGCTCCAAGGGCATGGTATGATACACTGTCAAAGTTTCTTCTATCTACCGGATTTAGCAAAGGAGCAGTTGATCCAACATTGTTCACCAGGAAGTCAGGCAAACATTTAATTCATGTTCAAATTTATGTTGATGATATTATTTTTGCCTCGACAGACCCAATGGAATGTGATCGTTTTTCAAATGAAATGAGTTCAAAATTTCAAATGTCAATGATGGGACAAATGTCATTTTTCTTGGGATTACAAATTTCGCAAAGTCCCGGAGGCATTTTCATAAATCAATCTAAATATGCAACTGAGATCTTAAAGAAATTTGGATTTGATTCAAGTGACCCTGTTGACACTCCCATGATTGATCGAACCAAACTAGATGAGGACCACTCAGGGATCATGATTGACCAAACAAAATATCGTAGTATGATTGGATCCCTGATGTACCTCACAGCTAGTAGACCAGACATCTTGTTCGTTGTTTGCATGTGTGCTAGATACCAGGCTAAGCCTACTAAAAAGCACCTTGAAGCAGTTAAACGGGTCTTTCGGTATCTCCAAGGAACCATCAATATGGGTCTTTGGTACCCGAAGGACACCGGTATGTCACTAACAGCCTATGCAGATGCTGATCATGCAGGGTGTCAAGATACTCGTTGAAGTACATCTGGAGGTGCTCAGTTTTTGGGTGATAAGCTTGTGAGCTGGTCTTCAAAGAAGCAAATGAGTACTTCTATTTCCTCTACAGAGGCTGAATACATAGCCATGTCATCTTGTTGTGCTCAAATCTTATGGATGAGATCTCAATTATCTGACTATGGCTTTGAATTCAACAAAATCCCTCTGTACTGTGATAATAAAAGTGCTATTGCTCTCTCATGCAACAATGTTCAACACTCAAGAGCAAAGCATATCGACATTCGACATCATTTCATCAGGGAACAAGTGGAAAAAGGTGTGGTGGAACTCTATTTTGTGAGGTCTGAATACCGGTTAGCAAACATCTTCACCAAAGCTCTTCCAAGAGAACGTTTTGAGTTCATACTTCCACGACTAGGATTGAAAAGCCTTCAACCTGAAACACTCAAACGTCTTCAGGAGGAAGACGAGGAGTAAATGTCTATGCTCATCTATCTCTTGTAAATATCTCTTCAAAAAGCAAATAGAAAATTATAAAACTTTCAAAAAAAAAAAATCCCTTGAAAAATTCCAAAAATATTGTCTTTTTGTCATGTTTTCCTCGGTTCGACAATATCTACGGTCTTTGTGCTGTCATTCAAAGAATGACACGGGACTTTAGATGTTGTTCGAATTCTTAAAAAAAAAAAAAAAAAAAAAAAAATTGAGAGAAAGTGAAAGATTAAATAAACAATTAAAAAATGAGAGAAAGAGAAACTATGGTTTATTGTCATTTCAGGCAATAACCCGCTTTTCAAAGAAAGAACAGAGCCATGCTTTACCATGTTTTCAAATTCCATGCTCTGATTCAATAAACATTTATCTGATGAAAACTAACTGTTTTGAAAAATAACTCGGACTCTATTTTTGATAATCATCTGGACTTATTTGTCACAATATCAATCTCTCAATCAACAACCTATGTCATTGATTGAGGGGGAGAATGATTTCAATTAAATAAAAAAGTTATTTGGCATTAAATTGTTTTCAAAAGATATACATGCATGTTTTATCAATGGAGTTTAAAGTCTTAAAATCCGATCCTTATCAGTTAAAGCGCTTTCATAATCAAGTCACAATTCTCCTTAAAAGCTTTCAAAATCAATTTAAATCTATAAGAGATCACAAATCTCATATGACTTGATAATTGTGATCGGGGGAGAATGTGTGATTTAAATTGGATTTAAACAAATGTGTGATTTAAATTGGATTTAAACTGATAATTTGGTAAAAGGTTTTATAAGGATGTACATGCGTTCCTTCCCACATGTGACAAACGATTTCAATTTTTCCATGCAGATGTTGAGGGGGAGCATCTATCTTAAACCTATGATTTGAAACGTGATCACTTATCTCAATGTGCAGGTTCCCTCTAGTATGTGCAAAACCCTTTTTCAAACCTAGAAGTACATATTGAGGGGGAGCAAAATCATGAAAATCTCATCCTTCCCCAAAATGCTTTATCTACTTGATTCGATTTGGGAAGTGATGTTGATATCTTTTAGAAAATGGTATTCAAAAAAGTTAATTCTTCCTCTTGCCTCTGTGTGCAAAACGATTTCAAACATTTGATGCACATGTTGAGGGGGAGCACTTGTTCTAAAAATATCAAAAACAATTCAGGTACAAAATGTTTTGATAATATATCACAAGTATCTGGATTGATTTTCAAATGGTTTTCAATTGGTTCCAATGGCAGATGAACAATACCAAATAGACCGACCAACGTTACTTTATGTACGGTGATATAAGGATGATAAGGTTAGGTATGTGCTCCCATGATCCGCCAGAACCGGAAGGATCTACCCAGGGACTATCCACTAGTTAGTGTAGAGTTCTTAGGTATGATGATAAAAGGAGAAAAATGAGATATGGGAAGAGTGCGGACTGAGACTGAGCTAGTACTGGAATAAACCCAACAAGGTTCTAGCTATGAAGTCTCGGTAAGCACTGAAGGGGTTGAAGAATTAAAAAGAATTGAATGAGAAAAGGGTGAAAACAAATAGCCCTCCATTTATTCAACCTTAGGGCAGAAACCGGGTTCAATTCATAGGCTACTGATGGTAACATCGGTATTGAAGACAAGACGTCATGGACCCAGTGACGCACTGCACTTCAACTTTCCAAACCACTCAAGTTCCTCTTAAAAGGGCTTGTTTCATTCTCACGGGGAACCGACAGTATCTATCAACTTTCTCTTAGAGATTGTTGATATTGAAGAAGGAGACCCTCTCCCTAGTCTCCGGCACAGGATCCAAATATGCACATATTGAGTCTAGAGCCACGAGATCATCAATAAATCTCATTAGGACACTTTCAATGAAGACTCTCTGTTTCACACAATGTGGAAAGAGAGATTATATCTTGAGTCCTACGCATTATCCTTGTGGTATTGCCAGAACATCTGAGTGATGTGTATACATATTCACAATGAAGATGGAAAGCCTTCTGGAGCCAACATCAAACAAGCTCCTGGTAGGTGGCATGTGAGATTTATTATATAGATCAACCATGTGACAACTGAACAGAAACAATGGGGCGATTCAATCTCTTGAATCAATCCTGGTTCAGGTTATGGATTGACGGATACCTTTGAAAAACCGGTCTTTGTGCTTAAAATTTTTTTCTTTAGCAAATCGACCGTGTACGGACATTTCAAATCAAAAGGTGTTTTATGATTGATAATTGAACATCAAAAGGTGAACATCAAAAGGTGAAATGTGCATACACGATTGTTTTTTTTAAATCTCTTTTCATCAATCAGTGAATTTCTATTCTCTGGTTCACTCACTCCGTGTTGTCTTCTTTGAGATGTTCCGGTTTGAGAACAGCTAGAGCAGCTGCGAAACCCTGTCAAGGAAATTCTTCGGAATTATACCTGATCACAGGCAGTACTTGTACTGATCAACGGGGAACCGTGGGCCGTGTACCTCAATTCAACGAAAGTGATCAAAGACACTTTCGTGCGATTTATTGCTAACTGTTGTATGCAGGTACACCCGACGTTTGTAGCTGATCAGAATGAATCGGTCAATCCATAGCCGCATGCTCACTTAACACATTCATCTCAAAAGAAATCATGATTAGTGCATCAATGACTCTGATATTTTCACTCCATGCTTCTGCTACGCTGCTGCCAATATCATGAATCAACGAAAGCTTCCACTACTCTGATGAGAAGATTTCATGATCCAGAATGTGAGCATGTCGGTCCGAATGTCACAACATCACATAATACCAACACCACAATGGATATCTCAGAGATTTTTAAGTAGCTGATGATCTCAAAAGCTGGCTCAAAATTTATTATCACGTGGATCAGTAAAAGACCTCCACCTAGAGTAACCAAACATGCAATGAGAAGAATCAATGACTACGAGCTTCGGAGCAAAGTACTACATCAAGAATGCAAGAACAATTGTTAATGACATATCTGTTTGTATTCAATGTAATTTTAGTATATGTCTGAGGTGACCTCCCTTAGGGGGAGATTGTTAGGAATTAGAAATTCCAAGTATTAAAGAGCCGGTCACCTCAAGTATATGTAATCGTTAGAAAGCTCGTAGTCGTAGTTATTTTAAGTTAAGTAGTATTTAGTTAAGTAACACCGTGGAGGACGGACGGGTCTTTACCCACTGTATGCCTGATCCACAGCCCGTTGTGTGGCGTTTTATGTAAGACTATAAATACTCTCTACCTCCCAAGGTAGAGAGTTGGAGCTCATAATAATATCTTTCACTTTCTCTCACTAAGTTCCCTAAACCTCTAACTTTCTCTCTCTAGAATTCCACTTATACGCCCACTTTGTGTTATGGTTTGATGTGTAAGTGAAAACCAATTTCTTACAACTAGAGATGATTAAGAAGAAACAAAATACAAAGAAAGCTAAAGCAGGAAAGAATAAACCAATGACTAGAGCAGAAATGATGAAGTATATGAAGACTTATTTAAAGAATCAAGACAATTGTACTGCTAGTCAACTTAAAGGTAGATCATATGAAGAGATTGAAGATTTGCACAAAAAGGCGTACAAGAAACTCCAAGTTTTTATCCTTATGGATACAAAAGAAGAGAGCAAAAGAGTTAAGAGAGATGAAATATCTTTGGAATCAGAGTCTTCAAAGAAACAAAAAGTTAGTAAAGACTTACCCACAGTAGAAGAGCAACAACAAGATTTGACTACATAGAAAATAACTATCCATGAAGGTTACAAATGAAGACGTGATGAAGCGCTTCCAAGGCTCAAAACGTTGAAGAGGTCAATAGTAAGAGATGTGGTACTTTATTGATTAGTTTTTCATTTTTACAAATAATACAAAGTTATTTTTTTTTTGGTATTTACTTTTTTTTGCGCAACACCCACTTGAAAATTCTAGGTCCGTGCCTGAGTACGGGTTGGGTTGGGTCGACCAATTCGACACCCTTACTTTAGAAGTTAGAGCACACGCAATTGGTCAAATGGAGAAAAACTTGTCCTTATTCTAAAGCATTACACCTAGGGCACGTTTGGTACGAGAGAATGCCATAGAATGTAATCGTAATAGAGAATGGAATTGTAGAGAAAGTGAATCATGTTTGAGAAAGAATGACGATTCTACTGTTTGGTACAAATAAAGAATGCGTGTGATGTAGAGCATTATCTTTTTTGGTTATTGTATATAATACATGAATAAAATTGAATTTTATCATTTAAATTTTCGTTTTAAACATTTGATTACCTAAATCATCATTAAAATAATATGATTATTTAAATTGCTACCTTAAACCTTCTATCGCAAAAGCAATATTAGAGGATCTTTTGTTGGGTGCAATTCGTAATAATGTGCACAATTGAAAATTAATTCTAATAATATTTATTTATAATAATTGTGGCGAATTTTGAAGAAACCCAAACATTAAAAAAATATAATAAATAAATAAATAAATAAAAAATAAAAAATTGATATTAGTATTTGAATAACTGATTTTATAAGAAAAGGTTAAAATACAAACGTTGATATGAAGATTTGATATCAACCTATCAATTTTTGTATTTCAAATATAAATTGGAAAAAAAAAATGAAATAAACAAAACATTTGTAGATGATTGAAATCATTTTTTTTAATTATTATACGAAAGAATCAACCATAGAATGTCTTTCTTTTTATTCACTAATTCTCTCATTTCTTCACTATTTTAAGAGAATGGGGAGAATGGAAAGAGAATCAAATATTGATTCACCGATTCCATTCTCAACACAAACAAACACGAGAATGCTTCTCCATTCCGTTTCTCAGCTTTCCATTCCATCGTACCAAACGTCCCCCTAGAAGAATTCAAAACCAGCACCATCCCGCTTAATTTCAGGAAAGATTTCAAAATAAAGAAAGTGGGGACTTTTTTTTTTATTTATTTTAAGATAAGATTTCAAAAAACCTTCTTCCTCTTCTTGTATAAAATAAAATTAAATAAAACCCCTTAATAATTAATCACTTCTCAAGATCCGCTCGGTTTCAGGTATCTTTTTTACCAATTAATTTGATATTTTTACTGTCTCTAATGTACTCTTGATGTTTAATTTTTAGTCTTTCTGATAAAAATCCAAACTTTTTAAGGTTTTATAACTCTTTACTGATTAGTTTTCATGTCTTTACTGTCACTTATGTCTTCTTGATGTTTCATTTGCATACTTTTTTCCATAAAAATCCAAACTTTCTATGTATTTATAAGTTTTTAACTGATTAATTTGATGTTGTTGTTGTCACTAATGTATTCTTGATGTTTGATTTGCATACTTTTTTGTTTTTTACGCGTGTTCTATAGTTTTGGTCTACTACTTGTTTGATCATGTCTTTGATTCATATGTTATGTTGTTTTCTCAAAGCTTTATATGTATCATATGTTAGATTTAAAAAAATAAAAATAAAAATAAAATAAAAAAATGGACTGATAAAAATAAGACTTTTTAGGTGCTCTGCAACTTCTATTGGGTTTTCCAAGTAATTTGATGTCAGGACTATCACGTAAGTCTTCTTCTTGTTTGATATCTACTAATAAGTTAGATAAAAATACAAACTTTTTAACCCGCACAAGGTTTCGGTGTCACATGCATTCTTGCTTGATCTATGGCTAAGATTTAGTTTGCTTCATATTCTGTCTATTTCAGCTAGCGTTTTCTTAATATGTTTCATGCTTGGTTTTCTATTGAAAATAAAATAAAATAATAATACTTGAACTCTTTAAGGTCTTATCCCCTTTTTATAAGTTTGTTTTCAGTAATTTGAGGTTTTGGTTGTCTAGGACCCAAACTCAAGTGGGAGGATAGACTTAAGCTAGACATGTCTGAGCTTCTCTTGTCGGAGGACATGACCTCAGATAGGAAGGGGTGGAGAGATAGGATTAGGATCTACGGATAGATTTGGCTAGGGACTTAGGGGTTTTAGGTGGTTTTGGTGGGTTAGGCTTTTAGGCGTTTCTTTGTTGCCTTGCCCCGGCGTTTTCGGTCTTTGGCGCCCCCTTTTTTGCTTTGCCGTAGCTTTAGGCCCCGTGCGATGCTTTGCTTTGCTATGTGTTTCTTAGGTTTGCCTGCTTTTCTTGTCCTGTTTTGTTTTTGGTGCCTTGCTTTTTTGCTTTGCCTTAGCTTTAGGCCAGTGCGTGTTTTGCCTTGCACTATGTTGCTCCCTTTGGTCTGCCTGCTTTTTCTTAGGGCTTTGGTCCTTTGGTTATTTAGATTGTGTCCTCTTTTGTGATCTTTTGCCTATGCTCTCTCCCGTGCTCCCTTGCCTTGTTTTACTTGCTTTTTTTCCTGCTTGTGCT
Source organism: Chrysanthemum seticuspe (assembly GCA_019973895.1). Taxonomy (NCBI): domain Eukaryota; kingdom Viridiplantae; phylum Streptophyta; class Magnoliopsida; order Asterales; family Asteraceae; genus Chrysanthemum; species Chrysanthemum seticuspe. The sequence continues at coordinate 5,909,082 of BPTQ01000004.1, read as the reverse complement.
TGTTGTTTACTGTCTTCTGCTTTCTTCTCTTTTCTATCTCACCCGCACACCTGCACTTGCCGGAGGTCTCGTTGGAAGCAGTCTCTCTACTCCCGGGTTTATCCTGGGGCAGGGGTAGGATCTGTCTACATTATACCTCCCCCATACTCCGCCTCGGCGGGATTGGGTTGGTTGTTGTTGGTTGTCTAGGATTAGTTTGCTTCATTTGGTGTACATTCCGTTAGTGATCAATGTAATTATGGCCTTTTTTATATGGTTTTTGAACTCATAGTATGAAAGCAGCCTTATTATTTTTATGCTCCTTTGTTGCATTAAAATTAATAGTATTATGACGCCTTGCAGGGTGGCATCTATTTAAATCAACAAAGAACATATTAGATGGAAACGAAGCATATGACTATTTCTTGTGATTCAATCACGCCTCCTAAACATCCATGGTTTGTTTCACAGAAAGTAGAAGACGAAGTGGACAACACCCAATTCCATATTTTCTACAACATTCATGACCCAATGTCTCATTATCGATGCCAAATCCCTGAGCTACTTGGAAAACGTATTCGAGGGTGTTTCCATGGTTGCTGGGCGGTTCTCTCCTCCAACCATCCACGTGACATCATTTGGTCTCTTTGGAACCCAATTACATCTAAGATCATTAACCTCCCTCCCTTGAATCATAGCGGATCAGAAGGGGATTGTGGTGATATAAGTGAATGTTGCTTGTCGGCCCCTCCCGAAGATCCCAATTCGGTTCTTTTGTTAATGAGAACTGCAAAACCCAATTTTGTGTACTGTAGGCTCGGAATCGATTCATCCTCCCCAGAAGCATGTAATAGACAGGAGTTAAGATGGACCGAATCAACATATGCAAACCAAATAAAGACCTTAACCGACTGCGATGGTTCGCTACACTGCCTAACTTGCTGCAATAATAAAGTATATGCTTACATTAGATTAGCTGGCAATCGGCGTCGTACTCAATTTATCGTGGAGGTTAATATTGTGATTAATGATCGCGAGATCAAGAAACAAGTTGTGATAACTTTATTGCCAATGCTGGAATTCTTTTGTCCTTTCATCGTTGATTGTCACCAAATTTCACTTTTACTGAAAGGATCTTGTACAGAACTGTTCCTTGTTGTTGTAGGCAAAAAAGACAAGGGTAAAACAGTTGGTGCTGTGATTTTGTTGAAACTGAACATGAATAATATGACGTGGGAAGAAATCGAAGACCTCAAAGACACTATATTATCCGTGGAACTGGATAATGACTCACCCAAATTTTACAGCCCAGCAATTGCCTCATCAGAATTCGGGGGTTATGTACATATTCTTGCAGATAAGGGAAAAATAATATACTCGTACCACGTCAAAGATAAAACCATCTCCTTCTCTTCTATTCCTTGCGCGGGACGAACAAACCACGTGTCGGCATGGACAATGCTTGAATGCACCAGGTATTGTATTGCTTATTTGCTTTAATTGTGTTTATTTACCTTGATGAAAATCATATTCCATGTAGGTTAGGAGTTGGTCGTATGCATGTTCACTGTAAACAAAAAATAAAAGGCTACAAGGGTAATCATGAGGTTGAATCACGCCTGCTCAGTTTTCCAAATGGTGTTTTGAAAATGAATTGTGTTGGTGTTGAATGCCTTAAGCTGTCGCCCCTACGAAATGCTGGATATGGACGCAGGTATTGTATTGCTTTTAGTTATGTAAAGTACGTTTTATGGGTGTGACTAATTGAAATTAATAACAGGTAATTTTCTTTGAATTATGAACTTCGATTTTAACTGTATTGTATATTTAACACGTTTTAAGAATCACTTCTTTCTTCTTCTCTCCGACTCTTTCCTGCAACAACAAAAGAAAGATTAGTACATGTTTAGCTTTTGCAAGAAATTTTTTTTTTTTTTTTTTTTTTTTTTTTTTTTTAAATATATAAAGTCATATATTTTGTAGGTTAGAAAGTGATAAGGTTGATGATGATGGATCACACCTGCTCAATCTTCCGCCTCATGTTTTGGAGATGTTAATAATTGAGTTTTGTGCTGGTGTCGACTACCTCAAGTTCCGTGCTACATGCAAACGTTGTCATTTAGCTGCACCTTTGATACCATGGAACAACGGAAAAGCATCAAAGATAATGCAAAAGTATTCAGTACCTTCACCGTGGCTGATAGTTTTTGACAAACATAAAGGCATTATCACTTTGACAGATCCCGTGTTTGGTGACAATTATTTTATAAAAACACCTCAAGAGTTGATCTGCGATTTCCAAATAAAGTGTTCGAGGTTTGGTTGGTTGCTGATTTTAAAACCTGGTGGATCATTGATGTTCTTTAACCCTTTCACAAGTGATATCCTCGAGCTTCCAGAGTTACCTGATATATATAAAATTTGTTTCTCTGCACCACCTACTTCTCCCGATTGCATGGTTGTTGGAATTACAGTAGGTTCAACTCCGTGTCATGTTTGCATCCACATTGTAGGCGGAGAACCATCTTGGCGTAGAACTTTTTTAGATGTTTGGGGTGATAAGTTTTTTAACTCTCTAACATTCTATGGCCGGGATCTTTATGCCTTGAGGGAGGATGGAGGATTTGACGTTTTCAAGGAAATGGGTAGAGAAGATCATGCATGGTGGCGTGATGTAGCTAAAGCCCCAGCAAGCTGTTGCAAATCTTTACCACAATGTTTCCTTTTGAAATGCGATCAGCATCTTTTACGTGTCATCATGGGCAAGTTTGGAGAATCAGTTGAGGTACTCAAGAAAACTACTTCACGAGGATGGGCGAAAATAGATACTTTAGGAAAACATATGATATTTATATGTGGCGCGTCATGTGTCTGCCTTAATGCCAAAACACCACAGATGGCGAACAAGATCTACTTTCCAACTTCGCCAATAATGTACTATTCACTTGAAACATGCAGATTTCACACTTTGAATAACGAAGACAGCTTTGCGGATTTCTTTGGGACGAAACATCATCTAAGCCCTCATGGGTGGATTGAACCAAGGTGGTCCTGATTTATTGTATCTATTACTGTATGTTATTTATAAGCACAATTGTGTGCAAGTTAAACAATGCATGTGAGTGACATTACATTAATTTATTCAGTGTATACTTTGTGGATGTGTATTTAGTAATAACTAGTTATAAGTCAGGGGGTTTAGACATTAATCAAAAGTTTAGATGTGATTGCTTCATGTAACTTGTTCAAATGACATTCTATAAACTCTATCTTGTACATTAATCCATTTACTCATGACCGCCTTTTGACTGCAGCAACTTTGTCAGCCTAAATGAAGCGTATATCATGATAATATGAACACAAAAACCATCGCCGCAAAGGTTTTAGTCTTTTATTCATTGTCTATGTCTTATTTCTTACCACCTTCCTTCTGAAAGTGTATATAGCATCAGCATAACTAAATCCATTAGTATTAACCAAAATATAATCTGAGCAGGAGGCAAGTTTGCATTTCTTTTTAGTCGTAACAATTCTCCCAGTAGCTACGTGGGGAAATGGTCCTATGCAATCCTGAAGCTAACAATCATATGGTAACCAATAAAGCATCTGCAATCCCCATAAGGTCATGTGGACATCAAATGTGTCGAAACCAGTATACCATCACAAAAAGGAATTAATTAAAATGTACGTATATCATTCTTATGACATACAGACTATAAACATAGCGATAATGTGATATAAAGAAATTAGACAATTTAAAGATGAGTCACACTCACACAAAATAGTATAGATCCCTATAACCGAACTCGTAACATCTTTTAAGTAATCTTTTTGTTGGCCTCGTTTGTGGATCTATGATCTTTAACACAATCAAAATATACCAAAACACAAGAAAAGATTTAAACGTAAACTACTTTTCATATATAAAATCTGTCATGCTTGTTCATACATAAGTTCTAACTATTTATACTAAACGAAACAGTGCGTTTGAAGGGTCATGATGGTTCAAACGAACCAAGGGATGTGTCCCTTGAGGCATAACTGCCAATGACTGTTTTCCTAACTGCCTAAAACTAACTTTATAACTGTCTTTGACTTTTCTTTGGTTTGACTTTGCTTTGGTTTGACTCTGCTTCGGCTCATCAGATTGGGATTAACCCAATATTCTCTCTTTTAATCACAATCGCGTTGTCGTAGATCTTCGGTAGTGCTTGAAACTGCTAATAAAAGGGTTGGTTCTAAATCTTCTACGATGAGGTTTGTCTCTTCTTGTCTTTGCATTCTTCCATTTCTTTTATGGCAGTGTAAGTCATAATGTCCATATTCATTGCAATCATAACAATTTACTTTGCTGAAATCTCTAGGCTTTTTCATTGCTTCATTATAATCTTGTGAGAATTTTTCTTCTTCACGATTTCGGCCATGTGGTGGAATGTATCTTCCTTTTCCTTGATTATCATAGTGATGTCTTCGACCATTGTCACTACAACAATCGGATGGACGGGCGAGGAGACTTTCGCTGGGGACACAAAGTCCCCGGAGAAAGTCACTAAACGACAAAATTGAATCTGACGTGGCACATGAATTCGCTGACTTGTTACTGAAAATTCAACGCATATTTTCCGCGGGGACATGTCCCCGGCGAAAGTAAGTTTGATTTTTATTAATCTTTGACCGGATAGCCAAAATTCAACGCAAAGTTTCTCCGGGGACGTGTCCCCGCCAAAAGTATTTTCAACTTCTATCAAAATTTGACCAAAGCCAAAAGCATGTTAATTGTTCGCGGGAAAATTCCCGCCAAACCTTTTGCCGGGGACATGTCCCCGGCAAAAACCTTATCCAGAAAAATTACACATTATATATCACACAAAGAAAATCTGAGATCTTATCCCACCAAAATCTACCCTATCTTATCCTCAAAACCACAACCTAACAACCTCTTATCTTCACACAAATTTCAAAACCTGAGATGGAGCAATTTAATCCTTTTATGTGTTCTTGTGGAGCAGGAAATATAAAATTAAGAACATCACATAGAGATTATTCATCTGGACGACAATATTATTCATGTCCTCTGTCAAAGGTGAACAATCATACATTTCCTATTTATGTAAATATACAAATAATTGGGTTGTAATCTCTTATAATTTTCTTCTTATGTAACAGCCCAGAAAAGATAATGGGTGCGGATATTTTATGTGGAAGGATGCATTTGACGAGTACTTAAGAACAATCTCTGCACCAACAGAGTGCTCGAGCTGCAATGAAAAAGATCTTAGGATAAGGTTGCTGGAAACACAAAAACATGTGCTAGAGACAAGAGTAAGGGTGCTGGAGGCCAAACTTGAAATGACAACGATTCCTGACGACCACGCATGTCAGTCGGATGCATTACTTCGTGAGCTGTTAGGTGACATGGAAAATCTTCGTATGTAGTAGTAGTAGTAGTAGTTGTTGTTGTTGTTGTTGCTGTTGTTGTTGTTGTTGTTGTTGTTGTTGTTGTTGTTGTTGTAGTTGTTGTTGTTGTTGTTGTTGTTGTTGTTGTTAGTTGTTGTTAGTTGTTGTTGTTGTTCTTGTTCTTGTTGTTGCTAATCAAAGTAGTAGTTGTTCTTGTAGTTGCTGTTGTTGATGTTGTTGTTGTTCTTGTAGTATGTATCTGTCAAGTATTTTTATAAATCAAAGCACATGTTGGATTTGTAAAGTTGACCATGTTACGTATACCAATGCACCTATACTTGGTCGTTTAACATCATACGTATACCAATGCACCTATACTTGGTCGTTTAACATGATACGTATACCATAGCATCTATACTTGGTCGTTTAACATGATACGTATACCAATGCACATATACTTGGTCGTTTAACATGATACGTATACCAATGCACCTATACTTGGTCGTTTAACATGATACGTATACCAATGCACCTATACTTGGTCGTTTAACATGATACATATACCAATGCACCTATACTTGGTCGTTTAACATGATACGTCTACCATAGCACCTATACTTGGTCGTTTAACATGATACGTATACCAATGCACATATACTTGGTCGTTTAACATGATACGTATACCATAGCACCTATACTTGGTCGTTTAACATGATACGTATACCAATGCATCTATACTTTGTCGTTTAACATGATACGTATACCATAGCACCTATACTTGGTCGTTTAACATGATACGTATACCAATGCACATATACTTGGTCGTTTAACTGATACTATACCATAGCACCTATACTTGGTCGTTTAACGACGATACGTATACCATGCACCTATACTTGGTCGTTTAACATGATACGTATACCAATACACCTATACTTGGTCTTTAACATGATACGTAAATGAACCTATACTTGGTCGTTATACTAGCCATAGCACCTACTTTTACAGGATACGTACCAATGCACCTATACTTGGTCGTTTAACATGATACGTATACCATAGCACCTATACTTGGTCGTTTAACATGATACGTATACCAATGCACCTATACTTGGTCGTTTAACATGATACGTATACCAATGCACCTATACTTGGTCGTTTAACATGATACGTATACCAATACACCTATACTTGGTCGTTTAACATGATACGTATACCAATGCACCTATGCTTGGTCGTTTAACATGATACGTATACCAATGCACATATACTTGGTCGTTTAACATGATATGTATACCAATGCACATATACTTGGTCGTTTAACATGATACGTATACCATAGCACCTATACTTGGTCGTTTAACATGATACGTATACCAATGCACCTATACTTGGTCGTTTAACATGATACGTATACTATAGCACCTATACTCGGTCGTTTAACATGATACGTATACCAATGCATCTATACTTGGTCGTTTATACATGATACGTTTACCAATACACCTATACTTAGTCGTTTATACATGAGACGTATAACAATACACCTATACTTAGTCGTTTATACATGATACGTCATATATTTTTAGGTTAAATTTATTTATATAATTTTATAATTTATTATTAGTTCTAATTATTTAAAATGATAGTTTTAATTTTATAATTAAACCTTTTCCCGGGGACATGTCCCTTGGGAAAGTTTTGGTATAAATTTTCATTTTCCCTCCGCACTTTTGCTTTATCCCGCCATCATTTTCCCCGGGGACGTGTCCCCGGCAAAAGTGTCGCTAGAAGACAAAGCAAACTTTCACCGGGGAGTTGTCCCCGGCAAAAGGTGAAAGGAAATATTAACCTCAATTATTTACAGATCTGGTCTCACTCGGGAAAAAAAGCGAAAAACACAGCCTCGTCTTCCTCCCTCTCAACTCACCACCAAAGCGAAGACAACCACTCCCACCGGCATCTCTCACCACCACCTCCACCGGCTACTCTCACCACCACCTCCACCGGCTACTCTCACAACTACTCCCACCGGCGTTGTCTTCCCCACACTCGCACCACTGTGCACGATGCGTTTTCTTCCCCCTCTCATTGTTTAATTCTTTCTCTTCCCCTCTACTCTCACAACATCCGAGACCGAGACCAGGTACAATTTTTTTTTTTAATTTTGCTAATTTTTGATTTTGCTAGTTTTTTTATTTTCGTTATTTTTATTTTTGTTTTAATTGTTAATTGTTAATTGTTTAATTTTTAATTTATAATTTTTATTTTTATTTTTTTTGGTACAGTAGCTGTGGTGTGACCAACCCGAGACCGAGACCGAGCCGAGACCACAACTGTGAGCTGAGACCAAAAGGTATGTTTATTATTTTTTTTGTTTATTTTTTTTAGCGGGGACATGTCACCGGCAAAAGTTTATAGCTCCCTATTTCCTGTTAATATGAGTAGGGTATGCAAAATTTATAGTTATTGCTGTTTTGGAACTACATTGCGTTTGTGGGACTTGGGTTCGACCCGTTGCTGCTGTGGGACTGCAGTACAGGGGACTTGGGTTCGACACATTTGGTACTTTTGTGGAATTCATTAAAATTAGTAAACTTAATATTGATTTGGTGTACAACTATCCTACATAGGTGTACACAGTTTATTTTGTGAGCTTATGATATTTGAATCTAAGAGGTATTTCAGGAAACCTGTATTCAGTCTAACAAAGTCAAAAGCTAAGTCAGTCATTCAGGTCAAGATACCTTCAAATATCGACCACCAATGTAAATAGGCTAAGTCAGTCATTCACTAATTTCTATGTTCGTTTAACAGATGGCAGATGTTGTAGCTAGGTCTCACGGTGGCGACGGAGGTAATTCGCCACCTCGAGGAGGATAGGCACCAATTGCCAGCGTAAGAATTTCTGAATTATTTTTCACTAAGCTGTATTTGATTACATGTTATTTTAAATTGATAAAATGTTATTTTATGTCATCATCACTTGAATTTGATTACTTGTAGGCTCTAAATCGAAAGCTGCAGACCCAAACGCCAAAATTAGGAAAGGCGGGAAGGTGGTGCGTGGTCCCACAAAGAACACGGCACTGAAGGCGAAGAGGGCACTGGATGGTCGTCCTGTGTCGATCGAATTTCGGCCCAACCCGGAGGGGTTTTGGACACACGTGGGCCCTCACTCTTCTTGGTTCTCCAACTATGTTGGGGAGGTGTTACGGGACTCGATTCCCATGTTTTGCGATTCATGGGCTAAGGTTCCTGAAACGGCCAAGGCCCACATCCACGAGCATCTACACGTAAGTTTTTTTTAACCTTTATTTAAATTTGTATATTTATTCAAACTTGTTTGTTTATTTAAATTTGTATATTTTTTTATTTATATTTTATTGCAGCACTACTTTGATCTCGACATACACCTTGCTGGCCCGAATGGAGAGAAGATTGTTGACAGTATCGAGTATTATCTCCAAAAACGATACGACGACAACAAATATAGGTACAAAAAAGATAACTTTACGGCAGCAGGTGGGCTGGAGAAAATTGAGGAGATCAAAAGAAAGCGTCCAGAGCACAAGACGCAAGAGGATTGGGATGGGTTGGTAAATTTCTGGATCGACACTTTATAATAATAATAATAATTCATTTATATAATAGTTTTTATAATTTAAAATACGCAGGTTAAGCTTTGGACAGACCCCAAGAAGCAGAAGATCTCAGAGGTAATCGACAAAACCGAATGGCGAACACGAGTTCTAGCCTTCACTGATCTCAGTCGTATGCTGCTATTCGCCATAACTTTGTAAGAAACTATTTAATCATTTTATTTATATATATACATGGTGTTGGGTGTGTCGTTATTGATTTTATTTCTAAACAGTTGACCAGCGAGGCTGAGGCGGCGGTCGGAGAAGACTTGATAGAGCTTTACCGTCGGAACCATACGAGGGGCGATGTCTTTGAGTCCTCGTTATCTGAGGCTAGATATGTAAGTATAATTTATTTTCAAAGTCACCCATTTTGATGATATATAATGCATCACGACTTATATATTACTTTTCTTGTTTTTTTGTAACTAAACAGAACGAGATGTTGCGGATGCGGGAAGAGATTGTTGGTGGTTATTCGTCCCAAATCAGGGTGAAGATAATCAATTTAGCAGCTAAGCTCAACTGTTCAGCAGAAACAAGTAAACTGTCAGCAGTAATGAATACCACTAGGTGGTTACCGGATATCACTTGGAATCGTGTGATCACTTTCCAAAGTAAACTATTCGACCCTAATGCCTGGGTATCACGAATATCTACTTGGGATAAGACCAAATGCAGTTAGAGAATTAGGCACAATTCTTTAACCCTTTCGCTAACAAGTGTTTAGGTTTTCTGTTTGTATTTCAAGCGTAGTTTTTTCTGTGTATTCATCTAAAAACAGATCTCCTATTTATAGGAAAATACTCTAGACTAGTCAATGGAATTATGAGTATTAATCGGCCCATTAATAGCCTCATAATTATCCCCATTATAGCCGTTAGTGGTTACATGACCAATTAATCATGGTCATAATGCAGTTATAACTGCCACTTGAATAGGTCAAAGCCGTTACAAGAAGTACCTTAACACTAGCAGTACTTTCATACAACTAGCAGTACTTTCATAGTGATATCAGTGGTTACACAGCTTCAGTGGATACACCACTGCTTCAGTGTAAACACAACATCAGTGAGACACCACTTCAGTAGAAACACCACTTCAGTGGAAACACTGATTCAGTGGAAGTACTGCTTCAGTGGAAACACTGATACACAGTGTTAACCACAACAGTACTTTCACCAAGCACTACCAATACAAACCACTACAAGAGTCAGGGTGTTCATGGACCTTATGGGTGTACACTCCGTACCTCCTAACCCATTACAAGGTGTGAACTAATCCCACAAGTGCACTAAATTTTCCAACAATCCTCCCCAAATTTAGTTCACTTCCTTTGCGTGAAAACAAACATCAAACAAAACATGTGCATAAATGAAAATGTCCTGAGGATTGAATTTCCATCTTAGTAATTACACGTTCAAATATTCGAGAATCAGGGTGTTCTAAGAATTGAACCCTTCAACCCATTTGAATACCTGAAGATAACTACACACAAGCTTTCAAACACATATCAGCTCCTGACACTATACAAGCCATGTGTCCATATCCAAATTCATAAATGTTGTAGAAGCTAAAGTCCAAAGCTTCCTGAAGCGGCAAAACTTCAACATTTACATAGGTGGTTCCTCTTTAGTCATGTTCCTGCCAAGCACTTTTTCAAAGAAAATTAACCATTAAGAAGTAAAGACTTCATCCTCCTTTCAGCAGGTTCCGAGCACAACCTTGGGATGTAAATAAAACATGTGCTCCAGTCCACTGAATGTTCAGCTTTCCACATTAAACTCAACTCCCAAGTTTCCTTAGGAGGGAGTTGGGTGTCCTAGCATTCAGTGACTAAGTTGGACTTAAACCCATCCCTTTAGCAGACTTTATAACCAAGTCTCTAGCTAATCCCTTCGTCAAGTGATCAGCTAAGTTCTGTTGAGATCTAACAAACTCTATAGATACCACCCCATTCATGATAAGCTCACGAATCATGCTATGCCTGACACCTAAGTGTCTAGACTTACCATTGTACATTTGGCTATAAGCCTTAGCCAATGTAGCTGCACTACCACAACGGATAGAAATAGGTGCTATAGGTTTAGGCCACAATGGAATCTCAAGAAGCAAGTTTTTCAACCATTCAGCTTCTTTTCCAGCAGCTGCCAAAGCCACAAATTCAGCTTCCATTGTTGAACTGGTGATGCAAGTTTGCTTCTTGGATGCCCAAGAGATTGCACCTCCACCAAGTAGGAATACCCAGCCACTGGTAGACGAATTGTCTTCAGTGTTACTGATCCAACTTGCATCAGTGTAACCTTCCAACATTGATGGGTAACCAGTATATGAGAGACTATAATCCATAGTTCTCTTCAAATACTTCAGTACCCTTTGAACTGCTTGCCAGTGATGAGCACTAGGATTGCTAGTATACCTGCTCAATTTTCCCACTGCAAAACCAATATCAGGTCTTGTACAAGTCATGGCATACATCAAGCAGCCAATCACCCTAGAATACTCAAGTTGAGATACAGCTTTACCATGATTAGGCATCAGCTTCTCACAAGTATCCATAGGTGTACTCACAGGAGTACAATCAAAGTAATTGAATTTCTTCAGCACCTTCTCAATATAATGAGACTGAGAGATAGAAATTCTTTTACTTTCATGTTTAATCCTTATACCATGGATCACATCAGCCTCCCCCATGTCTTTCATGGAGAACCTTGATGACAAAAATTCCTTTGTCAGGTCAACCTGATTTTGGTCAGTGCCAAAGATCAACATGTCATCAACATATAGACAAATGATGACTCCTTTACCAGATTCATCAAATTTGCTATATACACATTTGTCAGCTTGGTTAAGAACATAACCACTAGACAAAACCACTTCATCAAACTTTTGATGCCATTACTTAGGTGCCTGCTTAAGTCCATAAAGAGACTTAATCAGTTTACAAACCTTGTTTTCATTGCCAGGCATGATGAAGCCCTGAGGTTGGTTCATATAGACCTCCTCTTCCAATTCACCATTCAAGAAAGCTGTCTTCACATCCATCTGATGAATAACCAGATTGTGAATAGATGCCAAAGCAATCAGGAGTCTTATGGTACTGATACGAGCCACAGGGGCATAAGTATCAAAATAGTCTATCCCTTACTTTTTTTTAAAGCCCTGAATAACTAATCTTGCCTTGAACTTTTCAATAGTTCCATCTACCTTCATTTTCCTTTTGAAAATCCATTTGCAACCTAAAGGTTTGCAACCAGGTGGTAGATCAACCAACACCCAAGTGTTGTTCCCCATGATGGAATCCATCTCATCATTTATTGCTTCTTTCCAGAAAGCAATATCCTGGGACTTCATTGCTTCTTCAAATGTCATGGGATCATCCTCAACAATGAAGCAATAGGAGTATTGGTCTGAGACCTCATCCCTTGTTCCTTCAACTAAATACAGTTGAAACTCAGGCCCAAATGACTTTGGAGTCCTAACCCTTTTGCTTTTTCTAAGCATAGGTTCAGGTTGTTGAACCACAACCTCATCAGGGACCACTGATGGTTCATCATCAGGGACCTCTGATACACCAGTGTCATGAGTTCCATTAGGAATCCTCATACTTGGTCTAGGGACTGATGAGAATCTATTCTCATCAAAGTTTGCATCCCTTGATTCAATTATTGAGTTAACTGAAACATATTCATTAGGGTCTATAACATAGAATCTAAAAGCCTTGGAATGATGAGCATATCCAACAAAGATGCAATCAATGCCTCTTTCACCCAAAGTTTTCAACTTTGGATTAGGGAGTCTTACAACAGCCCTACAACCCCAAACCTTGAGATAGTTCAGGTTGGGTTTCCTTTTAGTCCAGAGTTCATAAGGGGTAACCTTGTTCCTTTTGTTGGGAACCCTATTTAATAAATAGCAAGCTGTTAACATAGCTTCACCCCAGAACCCTTGACTCAGTCCTGAATAGGACAACATGGAATTAACCATCTCCTTCAGCACCCTGTTTTTCCTTTCAGAAATACCATTTTGCTGAGGAGTATAAGGGGCAGTCGTTTCATGGATTATACCAACAGACTGAAAATACAGAGTATCCATGTACTCACCTCCCCTATCAGTCCTTAATCTTTTGATCAAAGACCCAAGTTGTAATTCAACTTCAGTTTTAAACACTTTGAATTTATTTAAAGCTTCATCCTTAGTATGCAACAAATAAACATAACAAAACCTAGAAGCATCATCAATAAATGTCACAAAGTACTTCTTATTCCCCAAAGAAGGAGTAGCATGCAAATCACACAGGTCACTATGTATCAGCTCTAAGAGCTCAGTCTCACTACTAACACCCTGAAAAGGTTTCTTGGTTATCTTGGTCAACATGCAAGTTTTACACTTTTCAGTGTCCGTGTCAAATGCTGGGATTAACCCATCCTTAGACATATCTAGCATTCTTTTATAATGAACATGGCCAAGTCTAGCATGCCATAGGGTAGAGTCAGTCTGGTCAGTGGTGGTCACAAAGGCTGAATTAACATTATCAGTGGAAACAGATAAACCATCAGTGGAAACATTAAGCCTAAACATTTGATTACATAAATAACCAAAACCAATAAAAACACCACATTTAGACAAGACAAATTTATCAGATTCAATAACTTGTTTATATCCATGATTATTCAAAACACTACTTGAAACCAAGTTCTTCCTTATATCAGGAACATGAATAACATTAAACAAAGTTACAATCTTTCCAGAACTAAACCTAAGATCTACACAACCATGACCATGCACCAAGGCTGTTGACTCATTTCCCATGTGAAGAATAGAACCATCATTCAGTGACTCATAAGTCTTGAACCAACTTCTATCTTTGCACACATGAACTATTGCTCCCGAGTCAACCCACCACGCAATATCATCATCCTGCACATAATGAGATTCAGATACATATGTAACATAATAAATCTGAAAAGACTTATTAACCATATTCTGACCTTTCAGTGAGTTGGAAGAACCACCACTCCCTGAACCATTAGTGCCTGATCCATTGGCTTTACCACCAACTTTAAGACCCTTGCAGTCCCTTTTAATGTGACCAGTCTTGCCACATTTCCAACAAGTAGGTGTTGCCTTCTTGTTAGGATCTGCCCTTGTGTTATCATGATATTTGCGCTTGCCTTTGTTGTCATTGTACCTGGTGGAGTTGTTATGCTCCACCATGTTGACAACAGATGCACCAGCAGCATTGCTACTCTTTGGCTTGTCATTATCCTGCACCTTGAGAGATTCCTCAATGCGCAGATGACTGCCCAACTCAACCAGAGTTAATTCCTCTTTCTTATGTTTCAAGGTATGCTTGAAATCTTTCCAAGAAGGAGGGAGTTTGTCAATTACACAAGAGACTGAAATAGACTCATCCATGTGCATATTATGTTGTGTAAACCTTCCAAGTATTCCAAGAAGTTCATTGTATTGTTCCATGACTGGTCTTGAATCAGTCATTTTGTAATTTGTGAAATTACTAACAAGAAACTTCTTACTTGATGCATCCTTAGCCATATATTTGGCATCCAAGGAATCCCACAATTCTTTGGAAGATTCAATGTTCTGATAAATATCAAAAAGAGCATCAGACATACTGGTTCGATCAAAGTGAGTGTGGTGAATAAACACAATATCAATATATCAAATTAACCGTAAAACCCGACAAATTAACCTTTTAGGAAAAGGGTTAACGTGCCAAATCTTATGGGTGTGATAAAAGTGATACCGGGAAAGTGATTTCCCCGGGTCGTGTCCCAACGAGGTGTGAAATTGACGGTGTCGTTGAGTTTTGTGATTTTGGACTTGAATTGGTTTAACAAGTTTGGAATTTGATTTCGCTAATCTACAAATTAAAGAACGGGAATAAAAAACAAAGCATGTAAAACAAAGAAAATACTAAATAAATTACTACTAAGCATATGAAACGATAAAACGATGCTAAACTAAGTCCTAAGAAAATACTAAATAAATTACTAATAAGCTAGTTCATGCAAGATAAAACCCCAATAAGCTAAAGCAACTATCATTCATATAATAAGGTACTAAAAAAAACAAGATGTTCCTACATTCGAGCTTTAAAGAGCTTAACAAGGGGCTGCTGGAGGCGCAGAGATGTGCAGCAAAGGGAACGCATTCAAGGCTCAAATAATCATACTGATTTGTACCCGATGGAAACCAACAGCAACTTCATAACTTTTGACTAAAACTTGCACGAAATCATTTCAACTTCAAAAATGGATCAAGAACTTGATTTTTGACCCATTTAAATTCTGTTCCAAACAGCCTTTTAAGGGCAAAAACTGATTTTGAACTGTGAACTTGTTGAGACTGTGAAAACTTAAGAGCTAACTTTATATCCTTACCAAAAACTCAAATAGCTTAAACACACTTTTCAATCAGAAGAGAAGCAAAAACTCAAGATAAGCAGAAAAATAAAGAACGTAAATAAGATTGCATAAACTTTGGAAATGGAATACAAGCAAACTGATTTTAAATTAAAAATTACACTTAAAAGTAAATGACAACTAAAATAAAGGAGGACTAGAACACTCAGATTCTAGACAAATTTTACACTAATCCTCAAATGCCTATTTATACAAAAGACTAAAAAATTGTCTTCTTTCTCTTTCTTCCTGTTTGTGTTTCTTTTGTGTGTTGAAACAGCCAAAAAAACATCCTTTGTGCTTTCTTTCCTTGCAATCCAATCCGTCCATTAATTAGGTACCATTTTTAAAGGAGATCAGAGCCATCTATTTGGATTCTTGTACCCTTGGATTGCTGAGGTGGACTGGGAAAGAGGAGAAGAAATTGGTAGTGGGTTTGGGAAGTGGGATAAACTGGGTAAAGAGGTGAGGTTGGGTTGAGTGTTTTGGGATGAAGAGAAACTTGGGTAAAGGGAAGATAGGATGCCTGGGTTTTGGGTAAAGGAAGAAGAAGATGGGAGGGAAAAGGAGAGCTTGGGTCGGGTTTTTAGCTGGGTTAATTACTTTTGGGTCGTGGGTTATTAAAAAGAAGTGTATTATTATTTTTATTTTATTTTTTTTGGTTTTTTTTTTGTAAAAACGTATTTTTATTTATTTATTTTTTTATTATTTTTTTTTTTTTGAACAATAAGATTTGTTTTAAGAAAATCAAAAGTTAAAAAATTGGTTTTAAAATAAAATGGTGTTTTGTTTTGGGATTTTTGGTTTTGACGGGAAAAGATTGGTATTTGGGTTTCGGGGACGGGTAATTTGGAATTTCGTTGTCGGGTTAGGTTTTAAGGTTGTTTTCCCAAACCCACTCTAAGATCATGTGTCTCGGGCTCTGAAAATGTAGCAGATCCATTGTCGGCTCCGTCTGTTTCAGCACGTTTTCCAGTTTCAGCTCGATTTAGTCCGTTTTCGCTCTGTTTTCAATCCTTTTGTACCTGAAAGACATAAAACACACTCCGAGGATATTTTTGACATATTTTGATCATATTTGGGTGTTTTTAGTCATTTTTGTGGTCATAGATGGGTAAAAATGATGAGTGAACAAGCACTCATCAAATTCCCCCACACTAGGCAATTGCTAGTCCCTAGCAATCTTTTGAGAAAACTTAATGGATTTGAATCTCTTTACCAAAAGCCATTACTTCTGGAGTAGCCAAATGTTTCAGTTCAAGTAAGAACTATGGTACACTGATAACCATATGATTTTGAGCAAACCACCAGCTTTCAACGGATTTGATTTGTCTTTACCAGAAGCCGTTTGCTTCTGGACTAGCCAACTCTTAGATAAAATATCTTTGGTGAGTCGATTACCAATTATGGTTTTCCAACTGCCTTTACCACAAGCCATAAACTTGCGGGCTAGCCAACTCTTCACTAATTAAAGATATGGTGAGCTGAACACCATACAATTTTGGGCAAATTGCAAGCCGTCAACGGATTTGAGATATCTTTACCAAGAGCCGTTTGCTCCTGGATTAGCCAATCCTTTTGTTTATTAGACATGGCGGACTGATAACCATAAAAAAAAAATTTGGCCAAAAATGGGGGAATTGGGTGGTATAATTACATGATAAAATTCGTGAGAATTCCCCCCCACACTAGAAATGAATATTGCCCTCAATATTCAAAGTACCGGCGGTTATGCCGAAACATAGAACGTAAAAGGGAAATACTACGGCCATTCTTTGTGATTTTTTTTTTTTTTTTTTTTTTTTTTTTGAAACATATATACAACAGCGGGGGGCAACTCCCCCACACTAGGGTGGTACACACGGGTGAAAACCCATGTTTAACTACTGTTTTTGATTACCGAGTCGCTAGCTTGACTCGACCCCGAATTCATTTGTTCTTGGGGAAGCAACGTGGAACAGAAAATCTCCATCGGACTTTCATTCAAATGGTGTGGATAAATATTGAATGTGCTGAAAGTTCCACTCCGATGAGATATAACCGGCTCAAAGAATGAGAAATGTCGGGGTCAAAGATGGTATCTTCATTCCCGTAGGAGTTAAGACATGGAGAAGAAATGGGAGAAGAGAGCAAAGTGACAACGAGTTGACAACGGTTGGGATGGGTGGGCAAAAGATTAGATTGAGGAACATTTACGGAATGTTCAGAAATCTTATCCACCACTGAAGTAATGAAAACATCCGTGTCGGGCTTAGAAGAGGTTCCATTATCCGGCGGTTTAGCAGGCGGACGAGTGGATGATGGACCTAAGCCAAAATCGTCACTCCGAAAACCCGAAGGTATCGAATCATCCGAAGAAAGAAAGTCGACGTGCACATCATCATCTCCCGGTGGAGAATGATTAATAAGAGCGAGTTCATCGGCGAACTCCTCGAGAAGGTCTAACGTCGAAGTGGGATTGCCACTATTCTTATCTTCGGGAAAAGAAGGAGATGTAAAAACGTCACTATTCTCATTCTGAATATCAAAGATGGGGTTATCCGAAACTAGAGTGAATTCAGAATCAAAGTCGAATAGAGGATTAGTGAATGCCGCGGTGAAAGGTTTCTCGGACACAACAAGAATATCTTCATCATCTGTTTCAAATTCAGTGTCCATATCAAGATCATCGGGATCAACATCTCTCACTTCTTCTAAGCTGACGAGCTCAGAAGGAATTTCCTCAACATACTCGATGTCTCCGCACGATAAAGAATCATCAGACTACGTACAGTCATTTTCAGACTCGGAGATCACCTCAGCAGGCTCTTTCGAGGTGGGAGAAGAATCATCATCGAGAGGCTCATCACACATATCACCAGAAATAACCTCGGATTCACTTGGGTTTGGGACAAGGCTCTCAACACAAGACGGTTCCATTTCTGGAATAGTGTCAAGATGTTCGTCCCCCATTAAAAGGTTATCCGAAGGTTCTATGGTAGATAGGCAATATGAGGGTGGAGAGCGGACATGTGCGGTACTTTGTGGGCTAGAAATATGCACCTTGTCCCTTGTCATCTCCCAATCTTCCTCATCCTCGTCATCGAGACGACAAGCTTCGTCAAATAGGAGACGCTGTTGAGCGGCTTTGTCAAGAAGCTTTTGAGCTGCTCTTTCATCAGCTAGATATTTTTCATTGCGAGCTGCTTGTTCCTCTGAAAGTTCTTCAAGTATTATACGAGGAAATTGATCAATAACAGGAAGTTGTGGGGGTTGGAAATTGTCAAAACAAGGAGTGTTAAAACAAGGATCAGGTCCATAGTAATGCTGATTCCATGATTGACATTGGTAATCATAATGAGGACCCCCACAATTTGCACAAGAAATGTATTGAGGAGAGAAGTTTTGAAACGATGTATCATTAAAATCTTGATAGTACGGTTGTGGTTCATATGAATTTTGTGGAGGGTAGTGGAAATCGTTTTGAGGATAATTGAAAGAATTTGGGTTAGAATCATAAGTGAATGAATTCTCGGCGCAAATCGAACAACATCCATTGACAAGATAGTTTCCACACCACTCGCACATACATTTGTAACAACGGAAACCTTTTGGTAACACGTCACCACAACCGTAGCAATACTCTTGATCGAACGAAGGTATCTCGGGTACGGGAGTAGGAATCGAGGGTTCAACAATATCACATAAGGAAGGTAAAGTGGTATTTCCCGAAGTTGAATCTTGACGATGTTCAATTAAGAGGTTTTTAAGCATGTTCATGATTTCGTCCGAAAAAGGTTTTGAAGATTCCGGAGGTGGGACAAGTGGTGTGCTCTCAGAGCTAGCAATTTCCACCACTTCCGTTTTGGTCTCCGGCTCTTGAACGGGTTCATCGGGTTGTGGCGGATGGTCAGAAAAACTTGGAGAATTATCGAGAGAGTTTTTATCGGATAATTCGCACCAATAACAATATTTGCTTGCACCCATCCTTCCACATCGCTTGCATAAACAATCCGGATTCTGACAATAGAGCTGATCCTCTTCCATACGGCTTTTGCAGTGGAAACAACGAGGATAATCGAACGTCTCCATGAGAATTAAACATGTAGAGGGTTAAAGAGATAGAATCAAATGGATAAGAGGAATGAGGAGAATATTTTTGGATTTTTCGAAGACGAGTGCACATGCACTATCAAAAACAACACTTTCAATTAAAACAAGACCGAGGCAAAACAACAGTGAACTTAAACCAATAATCACAAGCGAATGGCTTCTTTGAAAAAGGTACACCACTCACAAGGACACAAAGGCAAGTTTTAAATCTTTTGTTCGGGAACTTATAATGATAACACCTCAGTTGAGAATGTTATATTGATTGTGTGTTCTATTTTATTTAAAAAACAAACAAAAATCTTTTTGTATTTTTATCTTTTACATATATACAAACAAAAGAAAAATATTTTTGTATTTTTGTATTTTTATAAAAACAATAACTTCACGAGGAAGGTTCTTCAAATCACTAATCGCAAAAACCACGATATTGTCGCAACACACCTCCCCGGCAGCGGCGCCAAAATTTGGTTCGATCAAAGTGAGTGTGGTGAATAAACACAATATCAATATATCAAATTAACCGTAAAACCCGACAAATTAACCTTTTAGGAAAAGGGTTAACGTGCCAAATCTTACGGGTGTGATAAAAGTGATACCGGGAAAGTGATTTCCCCGGGTCGTGTCCCAACGAGGTGTGAAATTGACGGTGTCGTTGAGTTTTGTGATTTTGGACTTGAATTGGTTTAACAAGTTTGGAATTTGATTTCGCAAATCTACAAATTAAAGAACGGGAATAAAAAACAAAGCATGTAAAACAAAGAAAATACTAAATAAATTACTACTAAGCATATGAAACGATAAAACGATGCTAAACTAAGTCCTAAGGGGCTAAAACTAAAAAACGTGAAAACCCGGGCTAATCCCGAGCTTCAAAGGTGAAAAAGATGCAATTTTAGTCCTACGAGTGCAAAACTAATTTTCCTACATTCTAAATGACTAAAAATAATTTTAGAAAAAAGCCGGGAATTTTTTGACTTTTATTTTATTTTCTACGACTTAAAAACGATTTTAAACTAAATTAATTATTAAAAATACTAAACATTTTTAGAAAATTCTACAAAAATTACAGAAAATACTTTACATGATGCATAATTAAATAAAAATAAAAAAGGTGATGACTGCTTTTTGGATTCAACAGTTAAAAAGAGAAAATAAGCTGAAATACTAGAACTATCTAACTACTTAACAGATTAATAGTGTAAGATTTGAAAGAGAAAAGCCCCAAGGGCAACTGGTTGTGAGTGGATGTGTTGTGTCGTCTGTGGCTAGAGGTTGAGGGTTCGAATCCCACCTCTAGCCTTTTTGGCAAACTTATTATTTTTTATTTTATTTATTTTTTTCTTCTGCTTTTGGAGTACAAAGACAAGATCAAGATAAGTAAATTTTATAAAAACTTTTCTTTTGAAAACACTACAATAAGCTGTTTGGAATAGCTTATGGTCAGAACAAGCCAAACACACCCATTTTGCCACTTTAAGCACAACATAAACAAGAAGAACAACAACCAAGCTTAAGCAAAAATATTCAATGATAAGCCAAGGAAACGCGGAAACAAAAGGGAAATCAGTTGGCTAAAAGGGGAATCCTAAACTACTTAAATGGATAGAAATAAGCAAAGTAAAAAAAAAACTAAAAAGCTCTAATTCCTATCCTATCCTACTGTATCAACTGAATTGCACAGCTGCAGTCCTACGGGGGTGTTTTTAAGCTACTAAAAAGCTATCAATTAAGCTAAATTAACCATATCCTAATCTAATTAACTTAAAAGCACTAATGGGGAAACTAAGATAAGCAATAACTAAGAAGAGGATAAGCTAAAAACAATCTTTAAAAACCAAAAAAACTGTTGCTGCAACTGTGGGTCAGAACAGGCCCAAGAGGGCACTTTTCAGCTTATAAATAAGCTAGTTCATGCAAGATAAAACCCCAATAAGCTAAAGCAACTATCATTCATATAACAAGGTACTAAAAAAAAACAAGATGTTCCTACATTCGAGCTTTAAAGAGCTTAACAAGGGGCTGCTGGAGGCGCAGAGATGTGCAGCAAAGGGAACACATTCAAGGCTCAAATAATCATACTGATTTGTACCCGATGGAAACCAACAGCAACTTCAGAACTTTTGACTAAAACTTGCACGAAATCATTTCAACTTCAAAAATGGATCAAGAACTTGATTTTTGACCCATTTAAATTCTGTTCCAAACAGCCTTTTAAGGGCAAAAACTGATTTTGAACTGTGAACTTGTTGAGACTGTGAAAACTTAAGAGCTAACTTTATATCCTTACCAAAAACTCAAATTGCTTAAACACACTTTTCAATCAGAAGAGAAGCAAAAACTCAAGATAAGCAGAAAAATAAAGAACGTAAATAAGATTGCATAAACTTTGGAAATGGAATACAAGCAAACTGATTTTAAATTAAAAATTACACTTAAAAGTAAATGACAACTAAAATAAAGGAGGACTAGAACACTTAGATTCTAGACAAATTTTACACTAATCCTCAAATGCCTATTTATACAAAAGACTAAAAAATTGTCTTCTTTCTCTTTCTTCCTGTTTGTGTTTCTTTTGTGTGTTGAAACAGCCAAAAAAACATCCTTTGTGCTTTCTTTCCTTGCAATCCAATCCGTCCATTAATTAGGTACCATTTTTAAAGGAGATCAGAGCCATCTATTTGGATTCTTGTACCCTTGGATTGCTGAGGTGGACTGGGAAAGAGGAGAAGAAATTGGTAGTGGGTTTGGGAAGTGGGATAAACTGGGTAAAGAGGTGAGGTTGGGTTGAGTGTTTTGGGATGAAGAGAAACTTGGGTAAAGGGAAGATAGGATGCCTGGGTTTTGGGTAAAGGAAGAAGAAGATGGGAGGGAAAAGGAGAGTTTGGGTCGGGTTTTTATCTGGGTTAATTACTTTTGGGTCGTGGGTTATTAAAAAGAAGTGTATTATTATTTTTATTTTATTTTTTTTGGTTTTTTTTTTTGTAAAAACGTTTTTTTTTTTTTTTTTTTTTTTTTTTTTTTTTTTTTTTTGAACAAGAAGATTTGTTTTAAGAAAATCAAAAGTTAAAAAATTGGTTTTAAAATAAAATGGTGTTTTGTTTTGGGATTTTTGGTTTTGACGGGAAAAGATTGGTATTTGGGTTTCGGGGACGGGTAATTTGGAATTTCGTTGTCGGGTTAGGTTTTAAGGTTGTTTTCCCAAACCCACTCTAAGATCATGTGTCTCGGGCTCTGAAAATGTAGCAGATCCATTGTCGGCTCCGTCTGTTTCAGCACGTTTTCCAGTTTCATCTCGATTTAGTCCGTTTTCGCTCTGTTTTCAATCCTTTTGTACCTGAAAGACATAAAACACACTCTGAGGATATTTTTGACATATTTTGATCATATTTGGGTGTTTTTAGTCATTTTTGTGGTCATAGATGGGTAAAAATGATGAGTGAATAAGCACTCATCACATACCATTGAGAATAAGACCTCTGCATATGTAGTCGTCATTCTCCCATTTGCTCCTCCTCCTGATCTGCTCCACAGTGGCATCATCACCATCATCAGGAATTGGTGTGGTTAGCACATACACCACACTCATACTTGACAGCAAGAAGTGCATCTTCTTCTGCCACCTCCTAAAGTCCACCCCTTCAAACTTATCAAGCTTGGCAAAGTTTGAAGCCATGTGTTTCATTGCAGCAGTTGCCATTGATTATCACTAAATAGTTTACTTTGATTGTTGGTGGTTATTCGTCCCAAAGCAGGGTGAAGATAATCAATTCAGCAGCTAAGCTCAACTGTTCAGCATAAACAAGTAAACTGTCAGCAGTAATGAATACCACTAGGTGGTTACCGGATATCACTTGGAATCGTGTGATCACTTTCCAAAGTAAACTATTCGACCCTAATGCCTGGGTATCACGAATATCTACTTGGGATAAGACCAAATGCAGTTAGAGAATTAGGCACAATTCTTTAACCCTTTCGCTAATAAGTGTTTAGGTTTTCTGTTTGTATTTCAAGCGTAGTTTTTTCTGTGTATTCATCTGAAAACAGATCTCCTATTTATAGCCTCATAATTATCCCCATTATAGCCGTTAGTGGTTACATGACCAATTAATCATGGTCATAATGCAGTTATAACTGCCACTTGAATAGGTCAAAGCCGTTACAAGAAGTACCTTAACACTAGCAGTACTTTCATACAACTAGCAGTACTTTCATAGTGCTATCAGTGGTTACACAGCTTCAGTGGATACGCCACTGCTTCAGTGTAAACACAACATCAGTGAGACACCACTTCAGTAGAAACACCACTTCAGTGGAAACACTGATTCAGTGGAAGTACTGCTTCAGTGGAAACACTGATACACAGTGTTAACCACAATAGTACTTTCACCAAGCACTACCAATACAAACCACTACAAGAGTCAGGGTGTTCATGGACCTTATGGGTGTACACTCCGTACCTCCTAACCCATTACAAGGTGTGAACTAATCCCACAAGTGCACTAAATTTTCCAACAGAGAGCACCTCCGATGGGACTCGCATGACTGACCGTCAGATTTTGCGTACCGTGATTGGTGGTAAGCATCGCGGTCATATTCCTGGTGTAGGTCAGGTCTTACCCAGCGGTGGAGTGAAGAAGACCTTTAGCACCTCCCGACCTCGTGATGCAGCGGATGTGTCCTCACTGCGGGAAATAGTGCAGAAACAGAACGAGGAGCTCGCTATACAGAGGAGTCAGATGGACCAGGTCATGGAGTTTGTGAGGACATTGCCGGGTTGGCAGGAGCGAATACAGTCCGCCCCGGGATCAAGTGCTACTCCACCAGGTCGGTCGGGATCTGGAGAGGGTGGGTCGGGATCTGGTGCTACTCCATCCGGCGAGTCTAGAGATACCGGGGAAGGTAATGGGGGTAGTGGGGTTTGAGATGCCGATTTATATTACTTTAACACATTTTGGATATGTTTGTATAGAATAACATAGATTATTATGTCGTTTATGTGCATTATGTGCTAGGATTCCCGTAAATGGATTATACGTATAGTTTTGGACCATTTGCGGATAGGTAGTTTTGCATAGTTTTGTAGATGATCATGCGTTAATGGTTTAGGAACCGTTTTGGCGATTTTGGAAAACGATAACTATGTTAGCGATTGATGGGTATATATGATATTATGTTTAGCGAATTTGTGTTATGATTGGCATGATTTTGGAAAAGGATAACTAAGTTAGCGAATTTGTGTTATGATTTTGAAAAGGATAACTATGTTAGCAAACAGGTTGTAGATTTTTTCCGGAAAATTTCCGGAAAAAATCTGGATATTACCCATTTTGCAGCAATATTTTGCATATTGGGTCAGCTAATTTTGCCAGGGACATGTCCCCGGTGAAGGTTCAAAAGCATATTTCAATTTACAGCTTTTCCCGGGGACTTGTCCCCGGAAAAACACGAACTAATGACGTAATTAGGATACTTAAAGTAAAGTTCAAAAGTAGTTTTCCCGGGGACGTGTCCCCGGAAAAAACTGATGCCACGTCGGACATGTTTGACCGGCGACAATCGACTGCGGGTCCCACATGTCCCCGGTAAAAGTGGCAAACAGTCCTCGGGAAAAGTATTCCCGAGAAGGAATTGCCGGGGTCTTTTCGCCGGGGACATGTCCCCGGGAAAAGGTTTCGTAGGGGACATGTCCCCGGTGAAAGCCCTGAAATTTCGCCTGCGAAAGCGGCGATTGTTGTAGTGTGTTGTTGTGTTTTGCAAATAATAGTCTGTCTTGATCTTCGAATGCTCTTCCTTTCTTAGCCTTTACTCTTTCTTCCAAGGTTTTCAATCTACCAATAGCTTCGTCTAGAGTCATTTTATCTAGATCGGAGTATTGCTCTATGGATGCGACAATGTGAATGAATCTTTCAGGTACAGAATTTAGCAATTTTCGTACGCGAGTTGATTCATCAAGTGTTGATCCAAGACTTGTCATCTTTGACATAATACTTGTCATCTTTGCGGTGAATGAATCGATAGTGTCATCTTTCTCCATTTGTAATATCTCAAATTCAGATTTGAGTGTTTGTTGTTTTGCCTTTTGCACTCGATCCACTCCAATATTTCTAGTCTTTAGTGCATCCCAAACTTCTTTTGCGCTTTTGCAATTTGCCACTTGTAATACTTAATCTTCGGGTAGTGATTGGAATAGATATGTCAATGCAGTTTTGTCTCTTTTATCATTCACTTGAGTCTTAGTAGTAGCTTCTACCATTACCAAAGACCATGCTTGTAGTATGATCTTTATTCTTAAAGACCATACGGTATAATTTGTTGAATTTAACACGGGACATTGAAAGTGGTTTAGGTTATCTACAATTTTAATTTGATTATTTGCTTCACCTTTTCTCATTCTGATATAATATTCTTATAAAACTTTTGAAACTTTTGTTAATAACTCTATAAATTTAAAAAAAACTTACCAATGTAAAATTTAAACCCTTTTAAACTTTTAAATACTTTGTAAGAAACTTAAAACTTAGAAACTTTAATCTTTAAAACTTGTAAACCTTAAACTTTATAAATTTCTTATCTTAAAATCAATAAAAACTTAAAACTTGTTTCTTATCATAAACCTAATAAAAAAAACTTAAAACTTTAAAAATCTTAAAAACTTAAAATACTTTGAATTTAAAACTAAAAAAATAACTTTCCTAAAAGTAATCTCCTTTTTTCTCGAGACAAAAAAAAAAAAAAAAAAAAAAAAAAAAAAAAAAAAAAAAACTGCTTCTGATTCTTGATGGTTAATCGCCGAGTATTTGGCTTGGTTAACCACTTCTCCTCGTCTTCTCCGGTTGGTGTGTTCTTTGCGAGCACTTGGAATCCCACAGAAGCGAAACTAGGGTTTCGTTGATTTGGGGTTTTTTTCTATCCGTGCAAGATTTGGGCTTTTGGAGATGAAATTGAATCAATTGATGATTCAATTGAAGGTTCTGGGCTTGATTCTTCAAAGAACAGGTGTGTTTGTTCCTTGTTATGAATCGATTTGATTATTGCCCCTTTTGATGATGACTTGTGTTATCTAATTTGGTATGGTTTTCTCGTTTTGAATCGATTGGGTAAACGGTTTTGTAACCATATCTAATAAAATGATTAAGATGATTCAGGGTAGGGTTTTTGTTTTATCGGATTGAATTATCCTTTTGACAGATTTTTCGCAAAACTAAAAACGAGATGAATTTTTTTTTCTGATGTCGGTTGATTGATCACTATATGTGAATGATCCCTAGGTGACAGAAAAACGTTTGCTTGATAAAACTCACGAAACACAAAAGTGATGATTTGATTTGTGTTCGTTGGGTTTTGCAGAAAGTTTCCATAAACAAAAACTAATTCCTTTGATTCAAAACAGATAAATGGTATATGATGATTTGGTTAGGATGACCAAACCGCTCTGATACCAATTGTTGGCCTTGTTTGTAGATCTATGATCTTTAACACAATCAAAATATACCAAAATACAAGAAAAGATTTAAACGTAAACTACTTTCCATATATAAAATCTGTCATGCTTGTTCATGCATAAGTTCTAACTATTTATACTAAACGAAACAACGCGTTTGAAGGGTCATGATGGTTCAAACGAACCAAGGAATGTGTCCCCTCAAGCATAAGTGCCAATAACTGTTTTCCTAACTGCCTAAAACTAACTTTATAAATGTCTTTGACTTTTATTTGGTTTGACTCTGCTTCGGCTCATCAAATTGGGATTAAACCAATACTTTTTCCTTGTAGGTGGGCTCGAAGAGGTGATGTATGGGAAGTAGCTAACCTATTGCAACAACATCTTTAGTTACACATCTTTAGTGATTTTTGTGATATATAAGGAGCACTAAGAATTGTTCGGTGTTCATATGCTGTTTGAAGTTGTGTTAGTCACTTATAAGCACCAACGTATATTTTCATTTGGCCATGTTAGTCATTGTCCTACTTCGGTCATTTTGTAACCAAAAAACACTTGCAAATAAGAAACATGTACTAAAGAAGGCCGGACAAATAAGAAAAGTACATTGGTATATTATTTAATATTCAAATAATCCTATAAAAATGACCCAAAAAAGAAAAAAATTCTGAACCGAGAGGCTTATGAAATGAGAGTAACAGTGTATATCAGGACCAAAAGAAGAGGTAAATTGATAATTTTATTAGTCTTATATAATCAGTGTTGTAACATTTAACTATTTTGTGTGCAGCGAGACTATTTCGAGTGAATCAATGGAAGCACACGATGGAATAACAAAATGTAACCTTTGTTTTGGTTTGTTAGCACAAAGTGTGGCTGCTGTGGTAAAAAAAAACAATTCATGTCATATAAGCAACTAAGTCCAATCTCGGTTATGGTATTAAGATAGTATAACAATTGCGTTGCGCACAATTGACTTATATCTCAAACCACAAAAATGAGAAATGCGCACAAATTCTCTGTATGAACTCAGTGTCATAGTGAGTTCCTTATGTTTAGAAGTCAAAGATTTAAACTTACAATAATCAGTAAAAACTAATGCTAGCAGTAGCACATCTTTGTGTGAGTGTGACTCATCTTTAAATTGTCTAATTTCTTTATATCACATTATCGCTATGTTTATAGTCTGTATGTCATAAGAATGATATATGTACATTTTAATTAATTCCTTTTTGTGATGGTATACTGGTTTCGACACATTTGATGTCCACATGACCTTATGGGGATTGCAGATGCTTTATTGGTTACCATATGATTGTTAGCTTCAGGATTGCATAGGACCATTTCCCCACGTAGCTACTGGGAGAATTGTTACCACTAAAAAGAAATGCAAACTTGCCTCCTGCTCAGATTATATTTTGGTTAATACTAATGGAATTAGTTATGCTGATGCTATATACATTGACAATGAATAAAAGACTAAAACCTTTGCGTCGATGGTTTTTGTGTTCATATTATCATGATATACACTTCATTTAGGCTGACAAAGTTGCTGCAGTCAAAAGGCGGTCATGAGTAAATGGATTAATGTACAAGATTAGAGTTTATAGAATGTCATTTGAACAAGTTACATGAAGCAATCACATCTAAACTTTTGATTAATGTCTAAACCCCCTGACTTATAACTAGTTATTACTAAATACACATCCACAAAGTATACACTGAATAAATTA